>QANY01005064.1:501346-688931 GCA_003255025.1 Datisca glomerata
TTATGTGTGAGAAAATTATCCTAGGGGATCTTTGCATCAAATGTACACTTTCAACCCATTAAAAAGGGTTGATTCACATTTGGTTAATTTTTTCACCCCTCAAAACTTTATCATCATCCTCATTAATTAAGTTGATGACAAAGACATCTCAATATCCAATTTGTAAAGAAATCATCAAAGAATAAAATTAAAATGTTAAGATTTAAATGAGGAAAAATGATAGGGAACGAACAATTCACTTATGTATATATAAAAAAATATATAAAAGATATCAACTACATTCATATGAAGAAGAGAGATGAACAAAATATATTATGAACACATGTACCAAACCATTAAGCTACCTTGAGAAGAAGAAATGGAAGAAGATGAAGATAATAGAAGTATAGAACTTCTTCCTTTCTCTAAAATCACCTCTCTTTCCAACCCCTCTCTTTCTCACTCTAAAAAATGACTTCCCCCCCTTTTTTTTACTCCCCAAAAGATCTCCTCTTAAGTGAAGACTTCATTCTTATTTATAAGCAAAATTAGGGTTTGCCTTTTTTACTTTTAGTCTTTTTTTTCTAATTTTTATTTTTTAGTCCTCTTTTTTCAATTTTTGCTTTTTAGTCTTTGGACCACTTTTCTTATTTTAGTATTGGATTAGTTTTCAAATTATACACATAGTCTTGGATTATTAAAAGAGCCAAAATATAAAACATGTATATTTCATGTATTAGGCCATAAAATACGGTATCTACAAATAGGTTATCCATATATATTGAAAATGATGTCGTTTTGATAAAAACTAACTGAGAGTAAATGAAGTTACTTTGAAAATTATAAAAGTGAGTTTTAAATAGTTTAGAGTTTAAACTATAAATTTTAAAGTTTAAGATTTAAAATATCTATTACCAATAATTTGAGGAACAAAATATAATTTTTTCTATTTATTAAATTAATTACGTGTAAAAAAAGACCAATGGATTGAGGAGTGAGGTATTGGAGTTCATTAACTATGTAGCTTTTCAATTCTCTATGGGTCAATGACTAGTGGATCATTTAAATGGATACATAAACACAATATATATAAGAAGGGTATTAAGAAGCAAGAAAATAAACAGTAAAAACTGTATTAACAAACAGTAAAAACAAAAATTGTATTAGGGTGTAAAATTAAAAACATACACAAACAGCATCAATTCCACGCCACGTTTAAATGGATACAAAAAACACATAATATATATATATATATAGCTATGATATCGCGCCTTTTGGTATCAACCAAACCTGGTGGGGATATTACTGTTCATTTACTGTTTCTACTTCAATTTCTACGTAATTTAAAATGTTTACTGCCTATTATGGCTAGTTATTGATATTATTGTTTGATTATTTTCTTACATCAATAATTGCTTATATTTAATCTCACTCTCCGCCCAAGTGGCTGGTTATTCTTATAACTAATTATTTCTTTGTATTATTTGTTTGCCTAATCTGTGAATCTATTCTTCAGAGGCTGACGTACCAGCTTCTATTTGGTTAAGCTTCAGGGACCTAGGTAAGACCTCTTAGATACGTAAATCTCGATGGTATGGTGGTTGTAGAGGCAAAAGGGAGAATAGTAACAAAAATACAGTATAAAATTCTCAATAATAAGTAATTTAGTTGTTCTAAGCAATAAGTAGGTTATCTAGAAGTAGCTCTTCTAGTAGCATTAGGTTTATAATATCTTCAATATCCAACATAGTGGATGATGAATATTTTGAATTTACAGATGATCAAGTAGATCGTAAATATTTTGAATACTCATCAGATGATCAGAATGATCATTTCGAATACCTTTCAGAGGATTAAGAAAATCATTCTGAAAACTTTAATCAAGTAAATAATAGCGTATGGAACATACCCAATAAAAATAAGAATTCCAATTTTAAATTATCCATTAGGGTTCCAATAGAGCAAGAATTAAAAAATTTAAAAATTAAAGGTCTAGAACCTAAAGGAATAAGTTTCCAAGAAAGTCAGACAAACCTAAATAATAAACAATCTAATAAAATTAATTACCAATATTTTAATTCTAAAGTTAGGGAGTATAACCAGTCTAGTACCCCTAAGAGTTCTTTTTCTGGATCATCCATTAATAATGATCAAGATTTTAGGATTAAAGAATCAAGACAAAAATTATAAAATTATAAAAATTTGAATCCAAATATTCTGCAGCAAGAATACAAACCAGATTGGAGCAAGTCTAAATAAACACAATAATGACTCGACCAATATTAATAGACGTAATAGGTTCAAAGATTCATATAATATGGATCAAAGAAAAATCATACTTGTCAAATGAAAGACATTCATGCAAAAATATAAAGTTAACATTTTTTTTCTTGATTATATCGAAAATATTTATGAGAAAAATATTAAAATATTTCTCAAATCTAAATGGGTCAAGGAAGACTCTAGTGTGGTAACTGTCAGTCATCCACCACCTGAAAAAATCCTAATTAATCATAAAAGTTCTCAACCTAATAAAAATTTCACTAAATCTCTCCATCTTCATTATGAGAAAACTCCTGATGAAGAAATACTCAGAAGGCTAAAATCTTTAAGAGACAATGTCTCAGAATCAGATAACTATATGTTAGAATCAACCTATGAGCCATCCATAACTCATAATTCTTCGAAACATAAAATTAAAGAATCCTATGAACCTTCAAATAGTATTGAGGAATCATCTAAAAATTTAGAAATTAAATCATTTGTCAATGTTAGTAACCATGACAGTATCTTTGAATTAGAAATTCATAGGTTAGAACCCACCTATGAATATTTCATAATTAATGAATCTTTAAATATTAAAGAAACATTAAAGAATTTAAAAATTAATGAATGATCTTATTTTGGTAAGATTGATAATCAAAATAATTGTTCACAATTCGAAAACCTTACTAATAATAAACTTCAAGAATTAGAGGATAGTAGTTCAAATTTAGAAAATCATAGGTCAAAATCAACATATGAATATTTCACAATTAATGAATCTTCAAACGTTAACAAAGTTGAAGAAACATTAAAATATTTTGAAACAAAAAAATCATCCTCCGAGGACATTAACCATAAAAATTCTTTAATCACCATTTCTCCTTTCAAGATTTCAAAGGAAGAAGAATCAGATAAAAAATTAATTGAACAACTCAATTACACCAATCAAAGTCTAATTACAATAGGTAAGTAAGACAAAATTGAAAATAAAGTTGATGATCTTCATAAACCTGAATCTTGTGAAACTCTGGAAGAAAAATCTTTAATAAATCTTTCAAACAAAATCACTCCAAATATGGTTCCCCTCAATACACAGATTGATAAAATACTTCATGAATTAAAAATAATCAATCAAGATAATAGTTCAGATCCAGAAAGCCATAGGTCAGAGTCCACCTATGATTCGTCCACAATAAGTGAATCTTCAAACATTAATAATATTAAAGAATCAATTAAAAATTTAGAATCATCTGAAATTAAATCTGAAAAATTTATTAATAATATACCTCATGAATTAAAGGTAATTAATCAACACAATAATTTAGATTTAGAAAATCATATGTCAGAATCCACCTATGAATCGTCCACGATAAGTGAATTTTCAAACATTAATAATATTGAAGAATCACATAGAGATCTAGAAATTAATAAATTAGAAAGGAAATAGCCTAAAAAGCATATTCCTCTTGATATTCAAAATTCTGAAAAAAATTTAGTTAACCAATTTTCCGTTTCTACATATAAATTGCACAAATAGAATATTGATGGACTTTTTAAGCAGAAAGTTCTCAATAAATTTCAACACATGACAATGATAGCTAACAACTAACCATACATAATTTACTTCACAATGAGGTAATCAACCTTTTAGTCACAGGATTCACAGGAATGCTACGTTCCTGGTGGGAAAATTATCTCACAAAAGAATCCAAAAATCCCATCCATTCAGCAGTAAAAATTAATGATGATGGAACACTAATTATTGGAGAAAATCAGAAAATAATACATGATGCCACCAATACACTTCTCTAAACAATAGTTGAATACTTCATTGAAATGCGAAGTAATATTTCTTTGTGTATCCATAATCAATTGACCAATCTTAGGTGTCCAATTCTAAGTAAATTACACTGGTACAAAAGTATATTTTTGTCTAGAATAATGTCAGGATGAGAACAATCAACCCACTTGGAAATAAAAATTTATTAATAAATTACCCAATTTGTATACACACAAAATAAGAGTAGTTGCTAGTAATAACCTAGGAAACATAGATTATGATAGTCTTACCTATGGTACGATTATTACTACAATACAAAAGAAAGATTTTGAAATATGCACTGATATGAAAAATAAAACTATACAATATGAATTAGGCAATTCTTGTGAGCAATATGGTTTACCCCCTATTAAGAAAAATTCTCATTCAAAACCTAGAAAGTCTCACAAGCCTGATAGGAGAAAATACCATAAGAATAAGCATAAGATTGTTAACCAATATTTTTCAAAGAACAAAAATTTTGACAAACATTTTTCCAAGATTAAAATTTATTCTAGAAGAAAAAGCAATAAATATTCTTTTTTGATAAAAATAAACTTAAGTATTTTAAATATGGGCAGAATGGTCATTCTTCTAAAACTTGTCCAGTTCAAGACAAAATTAATCAATTAAAAATCTCTAATGAAGAAAAACAAGAATTGTTTATAATCGTAGAGTCAATAGAAAACTATGAGAGTGATAGTGATAATTTAGGTGAATTTGAATATCCTGAATCCTCAAAATCAAATTCTTCCAGTTATGACAGTAATTCTCATAACGTCTCTGGGGTGTAAGTATAGTTGTTGTCAAAAAATTAATGTTCTAAATAACAATAAAGAACAAGAAGAAAATCTCTTGTTGAATTTAATTAGCAAAATTAAAAATCCAGAATACCTAGAAAGACTTAGAAAAGTAATTTTAAAAGAAAATACTAAATCTAACAATATCACAAGCCTTTCACAAACTCTTAAAAGATTCATTATGGGTAAATGAAAGAAAAAAGAAGTTATCCTACATGAACTTCAGAAAAAAATTGAAAATATTAAAATAAAAGAAGAATCAAATCTTTTAATAAAGAGTTTAATTAAAATTCATGAATCTTATAAATTAGGAGAACCTAGTAGATTCTCAATTTCAATTAATAAGGTTGAAGAACCTATTATCAACAATATGATAATTTTATCCAAACACTTAATTCTATAAAAATCAAGAAATAGTGTATAATAGTCAGAATAATAATTCAAGATTTTGATTTCACAACAATGACTCTTGTTGATTAAGGAATAGATTTGAATTGTATGCAGAAAGGACTAGCTCCTCCTAAGTACTTCAAAAATACAAAAGAATCTTTGTCTTCTGCCAATGGTACTCATATACATATCAAATATGAAATACCCAAAATTCATATTTGTCATGACAATGTATGTTTTAAAACATCGTTTGTCTTAGTAAAAAAATATGACTAATAAAATAATTATAGGTTTACCATTCATTTCTTTGTTGTATCATTTTACAATAGAGTATGATGAGATAATTTACTTATCCTATGGATGAACCTAATAAATTCAAATTTCTTTCTTTTTCTGTTTTTAAATCCAAAAGGATTGAGGAACATCTTCAAGATACTGTTCTTCAAGATCAAATCTTTGAACAAAGAATTCTTCGTTTAGTAATCAATTACAAGCCCTTAACGATGTTTTGGAATGGATAAAATATCCAATAACAAACAAAAGGGACTTAATCAACAGATTTAGAGAAGTTGTTGTATTCTTTAAGTTTGACATAAAATCTGGATTTTGGCAAATTCAGATAAATAAGATTGATAAATACAAAATTATATGTGATCATTATAAAATAATACTATTTGATCTTAAATTTAAAATTTGGAATATAATGATTGAATTCTTTAATCAATTCTTAATTGATTGCATTCTTAGTAAATAATACTGGTTGAATTTCTTGATTGTTTACATTAATAACATTTCCTTTAAAGATGACAAACAATACTAGAAATACTTTGAATTATTTGCCAAGATAATAAAAATGAACATTTTAGTTATCTTTGTAAAAAGAATCGAATTATTTCAATCAAAAAATAGATTTCTAGAATTTGACATCTATTTCATACAATTTGCCTTATTAATTCAAAAATTTGCTTTAATTAATTATGAATTTACAAAATATGTTTCAAGATTCTTTCCAAACAAAGTTTTTCCAAGTCATAATCTATTTATAGCAATTTTTATTTCAATATTTAATTTATACAATATATTAATAATTATATTCATGACCTCCTTACCTGTAATCTTTTGCAGGAAACCATACCAAAATTCTGCAATAGGATAATTTGAGAAACCTAGCCTACTAGAATATGAGAAGGTAAATGCCAGAATATTTAATCAAAATTATTTTAAAATCAAGAAGCTCAATAGCAAGACAATCGCTTTTTGTTCAAAACTCACATCCATTAATTATGGATTTAAATATCTAAAATATTACTTGACTGGTGAATTGGATGAAATTCTAGAACATGTTGGGTTGAAGTATGATTTCAATACAACATTAATTCAATGGTATAAGAAAAGTATGAAAATAAGTTCTTGGAAAATAAGTTTTTACAAAAATAATGAAATCTGTTATAATGGATATTTTAACTGAAAAATCTATTGAGACAAGTAAATTCTAAAATTGAATTTTCAAATAAAACAATAAAAGAATTTTTGGTACTAAAGGGAACTTTCTTCATCATGCCTAATGAATTTCAAAAATGTCATAAACATGCTGTGAAATTCTTAATAAAAAGAATCAATATCACTTTTAGAAATATGTGATAAATGTTTTAAAAATAGAAGAGTCTTCGACTCAACAATTGGCCCTTAAGGCACAAATCAAATAGGAGCATTCTACTCTTAATCAAGTCCAATTAATAATACTTGGGACCATCAGACCCGATTACAAATTAACCCTGGTAAAATATTTTGACATATTTTCAAATAATCAATCTTTTAATGCTCAATCACTTGACCAACCAATTTATCATAATCTCTTTCATATTAAGCCTTCATTTACTCATTTGAAAGATCCATCACAAATTGCTAATTCCCAATTTATTCCCAAATTCCATTATGCCCTAGACATAATAACAAAAATTTCAGTTTCTACAGAGATATCCTCTTAGAAACAAAATCCATCAAAAATTCTGAGAAAAGAATCATTTACCATTTTTCCTCTATCTTCAGGATCATAACTATGAAGGTTTGGAAAATCCATTTTTTAAGTTTCAAAATACTTTTAAATAAAAACAATAATTATTTTAACGGTATTGATGTATGGCACGAGATTTTCTTGCATCAAAGTTGTGACTTTTTTCACTTTTGGTTTTTAAAGTTTGATAACAATTTCAAAATTAATTTTTCAAATCGGTTCTCAAAATGGTGGTCCATTCATGGTCTTACCTTAGAACATTTTCCAATTGATTTACAACAATGGTTCAATTTATTTTTAGAGGTTTATAAGCCCTCACCAACTGAGGTTTCATTTCCTCAAATACTTTGTTTTACAAACAAATATAAAATACTTTAGATTTTGAAATGGCAATACTCGGTTGAAAATAAAATCCTCACCAAACAATATTATACTAAATGGTGGGATAAATTGAATACTCATAAAATTATTGCATCCATCAACCATGAATTTGTAAGTATCCAACCTAATATGAGACTAGCAAATCCATTTATCCAAGCTCTATTAAAATTTGATAAGCCCATTGACCTAGCCCCACAAATAAAGCTATCCAGTCCAAATTCTTCTAAACCCAAATAAAATATTGAGTCCAAATCCTATTCAAACAGTAAATCAAAGTCCACCAAGCTTAAACTCAAATTAGAGGAAGAATTAATTCTACTTCTCCTTTTAGAAGATAATAATGAACCAGAATCTGAATCACCTGCAGAGTCAAGTCACCAAACTAAATCAAAAATCCAAAGAGATCAATTACCCCTAGCAATTGAAAGTCCTATTCAAAAGTATCGATCCTAGTGATAATGAACAGATCTGAATTAACCAGTAAACAAATAGATTTGTATTTGGCAAAACGTTAGTGTTAGAATAAGATCCAAGAATCCATTGATCTGATAACTCAGCACAATGCAACGATCATAATGATCTTCAAGAAAAGCAAATAATGGCAATAGTCACAATGAACTTTCCAGACAACAATTATGATTTCTCTAACAAATAAAAAATGACACAAGAATCCAAGATAGCAATTATCAAGAGATTCAATGTGCAACGGTCTCAATGACATTTCAACCACAAGCAATCATGCAGAGTAATTATGAAGACAAGAAGACCGACGTAATAATTATCAAGGAATCTTTACATTTTTATCTTTTTCTGTAATAATTATACAAGTTTTTGAATTATTAGGCAACTATTTACGCTTTTTACTATTCTTCGTCAAAAGTAGACAAAAGTAGGCATGTAAAATATTTTTACTTTTGTAGAATAGAATAGTTCATGTAAGTGATGGGTTCCCGGTGAACTTCACTTTCCTTAGCTATAAATAGGCAGTTTCTCTCATTTGTGAAACAGAACTCGTTTTTTACAACTCTTACTATTTAAGAGCTAAAACTTGTTTTGTGAAACAAAACTTTCTTCTTCTACTCATTTTTTGTAAATCTTTTCTTCTTTTTCTTCAACGTAAATTAGTGACCGGGAGCACTAATTTATTGATGCCAATAAACTCTGTTTGTATAAATTTTTAATCTTACACCCTAATACAGCTTTTGTAATCACTGTTTATTAATATAGTTTTTACTGTTTATCTTCTTGCCTCTTAATACCCCCTCTGAAATACTGTTTAATTCCGCGCCTTTTGGTATCAGAGTCAAACCTGGTGGGGATATTACTGTTCAATTCCGCGCCTTTTGGTTTTGATACCAAAAGGCGCTGAATTGAACAGTATCAGAGCTAAAATCTTATTATTTGTGTGTGTATGTACTGCATTATAATATATATATATAACATGGGTGTTTTTGGGATAAGAGTGCATTTTAACGCCATTAACCCTCATTTATATAATCATGAGATAAATGTCCTAATTATATAAAAAAATCGCTATCTAGCACTATGGTGCTCATCATTACTACAACTTGATAACGTATTTGGTCTCACCTCGAGTGTAAAATACAAACTAATAAAGAAATAAGATATATTAATAAACTTTTATTTGACCGGCCAAAAAATATCTAAACAGGTTTTGATTATCGAATTTAAATAATGGAATATGAGGGATGTTGTAGTACTGAATCGGTCTGGTATTGGGATACTATAAACATATCCTATCGTTCAACACATATTTGAGGTGTCCCAATACATAACCTTTCAATCTAGTGTCCCAAACATAGCAGTTGGAGACTATAGCTTCTCTTCAAATTCGAAGACAACTCTACTTTCGATTTGACTATAGTCGGAGCTTAATCTCCTCTTCATTGGTTCCTCCCCCTTTTAATACAATGGATTTGCTGAAGAAGAAAGATGATTTCTCAACTACTCCTATTAAGAATGATTGTTTTTCTGTGTAAAAAGGTAAGAGAAAATAGATAAAATTGGATAGTGCATGGAGAGAATAATGAAACTTAAATTTAGTTAATAGATTATGAAATTCATGATTGTGTCGTCTTTCCCATGAGACTAGTATCTCTCTCATCTCTGATCAACAATCACATACACCTTAGATCTCTCTCACATCTCAGATCGATGATCTCACATCGAGAGCTGTGCCAACAACAACAACCACCGAGAGCATCGCATTTTACAACTATCGAGACTATGACAATAAGCGCTTTGTCTGCAACCACCAAGAGCTTCACCGTGTAAAATAACTATAACCTCGACCTCGAGCGTCGTTGTCTACAACCATTGAGCATACGAATGTGAGTGTCGCATGCAATCACAGAGATCCGACACCAAGCCTCATCGTAAGTTTTCAGCGAAAGTCACCGCGATCTAAAATGAGAGAGAGGAGAAAGGGAGGTCTTCATCTCTGTTTCTTTCATTTTTTTGTAAAAAAGCAAAAATAGAATAGAAGATCTCCACGCACCTTGCTAGTCTATTTGCATCTATCTCATCAATAAATAAGCATATTCTTTTACTTGTCATTATAAATTCTTTTCTTGGTGCCTGATATGCTACATTCTAAGATCTCATATATTTCATCATTCTCTTATCTTTATTAGACGTTGACCAAATGATAGATACATCATTTTTAATTTTACAGTCCATCAATTTTGTAGATGAGAATAAAAAAATTTGGAACGACCCCTTGCTAATTAAACAATTTGTTAAAAATAAGTAAACAATATGTTTGACTATTTCATATTGAAAATAACTTGGGAACTGAACTAAGAACAACAAAGAATATTTAATGATTTCTATAGATTTATTGTAGATTAGAGATTTTTTTTAAAATCAAATTAACAAATTTGAGTAAAATTTCGGGAAGTGTTATAAATAAACATAAAAAAATAAAAGCAATATAAATGTGTTATCTGTAGACAAAAAATAATGAAGAAACAAAAGTACGTTTTAAAGCTGATCTTAAAAGGGCATAATTGTAAATCATTATTTTACTTAATACTTTAAATGAAAAAAATCATTTTTGCATTTCAATTTTAAAGGACTATTTTTGCAGCTGAATCTTTAAAAAGGGTCCCTTACCATAATTTATTGAAATAAAACATATAATATGATCATGTGTACTAGTTATTGGGGTTATTTACAAAATTATACCATTTTTAATTTGACAAAGAAATTTTATACCTCTTTCTGAAAATAACGAATTTTATATCTTCAACCCATAAACTTCTCATCACCACTTGCAATATCTCTCTTCCCTCATCATTTCTTTTTTTTCTCAATGTATATGTCAAATCAATTTAATAATAACTTTTTCTTCTTCTTTATTTTTCAATGAAACTTTTTCTTCTACTTGAAGGGTTCAAGTAATTTTTTATGACTATTTGAACCCTTCAAGTAATTATTTTTTGTTAGTCAACATCCATACACCATATGACTACTTGAAAAGTTTAAATAGTTCTTTTTTTGTCAGTCCATTACTCATACACCAGGTGATTACTTGAACTTTTCAAATAGTTATTTTTTGTTTAATTAGTCAGCAACTCAAACACTAGTAACTACTTGAAGATATCAAGTAGATTTTTATGACTACTTGACCGTTCAACTACATTTTTATGATTGCTTGAACCTTTTGTTATGTCCAAAAAAATAAGAAAAAATGAGCGTTGAGTACTTGTAAGGTTCAAGTAGCTTTTTATGACTACTTGAATCGTTCAAGTAGTTATTTTTTTCGTCAGTAAGTAACTCAGACATCAGATGACTACTTGAAGTGTTCAAGTAGTTATTTATGACTACTTGAACCCTTCAAGTAATTTTTTTAGTCAACAACTCATACATTAGGTGACTACTTGAATGGTTCAAGTGATTATTTATGACGACTTGAACCCTTCAAGTAGTTAGTTTTTGTTTGATCAATCAGCAACTCAAATACCAGGTGACGACTTGAAGGGGTCAAGTAGTTTTTTTATGAGTACTTGAAGGGTTCAAGTAACTTTTTATGACTACTTTAACCTTTTTTACGTCTAAAAGAATAAGAGAAAATGAACGTTGAGTACTTGATGGGTTCAAATAGCTTTTTATGACTACTTGAATCTTTCAAGCACTCAATGTTCCTTTTCTCAAATCTTTTTGGAGGCCTAAAAGGCTCAAGTAGTCAAAAAATCTACATGAACACTTCAAGTAGTCATAAAAATTTATATGAATCCTTCAAGTAGTCACCTGATGTTTGCGTTGCTGACTGAAAAAATAAAAAATAACTACTTGAAGGGTTCAAGTAGTCATAAATAACTACTTCAAAAGTTCGAGTAGTCATAAACAACTACTTGAACCCTTCAAGTAGTCACCTGATATCTAGGTTGCTGACTGACGAAAAAATAACTACTTAAAGGGTTCAAGTAGTCATAAAAAGCTATTTGAACCCTTCAAGTACTCAACATTTATTTTTCTTATTTTTTTGGACGTAAAAATGCTCAAGTAATTATAATCAACTACTTGAATCTTTCAAGTAAGCACTAGTATCTGGGTTGCTAACTGCTCAAACAAAAAATAAATATTTGAAGGGTTCAAGTAGTCATAAACAACTACTTGAACATTTCAAGTAATCACCTGGTGTATGAGTAATTGAATGACAAAAAAATAACTACTTGAATCCTCCAAGGAGTCATAAACACCTACTTGAATGGTTTAAGTAGTCATAAACAACTACTTGAACCATTTAAGTAGTCACCTGGTGTATGAGTGTTGACTGAGAAAAAAATAATTACTTGAAGGGTTCAAGTAATTATAAAAAACTACTAGAACCCTTCAAGTAGAAGAAAAAAATTTGTTGAAAAATAAAGAAGAATAATAATATATTATTAAATTGATTTGATAACTACTTGAACACTTCAAGTAAAATAAAAAAATTTGTTGGTCAGCTTAGGGGTATAAAATTTGTTGTTTTCAAAACGGGTATAAAATTCCTTAGTCAAATTAATAAAAGTTATAATTTCCCAAATAACCCTAGTTATTGAGCCAGTTTTTCTTATTACCCTAAAATGGGACATTTTACTATTTTTAAAGTCTTATAGAGGCATATACCTAGTTAGTAGTTATCCCTTCTATTTATCACTCTGTGAGTCTCTCTTTCCCAGCATGTATTGATACTGTCTTAGATTTTTTCAATATAAAGATAATATTTCGCGTGACAATTAGTTAGAGGAAGAAAACCCTAGCTCAAGGAACTAACTGAAGCGTGAAGAAATAGAATAGTGATAGGACAGAATGAGACAGAGAGATTAATAAATGTAATAAACTCAAAAACTTAGCGTTACCCAAAGTAATAATTTCATAAAAGTTGGGTATGTTTGATCGGTGATTTGTTTATTATTTTATTTTAAATATATTCTAAGGGTTGAATTTCTTTTTTGTTTCAAATATTTTATAAGTGTAAAAACTAAGCCTACTAAACATGTATGTTTCAACTGTTAGATCTTGAATGTATAATAGATTGAAAATATTTCATGTTATATTATTAAGAAATAAAGTTAAGAAAGAAAATTTGAATTCATAATGACGAATCGCGTGAGAGTTAGTAATCTTTCCCAATCAAATCACTACAATGCTCAATGAGTTATCTCGCTAAGAGGAGGAAGAAAGAAGAATAATAGAGAGTGAATGACTTGACTCGCACAGCATAACCCTATAATATATTTTATATACTACGTCAAGTAAAATATCATCAACCTATTTTGACTAGAAATGAGTCTCTACACATTGTAAAGCTCATACTCATTAGTTATATTAATAGCCTATAATATAATCGTTAATTAAATATGTTAGTCCTTAATAGGGAAATCTATTTTGCTAACACATCAACTTCTTTTGAAAGCTACCATCAAAACATCTTTCATAATTTTATATATTTGGGGTCGACTTTTCTTTTTCTTTTTTATTTCAATGAAGTCTCTAATTCTTTTAAAATATCTAATTTGGTTCAATTATAGTAAGTTCATCTAAACTGATTGTGTCTTCTCTTGTGATTCATTGAAAATATGTTCGACTCACTGCACCACTCCTTGTCTGAAAGAATGCGGCAAACAAATTTATTTCAAGACATACGTTATTATAAGCCAATACACAACTTCTTTTTCAAATTTTATTTTGTCCTCTAGCTTTTGAAATGTAATCATAGAGGTCCCTCAAAGTACAATGGGGGCTGCCTTCTCACATTCTTTAATGAGAAGGTTTAAGAGTCCATACTGGTTGGTATATATTGGCCCCGTGATAAGCTTGGCTTGTTTAGAGGTGCATTTTTCTTTGTTAGCTTATGTTTTGAATAGGATTTATCTGAATTAATTGCCACGTCCTGAAGAAAAAATCTTAGAGTCAATCAGATAAGAGACGACAGATCATTGATATGACAACTGCGAGTGAAAGAAAATGGCCATCAGATTGAATGAACGGATGAATTTAGTTGAGATTGATATCAATAACCGAGTCAAATGAATAATATTCTTTATATCCCTTTTCAGTTGTAAATAGATTAGTTGAATCAAATTTTATGTAACAAATATAAGCTTTCAATTTTAGAGGTTAAACCGATAAATAGAGGCTGATAAAACTCTAAAAGATAATCAATAGAAGATATTTATCCTTTTGTTAATTCTCTCTCTCATAAATAAATTAGTTCTTTCTCTTAATTTTCAATTGTAAAAAATCCCTTTATAATTTTGGGGATTTTATTTAGAGCTCGAGAATTAACTCAAGATCTTAACACAAGATGTCTCGAACTAGGTCAAATGCAACACGTGAGGTGGGGAACGAGACAACCCCCGTTAACTAGCCTGCACCATGTACAAGAGTATAGGACATGATATAAGCAATACTAACGGGCATGCAGAGCATGGAAGATTGCAACAGTGAATCACTTCGCAACATGTGGCATATTGTACAGGAACAAATTACGGCTCTACAACAGGATGTTTCAGAGACTCGTGATAAAGCAAGCCAAAGAACGGTCGTGGGAGAATGTGATAACGTAGTGAACATACTTGTAAAAGAACGAGAAAGCCTCCCCGCCAGATCACCCAATCCAGGTGCTAACCATAATGTGTAGCGCAATGAAAGGGAAGTCCAATCCAAAGAAAATAGGACAAAGGCAGGAGTAAAAAACGGCCAACCAGAGTTAATGACGGAACAATCAAAATGGCAGATTTTGAGACACTAACATGATCCCCGTTGTGCCTAGAGATACTAGCTCTTCCAATTTCAAAGAAGTTCATCTCACTGAAGTTTAAGTGCTATGAGGGCAAAATGGATCTCATTGACCACCTTAGATGTTTTGGACTGTTAATGGCTTTGTACCAACATGAGGATGAGTTAATGTTCCTAGCCAACCTCAACAACAATGTGCTGAAATGTTATCAGTATCTCCTTTCATGTTTGATTGATAATTTTGCTAATATTTCTTCTGTCTAATAAGAACAATATTCAACTTATCAAACGATCATGAAAGAGTCAGAGTACTTGCTCACCATTTCGATTAGAAAGGGAGAATCTCTACAAGATTACACCTACCATCCTAAGGATGAAATGGTGAATGTTAAGAATTGTCACGATCGCATGCCAAGGCTAGCATTCAGATGTGGACTAGTCCTAAATTCCCCCTCCCCTTCAACGATCTATCCAAATATAATCCGCTCACTATGGGAGAAACCTTTTTAATGGAACATTTGTATATCACCTTAAAGGAATAAAAGAAAAGCATGTAGAAACTCTTAGAGTAGCGGACTTCAGAACAACACCCTAGCGGGAAAGAATCAAAAAGGGGAAAAGAATGATAGAGAGAGTCAAGAAAATAGAAAAAATGTGAGAAAATAATATAAATAAATTCAAAGTCATAAAGCGGATTCATCCAATACATCGATTTTACACACCATTTACTATACCAGTTAACCAAATCCTCAAACTAGAAAAATCAAACCGTGGTTGAGAAGACACGCGCCGCTTACCAAGGAGCCCCTTGAGAAAGATAAAAACAAATATTTTTCATTCCATAGGAGTGTCGGTCATCTCATGAGAGATTTTATCGGTTGAAAGATTAATAGAAGAACTGATAAAGGAAGGCTATTTGAAGCATTTCATGGTGAAAAATGAGCAACCAAGAACATAAGAGAAGAGTGAGCAGCCCAAAACCAAAGAACCGTTGAGGATAGTAGACACATTTATTACTCCCACTGAATTAGAAGGCACGGCAAGGAAGGAGAGGATAGTGTATTGCAAAATGCCAACTCTAGAGATGAACGAAGAATTAGATGAAGGTAACAATGGTGATACGGTAAATGTACTTCAATGGTCCACCATAGCCAAGATGTCTGTGAGAACCCCCCAAACTACATGGCACAAGACAACTGCTAATTAGATCCAACGAAACAATAACTTACTTTGAATGGATTTTGTTACTTACGATGCACACATAACCATTTAATCATGTTATGGATTTTCTTATAATAGATGTTCTATCACCTTACTATCGAGAACCTGGATCTATAAGATAAAAGCAAGTCTCATCAACTTATTATCAAACACTAAAATATCACTCACCCTATGGTATCAAGAAGATCAAGGGAGACCAGTCGGTTGCCCACTTTTACACCATTACAATGCTCGATTCTGCTAGAAAGTATGGAGTTTCTATTTTGAGGAAAGGGAAGGAAGTAGCTGACTAATAGCAATTAACCCGTGAGGAACACAGTGCGAGCAATCTGAGATATGAGGCCACCAGCAAAACGAAATCCGTACATATTGGTAACGGAAAAACAACAAGGATAGGGTCAAAACTCACTACTAAAGAGAAAGTAGAACTTATGGAGTTTCGTAGACAAAATGCAGACATATTTGCTGCAACGGCTGTAGAGATGCCAGATATGAATGAAAAGTTAATTTTCCATAAACGAAATACTGATCCTTTTATGAAACTGGTAAAACAAAAAAAATGGGTGTTCACCCTAGAGAGAAAAGCAGCCATAAAAGAAGAAGTGAGAAGCTGATCGACGTCAGCATTATCAAAGAAGTAAACTATCAACAATGGCTATTAAACATAATAATGGCCATGAGGAAGAATGAGAGATTGATAATTTGCGTAGACTTCACTGATTTAAAAAAGGCAGGCCCAAAAGATGATTACCCGTTATCGCTAAGTGATTAGATGGTTGACGTGACTTCAAACCACAGACTCTGAGCTTCATGGATGCATATTCAGGATATAACTAGGTGAAAATGTTCAATCTGATAAAAAAATCTTCTTTTATAATTGATCTAAGGATATTTTGCTATATTGTAATGTCATTTGATTTGAAAGGGTGGAGGCAACATATCAAAGATTAGTCAACAAAATCTTCGTGAAACAAATTCAACGAATAATGGAACTGTATGTGGATGACATGTTGGTAAAAGCTGAACGGTGAACATATCATAACCGCAACTTAAATGAGGTCTTTCTAGCCTTAAGAGTAAGTAAAATTAAGATCAACCCTAAAAAGTGTACTTTTGGAGTATCAACGGAAAAATTCTTGAGGCATTTGGTCACTCAAAGAGGAATCGAAGTCAATTCGAATCAAGTTAAGGCAATAATAAAGATAAAGTCACCAAGGAACACAAAGGAAATCCATAGCTTAACCAAAAAGTTGGCAGCACAAAACAGAAGATCAACAGACAAACGCAAGCCATTTTTCATAAAATTAAGGAAGAATTTTATGCATCAAGGGGACGATGAATGTGACGAAGCGTTGCAAAAGATAAAAGAACACTTAGCATCTCCACCGTTATTCTTAAAGTCGTTACCAGATAAGAGCTACTACTCTACCTTACAGTTTCAGAAACACCAATGAGCTCCACATTATTCAGATCTGACAAAAGCCAACAGAGACTGGTATACTTCATAAGTAAAAGCCTTGTAACTATGGAAACAAGACAAAATAAGATAAAAAAGCTTTTACTTGCACGAGTTGATGTAGTAAGAAAGTTAAGGCCATACTTTTGGGGACACAATCAATGTCCTAACAAAGTTTATTACATTCGCTAAAGATGTTTGGAAGGCTCGCCAAATAGGTAGTCGAGCTAGGAGAATATGATATGTTATACACTGAGAAATTCTGTTAAGAAGTAAGTACTAGCAGACTTTATTGTTGAATTCATTCATGAAGCTGACCACCATGACCCAGCCGTGATGAAGTCTGAAGAAGGACTATGGACTCTTTATGTAGATGGAGCCTCTAATCACTAGAGGGTAGGAGCAGGAGTTATCATACATACCCCACAAGGTGAGATACTGGAACAAGCATTATCCTTTGGCTTCAAATGATAAGAAATTATAATTGCTACACTAGATCCATAATTATCTCTAGTCTATAAAATTATAATGGTTTTATAAACAAAGAGCAAATTCAATCATCACTTCTTAGTCTCATAATTAAATCCAAAATTATGTAATAGTTGACCAAACGATCACAAACATTAAGAACAGATTATAGCACTCAATAATATTGAATAAACATCAATTGAATTGAAAATCAAAATTTATGAATAATCATGATTCGGCTACATCGTAGCCCTAGGTATGAAATTTAGAACATACTAGAATAAGAAAACATCCTAATAATATTCATGAACATAGAGGAAAAGAGAAGAAAAAACTATATTTACGGATGAATTGAAGTTGAGATCTGTCTCCCGATTATATTTGTCTTTGTTTCCTCTCCCAAAAGCTTTCTTCTTTGCCTCCCACGTCCAAAAAGTCCCCAAAAAAGACCTAAATTATTCTATACACTAGGGTTCGATAAGAAAATTGGAAAAAATGTGGAAAATGTTATCGCGCTAGCATCGCGGCGTTGGCTTACTGCCTAGCTGCCCAGTGCTGGGGCGCTGACAGCTGGCAGCTGCTTGCACCCTGAGTCGTGACATCCTGTCATGACATTGGTCCTTCTCCCCAGGTCCATCCTTTTCTCAATTTCTCTGCATTTTTTTCTTTCAAGTCTTTTAAAATCAACGCAAATGCACAAGAATATTTCACCTACAAAAAGAAAAATAAACAAAAATAAATCAAACAATAACTTTAAAAGAACCAACAAAATTAAAGTTAAGATTAACTAAAATATGAATGTGAAACACACTCATCACAAATTTTTTATGGTTATCGATCAAATTTTTGTTGATTTGTCGATGATGATTACTTGTCGTTCATTTTCTGTTATGTCTTTTCGTTCCTTTCACTACGGACTTATTGTTAGAGTTTTTTTCTTTTCTTCATTTTTCATTTTTCTTCTCTCGTAAGTTAAGATCCTGTGACAAGAATGTTATACAAAAACAATAATATAATAATTTATTAAAATGAGTAAGGAGCTTGTGTACCATTTCATAATTGAATCGCGAGAGTTTGAGTTTGATGTTCTGAATTTGTTGGTAGAGTTTCTTCTGGTAATTAGTTAACTAAGTAGTCCAAAATAAAAAAAGAAATATTTATGTCCTAAACAAAAAAAAATTATTTTGAAAGTTTAATTGATTTTTCTTTAATGACACTTGTTTGAATTAGTTATCATTCATGATCATTCCTTTCCCATTTGATTAGAAATGAGGGAAGAAATGAAAAATGATAATTAGTAGACTATGTAGTAGAAAATAATATGTACATGCCAATTACGTATGAAAATAAGCATTTTTCATATATTAATTTATTTCAACATAATATATTTATTATTAATTTATTTATGAAATAATTATTTTTATATATAATTAAAAACTAAATAAATAAAACAAATGGTGAATCACCCTCTGTTACTTAAAANTTTTTACTCGTTTCAAATATTGTTTCCTTATTTTCACCCTACGTATTCTTTTTAAATTTATCATATATTTTTATCAACTCTAACTTGTCTTTCCATTATTCTTTCTTTTTTTATAGTTGTTATATCTTCTTATTTGTTTATGTATTATTGTCATATCATCATGATTATAATATGATTATTATTTCATTCTTTTATCATCAGAATTAGCGTTCATAAATTAAAACCATAACAATTAGATTTAAATTTTGTTAATTTTATCATTTACTTTTCACTAAAAAAAATTGATGACGGACTTTAGAATTTTTGGGATACCGAAAGTAACTCTAGTAATTCTTTGATTTTAAAAAATATGTAAGAAAATAAAAATTAATTTTTCAATGGTCTTTGTACCACCAATTAAATGTCATCTATTTTATTCATTTTTATGATGTAAAATGTACCGAATGGGACATTCAAAAATAAATTTCTTTTATTTTATTTTAAAATATAATTACGATAGCATTTGATTAATTTTGGGTAACCATTTTAACAATGGGTGTTGTGGGGTACTAATACCTTCTCCCACACACGACTGACACCCGAACCAAATTGAGTTTTCGTAGACCAAAATTTTTATTTTAAAATTGGGTGACCAAACACACCCTAAAATGATTAGTGGAGATTCTAAATTTATTTTCTTCAAAACTGATTTTTTCAATCGTCGATCCGCGTCGCAAGCACGTTGCGACAGCTTGGCGACTCCGCTAGGGACGCAATTGGTCTAATCATTTTTAGATCGATAGAGAGTCAAGCCCAAATTTTATCATATACTATCCTTTTGTGTGGTTCTTTTTTTGTTTATTCGATTCATTATTTTTTTCTTATTCATGCTTATAGTTGTATATAGTTCATTTTTTCCAAAGTATATTTTTGTACATAATTTCTAATTTCACACAAGCCCTATACCCGGGCTTTCCATTTAGTATTAGCAAGAATGAGTAGTGGAATGCCTTTGCGGAGTAGTGGCGACTCCGCTAGTGGAATGCCTTTGTGCAGACTCATGAAAGTTCTCACTCAGGCTGACTCTTTCAGGATACCGTTTGGAGGCCCATGGTACTTCATTTGGATAACAGTGTGGACAATCTGAGAGTCTATTAAAATATTTGAAAGACCAACCACACATGCATTTGGTTTTTAGAGCCCATCTCATGGCCAATGTTTGATAAAAATAGAGATTTGGCTTAAATATGGTATCATGATTAACTTTTCCTTACACTACTTAAATGTTTCTTTTCTTCTCCATTGTTTCACTTCTGACTTCGTCTTTCTTTGTGGCATACATGCATCATGCTGTGTAATAGGAATTGTAAAAAATTATTCAATTCATTCATATTTTAGACCATGATTTCCACTCTGAGTGTGATAGAAGATCAAGGTACTATAGCCCAATGGTCAAAGGAAACGTGAAAATGAAAAGGGGATTGTCTGAAAAAGGAGGATGTCGTTCTTCTACCAGCAATCACTAAGATAGAGTTCTCACACGCTAACTTGGAGAGGTTGAAGAAGATATGGGAGGATTTTTCACCAGAGTAGAAATATTTATTTGTCGGCAAATATGGTCACATTGCTTATCTTCTGTATAGTGCAGTCAACGCTCCCATTCTTGAGACTTTAATGCATTTTTTGGACCCTCTGTACAAATGTTTCACCTTTGGAACAATTGATCTTATTTTTACAATTGAAGAATATCAAACCCTACTCAATGTCCCGCTGTAAAACACAGATAAATGCTATAATTATGACAAAAAGCTCACATTGAAGAGAGCTTTATCCAAGATCTTGGGTACTGTCCATGCATCTGAGATTGAGAAAATGCTGAAAGTTAAAGGAGGAATGAATGTGTGTCGTTGGATTACCTCCTAGACCTCACCCAAAATGTCTTGAAGGAAGATAAAGGTATGGTTGTTTATGCACTATGTATTTAATGGCACCGTATTATTTCTAGAGATTCAAGATTATGTGGATGATAAAGTGATAAAAATGTTCCTTCAAGTTGAACATGGTGCTATCTTGGTTATCTCAATTCTCATTGAGACTTTTCGTTCCTTAAATCAAATACGAGTGTTTAGAAAATGGAAGTTCATCGGCTCTCTGTGTATTTGGATTCTTAGCCATCTTAGGTGTCCACCAGATTTAAAATGTCTTCAAGTTAAGTTTTCAAATCTATGGATGAAGACAAGAATCCCCATTACAGAATTTGGAATGGCCAAATGGAATCTGCAGTTTTCCATAAAAAGGGTGTGACTCCCACACCTATCAAAGCTGAAAGATGAGAATGTTATCTAAAAATCCCACTGGATGCCATTGACATTAATGACCGAGAATATCTGAAGCGAAAAACTCAGAGTTGGAAACTAACACTCGCCAACTGAACAATAAAATTAGAAAGATGGCAGAAGACAATGATAATTTACGAGGGGTAATCTACAAAGACGAGGAAAAATTAGCGTTGTACAAGAGCTTTTAGAAGAGGTGAAGGGGACTGTCGATATTAAGAATCCGTACATCATTGAGTTAGAAGAACAATATAACTTATTACAATGAATCGCTGATAATTTACAAGTTGATTTAGAGAATCAAAAAGTTAGGAAGACCGAGTCACCAAATGATAGTGGAGAACTATTGAAAGTCATTGCAAGCATTGAGCACCAAGTTAGAGTGTAGAATGTGGCAGAGAAATTGGCAAGAAACAATTATGCTAATGTCGACACACTAAGATATGATTACAATTTCTGTAACAAGAGCACGACTTGATTCAAAAATGATCCGGGCAGGCTGTGGAGTGGCTTAAAGGCGTGGCTATGAGAGGGAGAAATTTGGCGGAACAAGCATCATATTTGAAAAAAAAAAGTGTTTTTCCCATCCATCCTAATGTGGAGAACTTGTCTAAGTTTTTGAAAGAAATCAATAAAGATTTGGGTCATTTTGGTTGTTTTGGTTGTTTTGTATAAACTCATACTACGGAGTAGTGTAATTGACTTCTACATACTCAAATGTAGTGGATGGCTATACTAATTGAATGAAATTGAGTACTTTTGAACTTTCAGTTTGCGCAGTATCATTTATCATGCATAAATTTACTTTCATCATCATTATTATTTCTTCTTTTTCATTAGAAAAATCTACATTCTCATTGTTTTATCATTCTTTTTCTTAAGAAAACTTTTCAAAGATAGCCCGTCAACTATGACATACCTATCGAACACGAGCTCAAGTTAGGGTCATGGACGAGAAAGAAAGAAAGCAATCATGAGAGGAACTGAAAGAAGAAATTAGGGAGCTAAAGGAGCAAATAGCCAGATTTCTGATACTCCTTGCAGCCAATAAGGGAAAAGCCTGTCTTGAAAATCCGCAAAGGGCTCAATCATCACAAAATCAACTGCCAAATGATACTCCACCTTACCCTCCTAGGTTCACTCTAACCTATCAATATCATCAGACTGATCGATTTCAGCATGCCTCACTACCAGTAAATATTTAGCATTATCCATTTCCAAATATCCAGGAAACGATGTAGACAGGAAAAATTTGGTACAACTCATCCATAATGGCACCTAGTCACAACCAAGCTTTCACTCTACAATGTAGAGTGAACCAAAGATGAAGATGCTTGTTACCAAATCAAGCGAAGACCCGCTGTCGAAAGATAAGCTAGACTTTCTAGAGGAATGATTACGTGCCATTGAAGGGTCAGATGTATATGCTACCATTGATGCCATCAACCATGTTTGGTCCCAGATGTAACCATCCCGCACAAATTCAAACTACCTGATTTTGAAAACTATGATGGCAGTACATGATCGAGAAGTCATCTTATTATGTACTGCATAAAGATGGTTGCTTATGCAAATGATGATAAACTTTTAATTTATTTCTTTCAAGATAGCTTGATTGGGGCTGCATCTCGATGGTATATCCAATTGGATAACCAACATATTTGGAGGTGGAAAAATTTAGATGATGTTTTCTTAAGACCATACAAGTATAACATAGACATGGCTCTTGATCGTCTGGATAAATAAAGGGTGGAGAAAAATCCTACTTAAGGATTTAAATAATATGTGCAGAGGTGGAGGGAATTAGTTGCTCAGGTACACCCCCTGTCAGAAAAGGAGATGGTTACAATGTTTATTAACACCTTGAGATCTTCATTCTATGATAGGATGATTGGAAATGCTTCAAACAACTTCTCTGACATTATGGTGATTGGTGATAAGATTGAATATGGGGTAAAGAATGGAAGAATTATGGAAGTTGTATAAGATACATCATCCGTAAAAAAAGGGGCCGCCGTTGAAGTGAAAAGAAGGTGATGTACAGACGATCAATTTTGGGTACTCATCACAAGCTACGAACCCGAGGCCAGAATTTCCAACGTATAGTGAAGGGCCTAAATCTGTGACATCATATGTGGCAAATACCTTACAAATTATGTACAATTATTACTCTCAACAATCAACATTTCAAAACAACCTAAGACCCAGTTTCAGACACTAACTCACCAGTAAAATGTTGGCCAGGCTGATTAGCCTTTAAGGGGAAATAGAAATAATCAACGTTTTGTCTAATACGATCCAATCCCCATGTTATATACAAAACTCTACCGCAATTTATACAGAATAATCAATTGGTGACAATTCCTTATGAACCTCTCCAGCCATCATACCCAAGGTGGTATGATCTGACTGCTCACTGTGATTATCATGTTGGGACAGTGGGACATTCGATTGAGAATTGCACAACATTAAAAGGTAGAGTACAGGTATTGATCAAGGCTGGATGGTTGAATTTCAAAAAGGCTAATGGGAACTAGATATCAATTCCAACCCTCTACCAAATCATGGGAATCCTGTCGTAAACGTAATTGAGGAATTTTGTTCATATGAAAAGAAGGATGTGACATATGTGAGCACGTCAATGGAAATACTTTTCCATCTTTTTTCTAAAGCGAGGTACATTTACCTAACATGCTCAGATGATGAAGGCCTTATGCATGACTTTGATTGCTTGTTTTATGATAAGGTGACTGGGCATACAATTGAGGAGTGCGCTGATTTTAAAATTGAAGTGCAAAGGTTGTTGGATATAAAGATACTTACAATAAGTCATAAAGGAGAAAGGGAATACCAAGAAGATGACTCTTTAGTCCTCATGATAACTAAAGAATCGTCTGAAGTAAATGTTAAAGTGTCATTCTATATCCCAAAACCTCTCACAATACATTATGAGGAAAAGTCAACTCGTACCACTACATCTTATGCTCTGACACCCATCACCATCCAAATCTCGAGAATTTGCTTACAAAGATTCAAGAGTAGTACCATTGAGGTACGGATATGAGGTTATTGCAAGTGATAACGACAAAATTCAAGCGCTAAATCCATCAAACCTCGATCTCTCCATAACTAATATTTCAGGAGTAGGTGGGATGACGAGGAATGGCAGATGCTACACGCCAAAAGTTTTGAAAATGGATAAAAGTGACAAGTTTGAAAGAGAAAGGAAAGGGAAAGCCAAAGAATGCGAGAATGGTAATGAGTTCAAATGAGAAATGCGACCAAGTGATAGACCCAAACATAATGAAAGGAATGGAGAAGGAAAAACCAGTGTTGAAGAGGAAGTATGTGAATTTTTAAAGCTTATCGAGCAAAGTGAGTTTAAGGTTATAGATCAACTTAATCGCTTACCTGCTCACATATCCTTACTATCACTTTTTCTTTATTCTGAACCATATCACCAAGCATTAGTGAAGGTTTTGAATCAAGTGTATGTCTGTCATGACATTACGGTGGAGAACTTGAGTGGAACTGTGGGAAATATTACCGCACCAAATTTTATCACTTTCATAGATGACGAAATCCTTGTCGATGGTATTGGACACACTTAGAGCTCTACATATATCCGTGAAATGTAGGGATTATGTTGTTATGAAAGTATTGATTGATAATGGTACGTCTCTAAATGTAATGTCGAGATCCACACTAGCAAAGCTCCCTATGGATGCGGCACATATGCGACCGAGCATGATGATAATAGTAAGAGCATTCAATGGTACCCGAAAAGAAGTAGTCAGAGACATAGAGATACAAATTCGAACCGGGCCATGCTTATTCAATATTATTTTTCAAGTGATGGACATAACTTCAGCATACAGTTTTCTTTTGGGGCAGTATCGTCTTCCTTACTTTAGAAGCTGAAATTTATAATGGATCATAAACTCATTTATATATGAGGAAGAAGATTTACTGGTATCCAGGCCGGCCACCATGTCATATATTAAGGCGGCAGAAGCATTACAGTGCTCATTTCGATCGTTTGAGATTGTAAACACCACATTTGTTGCCAGTGGGAAACTCGCTCCAGCGCCAAGCCTATCAAAAGTATCTCAGATGGTGGAAAAGTTGATGATAAAATGGGGATACAAGCCAGGCAAAGAACTCGGGGT
The DNA here is from genome assembly GCA_003255025.1 of Datisca glomerata. Classification (NCBI taxonomy): domain Eukaryota; kingdom Viridiplantae; phylum Streptophyta; class Magnoliopsida; order Cucurbitales; family Datiscaceae; genus Datisca; species Datisca glomerata. Next base: position 527,355 of record QANY01005064.1, read on the forward strand.
GAGCATCAAGGCATAAATAAATTAATCGATTGGGACAAGAATGAGTAAAGGTTTAGGCTTGGATATAGACCGACCAAGGTTGATAGAGGAAAGTGGAAGCTCAAAAGAAAGAAAAGAGGATTGTTAGACTCAAAAATATGAAATTCGATATGGAAATGGCAATCATATCCCATATTTCTGAATCCTTGAGAAGTTAGGGGATTTCATTCGAAGAACCGGTTACAGTAGAGCAGTACGACCTTGAAGATGATATCGCCTAGTTTTCAATATCTGCAATCTTAGGAAAATCATCAAGTGCAAGTATAGAGGACTTGGTTTCTCGATACGATTCAGATCATGAGTTTAACAATTGGAATGTCACCAAGCTATTAGCGCTTCTTTAGGAATTTTCAAAAGTAATGTGTTAATGCCAAAATTCTAATGATTATCCCCAATGTCTTAGCAATTTTGTTGTTATGAGCCTACATTTTCGTCCGTTTCGTGTCATCTCTTTGAATAAAAGTCTAAAAACTTGTTTCGTTTCCTTTTGTTAATGATAAATACAATTTCAGTTCTTTTTGTTCTATGTCTACTTTTTTTCATTTCTGAAATGATGTTCATACTCATGCATTGTTTAGTTTCTTTTCTCGGCTTCCTTTCATCTAATAATCTGATTCAGGTTTGAGAACGATGATTTTGAAAATAAAAGCATAAGAAATAACTTCGACAATATCATTCTTAGCGTAGAGTCAGATGAAAGTGACATGGATCATTTCGAACCATCTCCGAAAAAGTGAAAAATGGTAGAAGAGGATGATAAAATTACTCAACCTTATCAAGAGTTAACGAAGGTGAGAAATTTGGGATTGGATGGAGAGACAAAAGAAATCCAAATCGATACTTCTATGACAAGCGAAAGCCACTGACAATTAATTGACTTACTCAAGGAGTATATCGACGTCATTGCATGGTCTTACCAAGATATGCCAGGTCTAGACAATGATATCCTGGTTCATTTTGCTGCTTATTCCTGAAAGTAAACCAGTGCGACAAAATTTACGAAAAATGAAACCAAACATGCTAGTACAGATCAAAGAAAAGTTAAAAAGCTAGTAGATGCAGGTTTTCTAGAAGTAGCAAATTACCTTGAATGAGTTGCTAACATAGTCCTAGTATCGAAGAAAAATGAGAAAGTAAGGATGTGCGTCAATTAAAGAGACTTAAATCGTACTAGCCCTAAGGATAATATTTCATTACCCCATATCGATGTCATTGTAGATAGCATTGCAGTACATTCAACCTTCTTTTTCATGGATGATTTTTCAGGGTATAACCAAATCAAAATGACTTTTAAAGACTGTGAAAAGACACTTTTACGACTTTGTGGGATACATTTTGTTATAGGTTATGCCATTTGGTCTAAAGAATCCAAGTGCGACTTATCAACGGGCAATGGTAACACTGTTTCATGATATGATGCATAAAGAAATCAAAGTGTACGTTGATAATATGATCACCAAATTTTGTCAAGAGGAAGATCACGCTGTCACTCTACAAAAACTATTTGAACGGTTGAGAAAGTTTCAGTTAAAGTTTAACTCGATAAAGTGTACATTCGTAGCATCTTTAGGGAAACTACTTGGTTTTGTCATGAGCAATGAAGGAATAAAATTTGATCTTGACAAGATTCGAGCGATCATTGATATGCCACCACCTCAAACTCAAAAGGAAGTTAGAGGTTTTTTAGGGAGACTAGTTGTGAGATGAACTGGGCTATGTAATTTAATCTCTCCAAGAAACCTCTAACTTCCATAAAAGTGATACAGAATGATGGAATGATGACTGCCAAAATAATTTTGAGAAGATCAAGCAATACTTGCAAAATCCTCCTATACATGTTCCTCCAACTCTTGGGCATCTACTCATTTTGTATCTTATAGTAACAGAAAAATCAATCGGTTGCGTACTTGGTAAGCAAAAGGTTCACAAACTATGAGGCTAACTATTCAATGTTAGAGAAAATGTGTTATGCATTTGCCTGGGTTGATCATCGCCTTAGACAGTACATGTTATACCACACCACTTGGTTAATTTCAAAGATGGACCCAATCAAGTATATCTTTGAAAAACCATCACTTTCTGGGAGGATTGCTAAATGAGAAATACTACTCAAAGAATATGATATTATTTATGTCACGAGGAAGTCAATAAAAGGAAGTGTATTTGCTGATTATGTGGCATATAAACCAGTGTAAGATTATGAGCCTATGAAGTTTGATTTTTCTGACGAGAACGTATCAGTCATATTATAAAATGAAGGAGAATCTATGAATCCAGAATTGTGGATAATGTTATTTGATGGCGCATCTAATGATGTAGGGTATGGAATTGGGGCCATCCTCATATCTCCTGAGGGAAAGTTTTTCCCATTCACAGAAAAATTATGCTTTGACTGTACAAACAATGTGGTAGAATATGAGGCATGTTCCATGGGAATTCAACCAGTTTGTGATATGAAGATAAGGAAGCTTCGAGTGTACGAAAATTTTTTATTGGTGATACGACAATTAAACGGGGAATGGGAAACTAGATACTCCAAGTTGGTACCTTGTAACAAACATGTAACTAAGTTAAGCCGAACTTTTAAAGTGATCTCATTTGACCATATACCCAGAGAGAATAATTAAATCGCAGATGCACTGGCAACTCTAGCATCCATGTTTACCACAGACTTTAAGGAAGAAGTTCAACCCCAAAAATTTGAGAAGTGAGATTTTCCTAGTCACTGTATGAGCATTGAAGAAGCGTTAGACACAAGACCATGGTATTATGACATCAACAATATATAAAGAACAGGAAATATTCATCTAAAGCCTCTGAGAATGATAAATGCATCATTAGAAGATTGTCCATGGGTTTCTTCTTGAACGATGAAATACTCTACAAAAGAAACCATGATATGGTGCTTTTAAGATGTGTTGATACAAGGGAAACGAATCAAATCATAGAAGAAGTTCATGAAGAAATTTGTGGAGTTCATGCTAACAGACACATGATGGCCAAACAAATCTTGAGAGCATGATATTATTGGTTGACTCTAGAATCTGATTGCATCAAGTACGCCAAGAAATGTCAAATTCATGCGGATAAAATTCACATACCCGCATCCCCTCTACATGTCATGGCCGCACCTTGACCGTTCTCTATGTGGGGCATTGACGTCATTGATCTCATCACATCAAAAGCCTCTAACGGGCATCGTTTCATTTTGGTCTCTATAGATTATTTTACCAAATAGGTGGAGGCGAGTTCTTATTCGAGTGTAACCAGAAGTGTGGTTGTTAAGTTCATTAAAAATGAAATAGTTTATCGATATGGTCTACCTGAAAGGATCATCACAGATAATGGGACAAGTTTAAACAACAAGATGATGAAAGTATTATGTGAGCAGTTCAAAATTAAGCATCATAATTCATCTCCTTATCATCTGAAGATGAACAGAAGAGTGAAAGCAGCCAATAAGAACATAAAAAATCATAGAGAAGATGAGATTTTATAAGGATTGGCATGAGATGCTCCTTTTCGCTCTTCATGGATACCTCACATCAGTCCGAACATCAACTGGGTCAACGCTATTCTCTTTGGTATATGGCATGGAAGTAGTCCTTCCGATTGAGGTGGAACTTCCCTCCGTCTGAGTCTTGATAGAGGTGAAATTAGAAGAAGCAGAGTGGGTACAAACATGATATGAGCAATTGAATTTCATCGAGGAAAAAAATTGACTGCATTATGTAGAGGGCAATTATATAAAAAATAATTATGCAAGCGTATGATAAAAAGTTACATCCCCGATATTTCTGAGAATGAGATTTGATGTTGAAAAGGATACTCTCATATCAAAAAGATTCCCGTAGAAAATGGACCTAAAATTATGATGGACCTTTCGTAGTCAAGAAGGTTTTATCGGGAGGAGCTCTCATTCTAACAAACATGGATGGAGACAATTTACCACACGCAGTTAATTCTGATGCAGTCAAGAACTACTTTGTTTGACCGCTCTAAGTATGGGAAATGCGAGGTTGGGCAAAAAAAATATTTTCAAAAGAGTTGTCTCGAATATTGGAGAAATTATATTCCATAATTTTTAAATCCTTGTTTTTAAACATCGTTCAGCATCAATGTTAAGCTTTTTTTCCAGTTCAACATCGTTCATCATCATCGTTCATCATCATCGCTTCTTAAAAACATTTGGCTGTGCTTGCTTTCCTTATCTAAGGCCATATATAATATGCATAAAGTTAACTTTCATTCTGATTTGTGTCTATTTTTATGATACTGTGCCATTCACCAAGGTTATAAGTGCTTGCATGCCTCTGGCAGACTTTATATATGTAAAACTTTTGTCGTTGATGAGTGCTTGTTTCCTTATATTCATTCTTTGACACTCCAAACAAAAGTCAGTCTAAACAGTCAAATATGCCTCAAATTTTCACCCCTAGACCTACCTCACAATTCAGTTCTTCACCAAGATCAAGTCAATGGTACACCTTTTGCAAGTATCTCAAGTAATGATACTCTTTCTTAGTCTATTTCCCAACCAGATCACAATAATTCAATCACTACTATTGATAATCCTGCTGTACTATCAAATACTTATAACTTACCTGACTTCCCATCTATATCAGACCAACTCACTATTGAACTACCTCATTTGCCACGTCTACCATCACAAACCTAAAGCCAGGCCTAAAACCACGTCACTCCACTCTATGAAAACCAGATGTAGAGTGTAATAATCAAACCAAAATCCTACTACTCAACTAAACATCATCTTCCCACTACTTGTCTTCCATCTGAACCAACATCAGTAAAGCAAGCAATTACTAATCTTAATTGACGACAGGCTATAAATAAAGAGTTTTTAGCCCTTGTGAAAAGCCATACTTGGGATTTACTGCTTCCATTAGCTGGTATGAATGTTGTAGGTAACAAATGGGTGTTTCAGTTGTAAAACCTACAACTGTTAGGACTATTTTACACATGCACTACATTTTGGCTGAGATATAAGGAAATTGGATGTGAAAATGCCTTTCTAATGGTATGCTCAATGAAACTATTTTTATGGTTCAACTAGAGAGGTTTATCGACAATTCTAAGCTTGGTCATGTTTGTAAGTTGAGAAAAACCTTATATGGTCTGAAGCAAGCCCCAAGATCCTAGTATGAGAAGCTAAAAGATGTATTGTTGAGTTGGGGATTCATAACCACCAAGTCTGATACCTCTTTATTTATGTTTCATAGTAATTTAGATATAATGTTCTTCATAGTATGTAGATGACAGTTATTACTGGCAACAAGATAAAGCTAATATAGAGGGTCATATAAAACTTGAACAACTTATTTACATTAAAGGCCCTGGATCTTTAAATTACTTCTTAGGTATTGAAGTGTCCAGTTAGGATAAGTAAAACAAGCAATTACTAATCTTTGTAAACTGGAATTACCAAACTAGAATGCCATTCACCTAACACAGTCCAAATACATCATGGATCTTCTAAAAAAGATAAAATGGAAGGAGCTAAATCTTCTCCCTTAGCTACTAGCTCTTCTATTTCTTTATCAATAAATTGAGGTGAACCTATAAAGGATATTACTCTATCCAACAGTATTTTTCCATCACTCATTACAATAAATATGATATTCTATAGCTTTCAGGAACAAGGTTCAGTATTTTCTCTTGTAGAATAGGTACATCGACTACATTTTAAGAAAGCCATGTAAATCAAAATCTTGTAAAAAGGGACAAAAGTGATGATGAAAAATTTATTCGTGCCTAAACGAATAAAACGTCGTACCTCGTCTCTCATTTCATCATTTCAACTTTTAGAGTCTTAGACAAAAGAAAGCCAATAGAGAAAGAAACCACTACCCTCACTCGTTCGCTGCCTTGACCCTCTCATTGTCACCCTCGCCTCGCCTCAAGCTTCTTGGGTAAGGTCTATCTCTCTCTCATATAATTTTATAAAATTTTCCTTTGCCTCCCTCGACTATCTTCATCTCTCATCTCTTCATAGATTGAAGCTTCTAATGGTAAAAAACGAGCCACTCTATTCAGATTTTCTGGTGTGAAGAACAAGGGTTTGATTTAGAGTGATCGTCTCCATTCTGTAATTGTTTCTCTGCGGATGGTGTGGGTTTGGTACTGCTCAACCTCGCCCATCCCCCTTGCCGAGCTATGCTCACTTTCAGGCCACTGGTGAGTCTCTCTATCTTTCTCTCTTTCTAGATCTATCTCTTTCTCTGTCTAACTCTATCTCGATCTCACAATCTCAATCTCGGTGGTGGTTTTTTTCTCTTTTTCTCTACACCATAGAGGTAAGCCCTAAGCAACCCTGAGAGTCCTGAAAAGTGTAGGGTAGAGCTTAATTAGTCACTACCTTATAAAGGTGTCAAGCTCTGGGTAAGTTTGTGAAACACCCCTAATTTGTATGTAATTTCCATTGACTCTGCATTTGTGGAACACCCCGAATTTGGAAGCTAATGCATAATCTACATATACTAATAGTGGAGAGATTTTTGAAACACCCCCAATTTCTCTTTCGGTATATATATTGACAATTGGGTCTCCCTTGCGTTTGTGTCAATATAGGAGGTTGCTCAGAGCATTGAATCAAATGGTGAGTTAATATTTTTTTGGTATTTTTTATGTTTACAGCAAAGAGATTAGTTGGTATCCGTCAAAGATCTCCAAAAATCATATAGTTGTTCTTTTATCAGCATAAAGTGATGTGGATGTTGTTCATACTCATACTTCATATAAATCCATTAAGAAATCAGGGATTATATTGAGTTCATATAATTTAACAAACTATATGGAATGCTTCAGTAAGATGTTGCAAATCAAGAGTTTGAAGAGTTAGTTTTGTGCAGGAAAATATCATCAGAGATGCCATGTGGGGTGAACAAAGAATATTTCAGGTACTCGTTGTTTCTCGTGTTTTGTAACGGCATTGTATAAAATTCCCCCATCTCTTTCTTTAAACGTTTCACATTTACCCCTAATAATTAAGTGAATTTGAGTATCAACCTTGTATTTATCATAACGTTGATGACTTTGATTAGCACATTGTAATTTATTGAACTTAAGTTTGCTAAATTTATTGAAATTTTGTTACTGCTTATCTGCTTAATTATAGGAGGAATCACGGAATAATATGGTTGCGATAGAGAAATAGTCGATGGTACTTAATCGTCCGAGCACTGAAAGTAAGAAACCAAGACAGCTATTTGATGCTATATACGAAAAGGTTGGGTAAGTCTTCGATTTTACAAAGAAATTCTTATAATTTATGACTTTGTATCACAGTATAGATTATTTTTGTATGTTCAGCAACTGAAGGTGATCTATAATGATAAACAGTTGCGTTATGTTCTGGCGTCTCCGGTATTGTTAGAAGACATATATATATGAAATTTGGGATCAGTTATTTTATTTAGTCTGAAATTAACAATAAGAATTGGCATATGTTCAGCAAACAATTCAATCTGATATTCTGATTTTTACGATAAATTGATGATTCCAATTAAAGGTAAATTTCTCATGTTTAGTTAACATTCTTACCTTTTTTAGGCCTTGTTAATTGGGTTTTCTCCTGATAAAAAAAATCCTGCTGAATCTGAGTAGTCATATTCAACATTTTTGTAGGAATAAACTAATGGGCAAGGTCTTTGATGGTTTATGGGAGATAATTAGATCAGTTGATGGCATGAGAAGGGAAATTGCAGAAATAGTGCAGTCTGTATATAATAAGTTGGCGAATCCAAAGAGGAAAGAAGATATTGAAGCATCCTTCCAATGCATAGTGTCAATTCAGAAGGAAGCTGATAATAATGGTCATGCAATTACCTCACCATTGGAATCACGGCGGAGGTGTTGTGCTTTCAAAATTAAAAACGAATCTTTTTTATAAAAGAAAATAAACGCGACGCAACGGTTTTCAAAATAAAAAACTTTTATTGAAAACTCATTTTCAATCGGATCCCTTATATATTTATATATTAAATCAAAGACATACATGGATACGAAAATAGACCTTTTGTTGTCTAATCAAGAATCCTTGCAAATCAACGATCTTACATTCCCATGAACAACAGACTTTGAGACTTTCTATGCATTAGGTAAGTATAATCATATCTTGAGTAATCGTCAATAAAAGTGACGAAATACTCATACCCACCTCTAGCGTGTACATTGATTGGTCCATATACATCTATATATACTAGTTCAAGTGGTTCCTTGGCTCTATGGCCCTTTCGTGTGAAAAGTCTCTTGATCATTTTTCCCTCTAAACAAGATTCACAAATAAAAAGAGTCTCAACTTTTAGTTCTCTCAAAACATCATGTTTTGTTAACCTGTTTAATCTATCTAGACTAATATGTCTAAACCTAAGATGTCATGGATACATGTTATCATCATCATGAAAAACTATTTGTCATTTATTACTTTTGGGATTTACAACTTTAAATAGTTCAGAATTATTTAAGGCGTGTTCAGTCGGTTTAAGCTTATACAGTCTGTTCGAAACTTTTACATGACAAATATTAAATCCATTCATAAAAATAATAACTCATTATTAATTAAAGAAACTTCAAAAAATTGGTCATGCAGTAATGAAAGAAAAATCAAATTTCTAAAAAAATTCAGGAATATAATAAACATCGTTCAAAAATAAATAATTATTTCTAAAATTAAGGTGGATTCTCCTCAATGCTTTCGCTGACACGAGCGTACAACTGCCAACTCTCATAATCACCTTGCCATCAGCCAGCTCCCTTGAAGAATCAAGTATCTGCAAAGAAGAACTTATCTGGTTAGTGGCTCTTGAACCCAATATCCAGGATTATAAATTAAATTTCACTAAACAAGCTTCAAATACAAGTAAATCATATTTACCTTTCTTTTTCAGCTCGAAGAGATACTCATTACAGTTTTTTTTCAATAACCTTCAACCCCACAATGGAAACATATTACTGCGAGTTCATTGTCAATATTGTTCTTCTTGCCCTCGGCTGACCTTGGGCCTTCTTTCATCATTATTTTTGCTTTTGTCCTTACACTTCTTCTTTTTTTACTACTAACAACAGAGGGAGAAGGGTTTTACTCGGTAACATTTACCTCCTCCCTAATGGTAATACCTGTGTCAATAATTCAAGTATTGACTGCAAGCCTTTCCGGACTTTCTTCAGTAAGAATAAATTTATTATGCTCATAAACTAGCAACATGTTCGAGTTGGATTTTCATCTTATGGAGTTATTACCATTTAATTTATCAAGTTCAAGTAAAACAGTAATAGGGTTACCCATAGTAGACATAATAATAACTAAAAAATAAAATATACATAATTCAATATAAATAAAATAAATATAAAAAATTTGGAAAGTAAGCGTGATGCATGAATGCAACATATTAAACACATAAATTTAACATTTACTAATCCACGATAAGATAATCTAACAATTAATATGCTGCCATAGGGTCAGTTAGATTAATCTTAGACTGTTTATAAGATATTCTCATCTTTATTAATTAAAACTTAAAATATCTCATATTTTCTCTTTCAACAATAAGATATCGCTAATTTGATCACGTCACAATTATCCACTCAAAGATTAATTGTGACTTTGTAATCCGTTATTTCAGATTTCATGACTTGATTGAGGATATGCCGCCTTAGGATCGATCAAAACTAAACTACATCACTTAGTCATATCTTCTTAAGGAGTTCAACTTTGGTATTGATACAGCTCGAAACCTTCCTTAGGAGGACGAAAACAAAGACATCTCAAGGCCCTCACTGTATCTCACTGTGTTGTACTAATAATGGAGACCATATGTTACATTTATATGTCAACCTTCTCTCACTCACTATTTTAGGATAATGTGCTTCTATTTTAACTAATCAATTAATTTCAAATTAATTACCAGTTAAAATAACCCTATGAATGTAAAATTAACAGTTAATTCAATCTAATTGGTCTAAGTTCATTTAACCTTTTAAAGAGCCTAAGTCAAAATTAGATGATCTTAGACTAATTAATTAATTACATTCATCAAACTTTAATAAAATTCTTTTAATAAAGTTGGTAATCCTAAATGTTACTAATTAAAATTTAGCAGTTTACATGCAATCGATTTTTCAAAATAATTTACGTAAACGTATTAGAAAAGTCCTAATCAATCATGTTTATACTGATGAGATGCATGATCCAATAAAACTGTGTGAGGTTTTATGTATGGCATGTGATCGACTAATGCATGGTCATGTTATCAATCATATCAATAAATATTTATTTAATAATTAAATAAGCTAATGATGAATCGGGTGACTATAGAGTATTTCTAAATTACTAGCATTGAAAAATATAAATAAAATTAGAAAGAGGACTTCATGAGTACATATTTCCAAAATATCACCTTCTCCACTAGAGGTCCATCATCATAATCTTCAGGTTTTAAAAAAAATCTTTTAAATTAGGATAAACTATTTTTCTTAATTAAATAATCTCTATAATTATCTTTTAAAAATTATTGAATTTGATTTAGTCAAAAAACAATTTAATGACTCATTAAACTTGGGTCAAACTTAATCAATTAATTAATTTTTAATTTTCATCAAATTAAAACTTAATCATTAATTTTAAAATTCAAACGATAAAAGATAGAGTTTGAATTTTCATAAAACACTACAGGGATAAAGTAACACGGTATTAGGATTTATGCAAAAATTCATTGGTAGTAACAATAATTGCCCTCGACGATGGGACTCTCCCACCGTTGCTCCATCCACCGTCCACCGCCAATCGCCACCCGTCACAGCGGCATCGATTTTTCTGGGGACATTGTCACCACAGGTCTATTGATCGCACCAGCGCCGAAAATTCAATTTCTGATGCCGGCACCAGAATTCCCTAGAAATTCTTACTCTTGCTTTTTCCTTCTAATTCATCTCGTGCGTTATTCATCTTCTCACGATTGGAATTATACAATATGATATTCAAAAAAATTACAACTATTCTTATGCTCCAAAACGGCTTACATAAGATCTAAGCAAAAATAGAAGAACAAAATCTAAACCCATAGTCACCATACAATTAACGATTCATCATTAAACCATACATTCCAAAAAAATCATCCATCATTCATACATATCAAAATATATTATGAACAATGCAAGAACACTCGCACAGTATTTAATATTTAAATAAATAAATACCGCTCTGATATCAATTGTTGGTTAATTTAATGTCTACTTTCATTAATTTATATAATTTAAAATCAATAAATCATTAAATGACATATATAAATTAGAAGGTTATTTTAAATAATGTATGAATAATAATTAAGACAAAATTGTCTAAAATGATATTGATCTCCTCCCCATTTTTAACGTATTATAGATAGTGGCCAAACTATCCTCTTCTCTCGCCTCATCTTCTGCATCCCTCTCAATCCCACTAAACCATCATCAACAAAAATAGTAAAACCTCTCTCTCTCTTTCTGCAAAGATTTATTGAGAAGCCATTATTGCACAGAAACAATGGCCAATAGCGAAAATGGTTCATTTAAAAGCTTTGATGGAATCTAAACAACGAACTAAAAAATGGTCGAGACTTGGGTTTTGGGTGGAAGAAGATGAGATCTTTCACTTAACAAATCCTCGCCCTTAATTTTTTCTTAAATTTTTCTCACTTTCTCCATCATGTCCTTATGTTAGCTTCTCTGCCATTTTCTCCTTCCAGAAGAATTACTGGAACAGTATTTTCAGTGAAAATTGATTTTTTGTTTTTATTTTATATAAAATAATACAGTTTTATTATTATTTAGGTTGTTTTTATATTACTAGATGGGTGTACATTCCACCTGAATATAAAATAAAATAATTTTTCAATCAATTTCATCTTTAAGTTTCAAAATAACTGTTTTGTTATAATTCTCTTATAATGTATGCCTGTCTTGAATGAATGTTTTCCCAATTAAAATTATTAAGGTTAATTGAGAAAATAAATAAATGGCATGATGATATTAATTTGTTTTAATAACTTGTTTGAGGGTTTAACCAATATCAAGAATAATTTTACTTACAAAACTCATTTTCTTGTTCTAAAAAATAAATGTGAAAATGATTTTTAGAACCACACACATATTTAACACATATAGACTTTATTTGGAAAGGTTAAAAGCTCACTGTTAGATCGAACAACAACAAAAAAACTACTATTGACCTTACAAAAAAAAATATTCTAAGCTAAGCTATATTTCTCTTAACGGGCAAGATGAAAGATTGTGACAAATTATTTTGAAATTAAACTACTTTAAAAATCCTATTGAACTTGGATTAAGTTAATTTAAACTCAAGAAATTATGCAATACACAAATTACAACATTAAAATGCCTACTAAATGTGTGCTCAACTGAAAAAAAAAATCACTCAAAATCATCCAACTTGAAACAGATAGTTGTTTTATTTGTTTGGATAAAAAAAATATATAAGTCACAAGGCATCATAATCAAAGAGTGAATATTATATCAAATAATTGAATAGCTGAATCAGATAAATGTTGGTGCATGTTCCTAATGTTCATTCAAATAATTTGTTTCCCTTTTCAAAATAGTTAAAAGTCTTTAATCAGACTTTTTATTAGTAGGCATAAAAATTTCAATCTCGTCAGTAGATGTGAAAGGTGAAATATAATGAATGGGTTGAAAAAAATTGAGACAAACTTTTATAGATGAAATACAGTGAATCAAGCGTATGGTTTAAATTTCTAGAGACTCATACTTAACTAAAGCCATATACATTATATAATCTTTATAGACAAAATTTAAAATTTCGTTGACGTGAGTGGAACGGATTTTTACGTTAAAATTTTACTTTTTGGGACTATGATGACTATTTTTTATTTTTCTTTTATATTTGGTTATTTTTATTTTTTCTTAAAAGTGATATACTCTTAATGTTACCTCTCTTTAATTAACTAGCAAAAAACATGTGAATTCGCTCATTGAAGTATTTTAAAATTATATAATAAGTTTTAGAATTAATATTCAAGTTGAAACAAAAGCATTAGCTTTCAAAATTACTGTAAATCTAAAATAAAACTAAATAAGAATGTTAAGAAAACTATTTTATCATATTTACAATTAAATTGGATAGGTCATATATAACTTGAAGATGATATATTTATAATAAAATTATTATAGATGGAAAAAAATTTAAATAAATCATGTATTTTCTGAAGATAATAAATTATATACAAGAGTTTTAATTAAATACGCCATGCATTGGTCTTAATCACATATTTAACAATCCCTGAAAGGCAACTCCCACTCCCAGGTAGAATACAACCTCAACAGTGCGCAAAAAAAACAGAAAAATACAAATTGGAAGATCCCTTTGTTCCTGCACATGTAAATGATGGAATATTTAACTAGAATTTGGTATAAATCTTTGTCAACATTGGTCAAAGCATGTATAGTTATCAATTTCGTTTAGGCCCTTATTCAGTTTGGTGATTATACGGGCTTCTTCGAACATTTCCATGTTCCGTCTTGGATAAAAAACTTCAGACATTAAAATACCATACCACATAAAAATTTTAAAATCACTGCATACTGAGTGGTTTGAACATTTCTTCGAGATTGAGTTCTTTATATATGATCCTTTTCCTCAAGACAAAGTCTCAAAGTTCTATATTGTAAAATTGTGTTGGAAAGATTTGAATGAAAAATTATGGTTTTTTACCCGCTTGAAAGGTTATAACGGTGGAAGTATTTTAAATAATACGAAGTGTTATAATGACTATTTAAATGTCCACGATCAATCTATATATATAGTGACTCTATTTGTGTTTTATGATGATGAGAATTTCATATAATTTTTTTTTCTTTTCACATCTCCATGGTTGTGTTCACTGGCTCTTATGGATTAGAGTGCAACTTCTGTAAGAATGAAAATTTATTTTATCTTAAGAAACAATTGTTCATCACCTTGTGCACCGTAGAGGAAGTAAAATTATTTTAAGGACACAGTGTTCACACTAGGCTCAGATTAGTTCTGTTTCTTGTTGTTGCATATTTTTAGGATGATTTCTATAATTTCTCACATTGTAACTACAAAGGTGCAAGATACACGTATTTTGACAAAACATGATCATGAGAGGAGGTCTCGAGTCTTTGTTAAAGGATAATGACAATCATGTCCTTAGGTTTGATTTTCTAACATAGTTGTTAGGAGATGATTCTTAAAGTTTTGGAAAGTAACGAGCTAAAGTGCTTAAACTTCTTATTGCGAAGAAGTAAATGGCTTAAAAACTTGTTGGAGGATATTCTAATATTGGCCTATAAACTTGTGCCCACTATGATACATATTCGTAACCAAGAAGCAGCTATTGAAATTGCACAAGTATGTATAACGATAAATCTTGACATTTACATCAAAGATATAATACCATCGAGAATTGCTCTCAGGCGGAATTCATTCCATTGACTATATACAAGGTCAAAGCTAATAAAACCGATCTGTTGCAAAAAGTTTGATGAGAGAGCAATTAGAAAGTTCATCGAGGGGAATGGCTTAAAGCCTGTAAATTAACCAAGAGTCACCATAGTCCCAAGATCTAGATTCAAATGGACAACTGAATTATGTTTGTAACTCATTTGCACTGAGAAACACTTACTAATACCCATTCCTATGATGAGACAGTGCCCATCTGTCGTGAGAATCAGGATAAGTTACACTTTTAATGATTTTTATAGCTTGTATATGTACAAGTGGGGTATAGCAGGATACTCTTCCTGCTACGTGAGTGCGAAGGGGCCGCTTCTATGAGAATTATAGGCTAAATTCTCTAAAACACTCATGAAACCAAGTGGTGTTCAAGGCCAAAATGAACAAAATGTGAAAACAAACTATGGTCGAGGAGGAACTGTGTGAACTCTATTATCTTGGTTGACATAAACGGTTGAATACTTCAAGACATCGCGTTCACTGATTAGCAAGTAAATCCGATAGTTTTTTTACTAGGGAAGGTTCAAAGTCAAAAGCTACCTATCTCGATGCAGTTAGTCTTCACTTGTAATTGTACAAGTGTCTGCATTATGTTTGACATATTTAAAGAAGCTAATTTTTCATTCATTTGGAGGATTGTTGAAAGAAATTGAATGAAAAATTATTTATGTTTTTTTACCCGCTTGAAAGGTTATAACAGTGGCGTATTTTTATTTTTAAATTGGTATTATTTTAAATAATACGAAGTGTTATAATGACTATTCGAATGGTCACAAATCAGTCTTATATATAATGACCCTATTTGTGTTTTAAGATTATGAGAATTTCATATAATTTTCTTTCTTTTTTCACATCTCCATATTTACTAACGTGTGCGTTTACAAACTATGGTTGCGTTCGCTAGTTCTTATGAAGACAATTGCTCAACACCTTTGCAACATGGAGGGAGCAAAATTATCTTAAGGGTGTTCACATTGGGCTCGGATTAGTTATATTTCTTGTTGTTGCAGATTCTTAGGACAATTTCTATAATTTCTCATATTGTAAGTACAAAAGTACAAGGTACGCGTATTTTTTCCAACAAATTGTTTATTCAGAGAATTGTAAATCTATATATTGAGAGATAATACCTCGTCACATATTAATCTGAAAACTGAGGTTCACAAAGTATTTACATCGGTTCAAAAGAGTTGTCTATTGAAGAGTTAACTACTAGTAGCATCTTAACAATATTACCAAAACTAACTCAGTTACTAACCATTCCTCCTCACTTTTCTAGTACTTTCTTGATAGATGACTAAGTATTTAAGCTATCATACCCCCTCAAGTGAAAGGGGGATTTAACCATTTGAAGCTTGGACTTAAGATAGTTGAACTTAGATAGACAAGGATTTTGTTAACATGCCATCAAGCTAATCAATAGAAGGCACGAATTTGACTTGTAACTCTCTTCTTAGAACCTTAGCCCTTATAAAATGAATGTCCAACTCAATGTGTTCAGTTCTAACATGTAGAATAGGATTAAAAGCCAGGCAAGAGAATTAACATTAACACACCATAAAACAGGAGGATGAGCAAGTTGCAAGGACAGTTCACTCATTAGGTTTTGAAACCATTTTATCTTTGTTGCAGCATTTTGCTAGTAATTGACTTTCTGTACTTGATCTAGAGATGGCATGCTGCTTATTTGATGACCAACAAAATAATCTTCCCCCATAAAGATCAAATAAGCATTGGTGGATATTCTATCCTTGAAATCTCCAGCCTAGACAGCATCAGAGTATGCTTAAACGGTAAGAAAACTTGACGGTTTGAGCCTTTGTGATTATTCTTTTAAGATATCTCAAAACTCTCTTGCAAACTTGCCAATGCATAAGAGTAGGATGTTGGAGAAGTTTACTTAATATGTTTACTATGAATGCAATATTAGGCCTTGTAATGAAGAGGTATTGTAAAGGACCAATTATGCTTTTGTATAGAATCAAATCACGGCAAGTAGGAGAGGAGGAAGGCTTCTTAAGTAAATATGTTATAAAGCTTAGTCTGTGCCAGATACGTCCCTTCATCATTTATGTGTACTCCAATCCCCAAGAAGTAATTAAGTGCTCTTTAGTCTTTTAATGCAAAAGACTTGTTTAAGTCTGAAACCACTTGTTTAAGAAAAGCATGATTGTTACCGGTCAACAATACACCATCAACGTAGACTAGTATAAAAAGCACATCAGAACCCATTCTAAAAATGAACAAAGATGTGTCAGAAACAGATATTGTGAAACCCCAGTGAAGTATAGTATTCCTCAGTATGTCATAGCAAACCCATAGTGCTGGTTTTAACTCGTAAAAGGCATTTTTTAGTTTACACACATGAGTTAGTTTAGAAGCATCCACAAAGCCCTATGGTTGTGACATATAAACTGACTCTTGAAGTTTCCTTCAAGAATCTATTATTCACAGGCCATTGATTGCCCATCCAAAAGAAACTGCTAGATTTAGTATAATCGTGGTTGTTGTATATTTGACTACTGGACTAAAAGTCTTAGAGAAGTTTATACCAAGAGTGTGATGAAACCCATTTGCCACCAACCTAGCTTTATACCTTTGTATGCCCCCATCAGAATTATGTCTCAATTTAAATACCCATTTTTTGAACTACTAAAGACATATCTGAGGTAAGAGGAACTAGTTCTTAAGCATGATTTTCTATTTAAAGCAGAACACTATAAAACCATAGTTTGTTTCCAATTAGGACCCTGAAGAGCTTGCTTCACTAGTTGTTCTATGGAGGTCAGTGATCTTGGTAGGATATGTTTAGTAGCTACATAGGCTTTAGGCTTATAAATTCAATTCTTAGATCTAGTTACCATTTATTGTTTTAACAAGGTGTGAAAATCACTTTGGTAGGAAGGATTATGGGTAGGTTCTATGGATAGATTAAGATCAGCTACTAAAGAATCTATTATAGATAAAAGTCACAATCGTGATGAGAAATTAGAACAAAATTAGTTAAAGACTGTAAAAGATGAATTTTCAAGTTGACTTCCTTGCTCTGAAGATTAGACCTGATTCACTACTTAAAAGTGGGAGTAATAGATGATCGACCTGTGACAAGATCCTGTGGGGAATATACTGCATATTCTGAGAATTACGTTTCTATATTACCATTTTGTCTGTGAGTATATGAGGACGGGAAGGCCTAAAAATAATATTATTTGTTTGTAGGATGGTTGCAAAAGATCAAAACTCACTTCCCAGTCAGATTAAAGAGTTTTGACAGACTTATCAAACCGTTTTTTCACTAGTGATTTTAACAACAGTGAAAACTTGAAAGGCTTCTGATTTTAGCATAATGTGATAAATCTAGAAAAATTTACTACAGTCATCAAGTAAATATATGTAATTCCTAAAATCTTCTCTAGATGGAGTATATGAAGGACCCTACAAATCTGTATAGATGGGTTCTAATGGCTAAGAAGTCACTTTTTGACGAAGAAAAAGGTAAGGCGTGATTCTTTCCCTTTTGACATGCCATGCAAAATCAGAAGTAAAAGAAGATAGTTTGACATATTCTCATATTAAAAGGCGTTTGATAGTACATCTTGTGCAAAGTGACCCATTCTTTGATGCCAAACATCAATATCATCAGTTGAGTTCATACTCTTAAGAGAATAGGCAGATAGAGCATTTGTATAAGAAAACAAAGACTTTGTTAATTTTATTCAACAAAGATTGAGAATTACATCTAGTTGTGTCTGTAGATATAGGATGAACATTTACAGCAGACTTATTACATGAAGAAGAACAAGATGTTTTTTACACTAGAATTATAGACTAAATAACACACTTAAAGGCAGTAGCAGTAAACTTTCTTCCATCGTAATGAAACAGCAGGTAAAGCCAATCTTTTAGTATCCTTTTAAGCAGTATTGATCTCAATGATTTATCCTTCATAAAGGAGGCATTAGAATGAAATTAAATTTAAATATCATTATCATGTGTGTTAGTTTAGAAACACTCACTAAGTTTTTCTTGATTTCAAGAACTCTAAGAATAGATTCTAAGTTTGATGGTTCAGATTTAGAAGGTAAGA
Source organism: Datisca glomerata (assembly GCA_003255025.1). Lineage (NCBI taxonomy): Eukaryota > Viridiplantae > Streptophyta > Magnoliopsida > Cucurbitales > Datiscaceae > Datisca > Datisca glomerata. Next base: position 545,990 of record QANY01005064.1, read on the forward strand.
ATGTAGAATTAATGTGAGTTATGATTAAAGCACTACTATTTCCCACAGCATGCTTTTCATTCTCAGTGTATTCTTAAGACAGGTTTAAGTTTTAAAGTTCAGCAGTTACATGATTTGTAGCAGTTGAATATGCATACCAACACATACCATATCCTTGTTTTGATATGGCAACGCAAGCTGCATGAGATGTTGTAAATGCACTAAGATAAGGAATTTTGTGCACCATAAGTATTTTGTTATGGATTTCCTTGGTATCTTTTCTTATATCTATGATAGCATACAGTTGTATGCCCAATCTTGCCCCAAACCTATCAGACAACCCAATTTCCTCTACCAAATCTACCTCATCTTCTTCCATTCATCATTCATCTGTTGCCCCTTGAAACTGTGAAGAACCATTACCACTTCTTTCACCATTCATGTTAGCATTGTACAGTAAAAAACACTAGAATTCTTTTTTTTTATCAAGACATTTGATTCTGAATAATAATAAATAATTTATTCTTATATTTTGTGAGACATTCTTATAAAATGTCATAAGCATAATAGTACTTGGTTTATGAGTTCTATGAAGTTTAACTTATGTAAACAAGTATTTAACCAAGAGTTCTTTTTCAATTGAAAAATATTCATTTTGTGCGACATTGTGACTGACTTAGCATGGTTTTCGGGTCATATTCTGAAATGTAATTTTATTACTTGGTTGGCTTGTCGGAACAGGTTGACGAAGGCTTGTGCGCATGCATGGAACCCTAACGTGAATACTCACTAGTACAAATACTATTTTTAACGACATGGAAAACCCATCGTAAAAGATAATTAAGGACGGTTACTCACCCGTCGTCAAAAAGAGTGTCGTGAAAAATCATCTACTTTTTACGACGGTGGGTTAATGAAGTGACGTTATAAATTGTCACTACTGTCGTAAGAGTTTCTTTTTAATGACGCTTTATGGAATAATTGTCGTTAAATATATTTATTTTTTTAAATAGCTGGAGAAGCTTGAGAATCCCAGCACCAAGTAGAAACCCCTCTTGTTTGAAGCGTAACAACTGAGACCATAGTCTACCGCTTGCCTAGATCGATCTAGGCCTGCGCATTCCTCATATCAATCTTCTCACCAGCACCTCCAGTAAGGTTTACAATAGCATCCTGAACAAAGCCTCCTTCTAAGACTCCATAAGAACCATGCAATTTTGCATATGCCTTCTCTAATAGGGAAACCCAGAGCTCATTACTTTTCCTACTAGTAGCAAACACAGGTTTCCTAGGAGATTCAAATGAAAGCCAATAATTAACCATAACAGGAACCCACTTACCTAAAGAGATGAGGAGCCAAGCACACAACAATTAACATATAAATCATGAAATAACAAAAGGAAGATATCCAGATTAATACGTCAGGAAGCTAAAATATTAATAAACAGTAAAGCAATGTTGAGTCAGAATGATTTCACAAGGATTAACTGTTTAAATTTTAATCAGGATACCACAATTTAGTAAAAATATGCATTAAGAAAATCTATGATTAATGTCCATCATAGATTGACATATAAAATAAAAATAAACATTTTTAAGCATATAATATGTAAGATTTAATGAGATAATCTCTTATCCCACTTGCAAGAAATTCAATATTCAATTGAAATTGTGTTCTTAAACAAATTGTGCTGAGGTATGAACCAAGTAACATGTGCAAAAGGATGAATTTCTATGTTTATTTTCCAAGATGGAACAGTGGTGAAATACAATTGAGTTGAAAGGTACCTCAAAAGAGCACTGCAACCCCTGAAATTATAATTGTTTATAATCATGCACACATTTTATTAAACTAAGGCCAAACAAAATCCCCTCGAAACTACAATTGCTTATAGTTAAAATAGCTTAATAGTTGTTCAAAAGCTGGCTTAAAATCACTAAGGATGTTGATACCTTGCACTGAAAAAGTGAATGTAAAACGCTTAAATTACTATCAGCCACATAAAATGAGCAAATAGCATATAGATTAAAGAACTAAGATGGAACACTGAAATCCAATCCCTTCTTTCCCGACATTATTATCTATGCTACATAGTAAGGTTGTTTTGATAGCAATCACATCAATTCAAACTTCTTGTACAGTAGTAACAGAAAAGAAATATTATTTAAAGAACATCCAAAACCAAATAAATATAAATTCAAAGAGACATGAGAAGAAAATAAATCAATACAGTAACTTCTTTTATCTTATATTGGTCTCTTTTACTCAAAACTTTGAAGTTTACAGTCTCATATATGGCCATGAACTTAACCAAGTAAAATAAATGAACTCGTTCACGCTTGAAGAGACAAGCAACCCAAAACCTATTAACAGGCACCAACAATAAAAAAATTGAATGTCTGAATCATCACTAACGTAGAAAGAGTACCTAACATCAAAGACTCCTTTAAGTTTAGACTAATCAAATGTCTTTGAAAATATGTATTTGGTTGTCTTTGATGTCAAATCAACCAAAATTGTAAAAGAACTCAAAGGACGCAACCACATTGGATTGAAGGCTTAAACAAATCAACCAATGGTTAAACATAAAGAAAGGAATCATAATTCTAAGATACCTCACTGAGAGAAATAGTAATTCTAAGATAACTTCACTGTCACAAGAATATCACTTGATAAATTATATATGTCAATCTTAACTTTTTCTAGGCAATATCAACAGTTCAAGTCCTTATAAGAAGATATTATCGAATCACACAAAGTAGCTTATCTAAGCACCATATTATTTGACCTATCTTGCCCATAATGAGAACCTCTTCGGGAGGGGCAGGAGAAGACTAGGAAAAAAGAAGAAGCACCCAAAGTTCGACTAAGAAGCATGTTGAGAATTAAGAATGATTCAAAAGAGAATGTGCTTCACCTGACAAAAAAGATGGTAGCTTTTGATCTTATCTTTCCTAAACTTTAGCTAGACTTTCTCCATGTCCCAGCAAAAGGAGGCTGAATAGAAAAATAAACTATAGTATAAATCAACAAATAAAAATTTTGGTAGCTTGATATTATCTTTCACAATCTTTAGCTAGACTTTGTCCCTGTCCCAGCAAAAGTAGCTTGAATAGAAGTATAAATCAATTGGTATCCCAGACCGTTCTTCAATATCACCATATTTAAGTCACTGATTCCAATTTTTGATCCTAAGTAAGTAACTCCTAATACCTAAGAAAAATTACCAAACATAGTTAGGTAAGAGTATAATAAAATCTAAATATATAAACAATGTTAGGTAAGAATATACATGGCAGAAATGAAAACTTCAAGTCACAAGACTAACCAGCATGCAATAGAGACTACTAAAGAGACTAATCAGTGTAAAACTGCCAACTAATGCACAATAGAGACGAACCAGCATCCCAACAGCAACAATCATACAACTGGATATCAAAATCCAAATTTTTTAATCTGGAATTCCTCTTCCACACTTTAATAATGCCAGTAAGGAAAGCCAATGATCCCAAAATTTGAAACTAGAACTTTGAGAGCTCTCCAGATTCTCTACTAAGTTTTAAAACCTTCAGTCCAGCCTCATTCTTTCTTGGCTTTCTTCAACCCTTTATAAAACAAAAGTAGATTGTTACCTATCACAGCCTCCACATAAGGCAGTTAAAACACTTAGCAGCTCCCAACGTAAAACATGCGTACAATTTCAGTTTCAAGAATATAAAATGTTAAACCTTACAAGGTTTGTTCAATGCTCAGAATCAATAAATAAGAAGGCCAACACAAAACTGAATAACTTACTTACCACTCATGATGAAGCAGACGAATTCAGAGACTCATTCTTGAACGATCTCCTTAGTATCATTGGCAATTCAAAAACATATTGTGGATTTCACTACAGACATGCGAGTCCTAACACTAAACCAAAACTTAGAGAGAGAGAGAGAGGGGTGAACCTTTGAGGTGAGACTGCAGATATGAGGTTGGGGATGAAGAAGAGCCTGGGGCACGGGGTCTGGAGAAATGAATGAAATGGAAAGATTGCGGGAGTGAAAGTAAAGTACTTGAGTCTCATCATGTTTAGTAAAGACTCACTTACGATGGGTTCTCAAGACCCCATTGTATTATTCTTATTAAAGAATAAACGACAGGGTCTGGAGACCCCATCATGTTTGACTTACAACGGGATCGCCAGACCCCATCATTTTTTTCATTAGTTTAGTACAAAACGACGGGGTCATTAGACTCCCATCGTCTTAGTTACGACGGGGCTTCTAAGCCCCATCGTTTTTGTCTTTTCATATTGTGAAAAATGACGGGGTCTTAGTGTCCCGTCATAACTCCTTTTTAATGTCTGTCGTCGAAGAACGAAATTGCAATAGTGACTGCTTTTGTTTTTTGTATTGGGGGTATCAAAACTGTAGACCATATGTTTCTTCATTACCTAATTACTCAATCGTTATTGTTCTATTTATTGATAAAATGCAATACTCCTTGTAGCTGCTCTTCTTGGGACTCTTTGCTAGTTTGGCTAGTGCAGATAAGGAAATCAGACATGTATTATTAGTTGAGTTCTAAGCTTATTTTTCGATCTTCGTTTATTGTATCTGGATTGAGAGAAATATGAGGGTTTTTACTGGTAAAATTATGGATGTTTCTATCCTCTCTAGGAAAATCTCTAATATGGTCCTAGATAGATTATATTTTCTTAATAGAGATAAGAATCTTCACTTTGATGATTCTCTCATAATTTGGTCGTAAATTGTTCTTTTAATTTGCTTTGTTTGTTCTCTTCTCTTGTCCTGGGGTATGCTCGTTGTATTCGTGTAAATTTTTTGGTTAATATATTTACCCTTTTGACAAAAAAAATATGTATTTTCCACATTCTATAGAAGTTGAGTTCTAAAAAAATATGTAGTACATTAGCTCTATAATGTAGAGTGGCTTATCTTGATCACTAGGTAGAGTATTTGGTTCATGTACTAGTACATTTAGAATGCATTGAATGAGTTTATTATTCAACAAAAGTACTATCTTTAGAAAATTATAACTCATTGTTATTATATTATGAGTGCTCTTAATCTTGAGAGAGTTGTGAACTTATATTTACTGGTTCAGTTATTTTTATCTTCTATGAGTCAATATGTATGTAGGTTGGATGACTAGGTTGTTAGATAGTGTGAGCATGTATAGATTCTCAATAGTAGAATTCATAGACACTTTTAAGTAAGTGACTTAGTCTCTCTAATGGTTTAGTTAAAAATTTGATGATTTTACTTGAGATATCAAGTATGAAAATTATCATAGTTGATCAGTAGAACATGATTTGAAACTCGTGGAACAAGATGTGTATATATTAGTTAGATAATATTTTATATAATTGTACACAGTGATATGTTATAGAGGGGCAATACATAATGAATAATTGATCGAGGATGATGGGAGCTCAATTACAATTATATAGTGGAATTAATTATAATTCATAATTAATGAGTCCAATCATGGGTTTAGTCAATAGAGTTTATTAATTATTTAGCTATGAGTATTTTTATCTTTATGATCTCCGAGCTAGCCTATTAGTTATAATTACTTTCGTAAAGGTAATAAATAGGTATAGCATGGATACCTAGTAGTCAACCAAGTCAATCTTAATTTTAGTGATGAAACTTGTAACTAAAATTAATTTAATTAGTCTTAGTTAAGAAATAATTTTCAAATAAGCCTGGTGGTTGGATTTCACTATAAATATGGGGTTTCTCTCAAAGATTAGGTGTAAGTTATCTGGCATTCTTAGTGAGAGAAGAAAAACTCAATGGAGTCTAATTTCTTCCTAGCTAAAAATTAGAGTGGGAAGGAAAATTAGATTTTTTTCCTTCCAAGTGTCTACATACATGTAATCAGTTGATGACCCGAGGAATCGTGAGGTATCAATTCACTATGGTTCATGAAAATTCATAGCGGTCGACTGCGGCTTGCGGTGGCAGACGGCAACGTGGAGGTGGTGGATCCTCACGGGTGTCACGCTTTTGTTTGTAGAACAAGGACATGGTTCGCTTGTAGATTGAGGATCAGAGTGTGCACAAAAAGCTTCTATTTTGTGTTCACACATCAGAGGTTAATTTTATATTCGTTCTAACATAGTCAGATTATTTAATTGGATTTTAAGATTGAGACATTTTTTTACTACACCAATCCCTTTTGTCTTCATGTCCTCCATTAAAATTCCTTTTTTTCGCTCGTCAAACTGATCAGACACAATATTCATACACATCTTAAGATTTGATTCAGTTTCAGACAGCTGTTTTTCTAACCTACTTTCAAGGCACATCAATAAAGCTTGCACCTCCCCCATTGCAAGGTCTTTACTTCTTGAAGTTACACACTATAACATCGTCATATTCATGAGCCAATCAAGTTTGGGATGTATAATCCCATTTCTCGTTCACTAACTGCATGTCCAATTGTTGCAAGCCTATCTCGGATCCTTCTTTGTTTTTCACAAAACTCAGCGATTGACATATTACCTTTCTTGTTATTTTCAGAGAATTTCTCAACTGCGTCAGCTTCGTTTTGACTGACCAGCAAAGTTTCTTTCTAGAGAGTATCACACTTCTACCGAGGAGTTTTATTGAGTTGTCGACCCTAAAACTCATTCTGTCATTGATGCTCTTAATCAACTTAATCTTTCTTGATCCACATTCTGTACTCAAGATTAATACTAACGTATCCCAGCATCTTTACAGATATCTTTGACAGGTCAAAAGCTATATCTTCAAGATTATGACCTATTAATGTCAGAATCACCTAAGACTTCCATATCACATTGTTGTTCCTGTCAAGCTTCATAGTGAGGAAGCTAGTAATGAATTCGAGAGAGCATTGGATGAATTCACAGGAACTGTGTTATTTGTAGCATTTCCAACTTCAGTATTTGTGATGTTTGTACGTGTCGTGTGTTCTTTAGGCTCTGATACCATGAAAAACTATATATTGGGATAAATTGCAAATCTGTGTCTTGAGAGCAAATACCTCAGCATAGAATAATCTAAAAAGTGAGGTTAATAAAAGTATTTATATCAGTACAAAAGCGTTGTTGAAGAGTTAGTTACTAACAGCTCCTTAACAATATTAGTAAAACTAACTCAGTTATCAACCGCTCCTCGTCACTCTTCTTATACAATCTCTTCTTATACAATCTTGATGGATGACTGAGTGATTAAGCTATCATATAGCCACGATGAGTCTGACTCTGATGAGATGAAGTTCACATTTGAGAAAGCTATAGTGAAAAGACATAATATTTCCATTGTATATGAACATTTGATATATGCATGCTTTCAGCAAACAATGTTGTTTCACAAACAATGTATTCACCCAAATAATAGGTACAGGGCATTCTAGACGTGTCCGTGAATTAGGATTAGAGTCCACCCCATAGTTAATTCGGGGACGGCAAAAATACAGAGTATTATTCGGCATGTATAATTCGAGAATTTAACGGTTAAACATTCGGCTAAAATTCGGTCAATAATACATGATACGTAAAAATTCAAATACGGGTTTTAAACGAGTATTATACATTTTCTTTTCAAAAATTCGGTACTAAAAATACGACTTTAAAATTTATAAATAAATATTAATATAACAATATATTATAAATATGACCAAAAATATCATTCTACAAATTTCTTAAATATTTTCATAAACCAAAATATATTGATCAATTAATAGTATTCTATTCAACCAAAATATAAAAACTATCAAATAATGGGATCGCTGGGTGGTAAAATTTCATCAAAATAAGATTCGTTTTGGGTACGAAATAGCTCAGACCAGTTGCACAAACGCATGTCATCTAAAGCAAATGGTTCTTCTTCAAAAAAACATCCTGGTTTTTCTTCAAATCCTTTTTCAACAAATGGATTGATCTTAGAAAGATCAATAGACGTCATATCCAGCACTTCATAATCCTTATACATTACCATCATCAAAGAGTTCATTCTCAAATACACCAAATCATCCAACATTGTCAGTGCCAATCTATTTCTCTTTTTTGTTTGGGCTGCTTCTCATGCACTCTAATTTCTTTCACAAGCTGACGAGCTACACGATTGACTCAAAATTCTAATTGCAATTTTTTGCAATACAGGGAATATTGAACCATTAAGCTGTCACCAAATACCTATAAATACAACTATTTACATTAGGAATGAAATCAACATAAAACATATGAAAATCTAATTCAAAATGAAGAAACACTTACGAGGATGACTAGTGTTTATCATAGCAGTGGTTGTACAATTGAACAAGGGCGGAAACGTTAAACGATATTTAACTAGTTCAGTTACCAGCTGATCTCTTTCATCTAAAGAACCCAACCGTTGAACAAGATATTCGACCCCTTCTCTAATATCAATGTTGTCTTCTTTGTACTTCTCACTAACCATATAAGTTGGATTAAGAACTGTAGCAGTAGCATGTACCTCATGGAGAATGTTCTTCTCTCTTCTCTGCTCAAATATTTTCATCATAAGAGAATAACGAGATGGATCTTTTACACAATATTGATCAACGCTTCTCGTGCCCTCTCCATAGCATCATATAAATATCCCGTTGTAGATCCATCACCATCTACTAATCGAAGAACTCTCACCAGAAGCTCAACAACATTCACATTATCTTTCACATCTACCCAAAAAGACTCATTCTGAATTATTGAAGTCACTAACTTAGCCTGTGCAGTCTTAGTAAAAGTCAAACCCCTCCATTCAGAAGAAGCAACCAAAATTCTCAAATTGTTTTCACGATCAAATATTGATTGAAGCATCAACAAGTTCGAAGCAAATCTAGTCTTACACGAAAATTTTAACTCCATGTCATCTGTATATTTCCTCATCAATTACAATACCATATGATACTTATACATGTAATCTACTATTTTTTTTGCATCTTCAATCACACTTTTCGCTCATTCAATTTGATTATAATGATATTTCAATAATAAATTAATACCATGAGCTGCACATTTAGTCCTGTATAATCGAGGATATTTTTCCATCAGCATGCAACTAGCAGACTCATAATTTGAAGCATTATTAGTAACTATTTGCACAACATGTTCAGGGCCAATTTCATCGATGACGGAAGAAAGAATGTTATAAAGATACTCACCAGTCAATCTCTCATGTGAACATTCAAACGATTTCAAAAAAAAATAGCACCTAACGGTGAGCTAGCGATAACATTAACCCATGACCGCCTTCTTATGTCTGTCCAAGAATCTGACATAATAGTACAACCTGTACTAGTCCATGATTGTTTTACACATGCAACATAAGTGTCAACATATGTTCTTGCCTCAGGTACTAACTTAGTATGAAGCGTTGAATAACTAGGTACAGTATAACCACAACCAAAATCACCTAAAGCTTTACTCATGTCAAGAAATGACTTGAACTGAATAATATTAAACGCTATGTTGTTCATGATGAAAAACTGAGCAATTTTTTGTCAACATTGCTCTTCTCTTTGTTAGTGGAGAATTCTGGGATTATGGTTTGAGTATGATTAGATAGACCCAAAGAGCAAGCGTTCGATCCTTCATTACTTTCATTAACTGAAACATTTTTTCTTTTCTGACTAGAACTAGAACTTAAATCTCTAATCAAAAAATATGCTTCAACTTGAACCTCCTCCGGTACTTTACTACATATATCAATATCACGACCACTAATTCCAGATAAATGAGACTTTACTCTAGAAATTCCTCCAGCAAAATCTCTCTCACAAAATTTTCACTTGAAACGATTATTTGATTGTTCAACGTAATCCCAAAACGTATCTTTTTTCCTCACCATGATAATCAAAATTCAGAAAATCTGAAATAGAATCAATAAAACCTATAAACAGGACATAATTTGAATTAACATAAACTAAATTCAGAAAATCTGAATTAACAGCACAAGTCCAATTCAGTTCAGAGAAGTTCTGAATTAACAGCACAAGTCCAATTCAATCCAATTCAGTTTAATTTTCTACAATCAAATTCAATTCAGAGAAGTCCAACCAGAATAGAATTCACCTATCATCTTAAAACCTTCGTGAAAAAAAAACAGAATCAGTTAGGGAGGTCTTACTTGCAAGAAGAAATTACTATAACTAATTCTATCCAAGACCAAGACTATAAGATGTTATACATCAGAGACTGAATTATAATTTCTACAATCCAAACAATGGAAAAAAATTTACGCTTCAACAATGGAGAATCAGACATAGATAATTACAGATAAAGGAGTAGAATGAATAAATTACCTATAAACATAGCAGACCAGAGATCAGAGATTCAGAGAGCGAGGCTTCAACAATGGAGAATCACGAAGAACTGAAGAACTTACCAGACCAAAGAGCGAGGCTTCAACAATGGAGAATCATGATTCACAAAAAATTAGAGCTTAAAATCAAATAAGAGAACAGACCAGAGATTAGAGATGAAGCAATTTGGGGATTACGGTTTTCTGAATCTTAATTCTGAAGAGACTAGAGATCACGAAGAACTTACCAGACCAAAGAGAGGATAGAAATCGTGAAGAACAAAAGAGAGAGGCTTCAACAATGGAGAAGAGAGAGATCGATAAAGGATGGAAATCGCTGATCGAGATAGTAGGAGTGCAAGAGTCCTAAAAATGCGAAGAATGGGGATTTTGTCCATTTTAGTCGCGCGTTTAATACAGGATCCATATTAAACACGTATTATACAATTGAAGCCAAAAAAAATTATTCTGTATTTTTCAGTAAAGACGGAAACGGCCAAAAAATAGAAAACGCCAAAAATACGCGTATTAACTAACTAGGATCCACCCCACGACTGAAGTACTCATGCCAAGCATCATGTCTTTATCATGGAGAATGTCTACACAAGATAGTTGAGGTTTAAAAGCTAGAATTATTGAGCAAGAAATACAGTTGGCCAAAGTCCCAGAGCTAGGAACAAGTCAAGTGTCCGAGCTGGATGAACAACTTGAAAATTTGTCAGATTTAGAAGTACAATGGGTAAAAGTTCTAATCTTGAAAAGTCAAGTAGCTGATCTGATAAAGTTTATGAATGAATGTTGTAAAGTCTAAAGATGATCATTGAACTTTGTAATGTAGCATTTATAAATACTAGTTTTTAAGACGTGTGTTGCACGGGAATATAAGTTTTATAAGTATCATTACCATATATAAACTTATTTTTTATTCATATATGCGTTTTCATTGTGAGCTTAATTTAAAAAATGTATATGAATTTTGTCTAATATGTAAATTAATGCATTTTACTCAAATTTATTTATAAATTATTTTTCTCTTTCGTCAAAAAAATTTTAGGAATTTTTTTCTTTCATTCGCTATGCATCATTGTTATATTATTTGTTATATTATTGCAATTAATCATAATTTCTACTATAAAATGTAATGTAAAAAGATTAATTAAGTATCTAACTTGAAATAAAAAATTCCATTAATTAATCAATTAAAAACTTAATTACTATGATGTCATTTATTATTGAGTTAGAGATAATTTAGAAACTTAATAGTAATATGAGGATAAAGTTGTACAAAAATAGTTTTACTCACTCTTATTTGTAGTAAGATAATAAGATAAATAGTTATACATATAGAGTGTTTTTATTCTTTGATCAATAAAATTTTCTTTTTTTACTGACAATTAGTCCTTTAAGATTTATGCATAAAATGACAATAAAGATATATTAACTAAAGAATTATTGAGTTAATTTGGGACATATATACGCTTATAGTTAGTCTTTTAAGATTGTAAATTAAAAATAAGAAGAAAACTTCTTCAAAGATTATAATTTAAACAAATAGTTCAAAAACTTTTCATATGAACAATTGGGATAATAAATACAAAATAGTTAAAAAAAATTCATGTTCCCGGTATCATAATTATTACAACGTGATTAACTTAATAATTTTTAACAAAAAAATTTACTATTGATTTAAAAAAAATCGTTATACAAATCAAAGATTTCGAATTTTATCTTGACGAAATTCATTTCTTACTTCATAATATTATAAAACTATTTAGTTTTACTAACAATTTGAAAACCAATTGTTATTAAATAGAAAATATAATTTCATATATGAATCAAATGAAAAACAGAAGTGAAATACCCAATATTTTTAGCTAGCTACTTTTAGAAATTGATATTTCCAGTGAATGTCGAATTAAACTTATTCGTTGTCATTCCATAAAACAAGTTATAGATTAAATTCTGTAGTAAAGTTTAAACCCTTATTTATATTATATTTGTAATGTTAAAGAGTCTAATTTGCCATTTATAATTGCATTAATATAAAGTTATTGATCGTTTAAAGATTTACCTTTTGGAAGTCGTGCTATAATTCTATGCAATTAACGTTTACAAAAGTTGTTACTAATTTTGTTGTAACGAAACGACATAAACAATAAACAAAATAATATTTTTAATGTGATTCAGTTAATTTGTCTACGTCGAAATATATCTTTATCATCACATTACACACTCAATATTGAGATTCACCTAACTAACTTTAATTAAACCCAAATATAAGCTCAACACACACAATAATACCTTGAAAAACATAAGTACTTAGATAAAAGTCATTATTTCTCTATCAGACTACATGCAACCCACTAGCTGGGAAGCTGTCTTCCGAAGTTAGTAGCCTCTCAATATCATGGAGTTTCCCTTCTTGGGATAGAAGTCTCTCTCACATCTTATGATAACCCTCTATCTCTTAGGACAGAGTCTCATCATCATGAGATACTTCCTTTAGAGCATGGTCACCTCTCACCCTCTGTCGAAATAGAACCTCTGAACCTTAAACTAAAATCACTTATTTATAGGCACACCAACAAATTCTAGCTTTTATTCAAAATAGGATTCTCATTCAATACCATATCACATAATATATTTCCTGAAAATCCTTATTAATAGAAAACTTGCTCACCAAAGAATTTATGCTACCAAATTTTAACAAATTGTCTACAAATTCTGAATCTACGTATATAAATGATTGTGTCGAAAATAGGCGGTTAAGATTTGTCCTAAAAAGACAAAAATAAAATAAAAAAGTAAAAGAAAAATTGTCAAGCATCTTTTTCACTTAAGAGTTTGTGCCGAGTTGATCTTAGTCGTTTATGAGTTGAAAATAAAAGTGAGTAGTAGAACGATAAGTGCGACCGTTCTTCGGACGTTGATCAATCTCTCACAGACCGCTCCGTCATTGTCTAATTTTTTATTGTTTGATCACACTCGAAATTATGTATCTACTTATCATATTTTTGCCCCTGCTTGGTAGTTCCGTGGCAGGTTTTTTCGGACATTTTCTAGGATCAGAAGGAACCGCTATAATCACCACTACATGCATTTCATTCTTTTCGTTCTTCTCTTTTCTTGCTTTTTATGAAGTCGCACTAGCCTTCCCCAGAAGAAGAGATTAGTACTGGAAGGTGAAGATGAAGGAAGGGATGAAACAAAGTAAAAACCATTAATTGGGTTGGTTATATACTCTTATGTGTGTTCCTTCTTCAAACCTTTTGGTATGTATTGCCCCTAACTATAGATTAGATCCACTGGACGAGAAACTCAATTCTGCATTCCTGCTGAGTCGTCAGACTTATCCACCAAGGGATTCCTGGAATTCTGTGGATTGCGTTGGAGGAAATCTACAAAAGCTAGGCAGATAGATGGACTCCTTCCCCGCTGCTAAGGGAGAGCAAGAAACAAAATCAAATGATTGTTTTTAATCAGCACCCTCCTTTTGGGTATGCTGGTACTAAGAGTCCTCTGACTACGAACCAGAAGACATCATATGGTTGGGTCTTGCCGGTATCAACAACAAGAAAAAAACAGTGGTGTAAAAAAATGGCAAATAGATGTTGATTGGCCAAACAAAATTCACTGTCGGGTAATCCCAAAGATCACATTGCCACAAAATGAACGCATGGGGACAACAACGCTTACTAAATTAGTTAAATGTATGCAAAGACCAAGAGATTGAGGTGTTGAGACCAATCATGATTCAATATCCACGTAGCTTTACAATTCTCCATAGGTCACGACTAAAGGATCATCCAATGCATATGTATATAGGAATTCGCCTTATATGTACACATATTATTGCATGTTATGTTAACTTCTATCATAGCTATAGCTAGTCTTAGGGATCCATTAAAAAGCAAATATCATGAAGCCTCTCTTTTCTATTATGTTCCTATTTTTAATCATGCAATTCCTTTTAGCCAGTTGTGTTCCTCATGATTTCTTCTTTTTTACTCTAGAGGTGATTTTAATTCCTTAGGATTTTAGATTTATTCTTACTTGACCAAGCGAAGTAGTTAATATTTCGAATCATACAATTTATTATTTTCTGCTGATCTTTTTGATACAGTGGCCAAAAACGCGTTGTGAGACAAAGAAAGGTTGTTGTCATCCAACAACTGGACTTCTTGAAGAGGATTTTATCGTTCACGAGCTTCAACCTAGGAAATATCATACCACAATACCCCCAACTTTCTGTGATCGGAATAACACGTTTGATCAAAATAAGGTAATACTCAAAAATAACCTCACACGATGAGATTTCTTTCATTAAGCATCCCCTTAAAGGGTCGTTTGGTGTAAGGTTGCGGGTAAATAATTTTCAGAATAAGATTATTGAAATATAATTGTGAGGCAATATATATCCGGAAAGTTAATATTAATTTATTTGGTAACAATTAAAAATATTTTGATATAATGGTGAGAATGTTAATTACTTTGTTTGTTTGGATTGAATGCAAAGGAATGTTATCTATGTAATTGTCAATTATCAATTTTACTCTTTGACCAAAATATATTGTTAAATGATTTATTACTTATTTATAACATGATTACCTAAAAACACATTATTTTTTAGTTTTATTGTTTTTATAGTTAACTTAATACACCAATTATCAGTTGTCAATATACCAAAAAAGTAGTTGTCAAAATGATAGAGAGAGTGCATTTACACCGTGCATCATACAACCAAATCCTAACCGTATATATTTTTTCTTGTACCCTAATCGCAAAGTCTCAATTTTTCCTATACATTTGCTCTTCGGTAGTCAACCACATCTGCGACTCCACCTTGTGACTATCGACCACATCTCCACTGCTCCACCTCCTCACTTCTATTGTTTCTGATCTGCCATACTCTATACTACCTTCACCATAAGTTTCTACACTGAGAACCCAAGCCCCAATCTTATCTCTTATTACATCTTCACTATGTGGAGTGCAACAAAAGCTTCATCAAAGCCATTGCAAACAAATCTAGGTTTTTTTTTTATTACTTGATTTGTTGTGGCATTAGATTTTCATGTGGTTAATTTACATTTTTTTTTATTTGGATAATTTACTTGAATATCCACTTTTCTATATATTTGGGATCTATTTTCTGATGTATATATTTTTTATTTTTTAACATTTGTTGTTAATAAAAATTACGTTGAAATTTAGACTGTGAAATTTTGATGGTCTGGTGAGACAGTGAGAGAAAGGAAGAAGATGAGGTGAGGAAGGATATTTGGGTAATATAAGAGGTGGGTATATACTATGTTTGCTGGGTATCCACATATCCTTTCATTTTGGAGGTTTTCTTTTACCCTCATTTAATGGTATTTTTACATTCCATGCATTTAACATTTTCTTCAATTTAGATAACAAACATAAACAAAAAAAAATGAATGAGATTTCAGGTATTTGACTAAAGATGACTCTATACTAAACGCACCCTAAGGGGTCAGCAGAGGGATTGAGGATTTTTCAGGTTTGCTCACTAAAATAATGTGTGTTTAATATGGTTGACACAAAAAATTATGCTCACTTTGTGGTGTGAAAGATAACGTGTTGAATACATGATCCCAATCTGATAATATAATCATGAGTATTTTATTAACTAATTCTTAAAAGAAAAGATTCATTGGTTTCTTTATTTTCAAAATTTATGTTTGTCACGAAACAGATTTTAAACCTTCAAAAAAGAATGGAAATGAACTGGCCATCGTTGGATTGTCCAAATAACAACGGCCTACTGACTTGGTCAGCTAAATGGGACAAACATGGGACTTGCTCAATTCTCAACCAAAACGATTACTTCGAAGCGGCTCTCAATCTCAAAAACAAACTAAAGCTTCTCAATGTTCTCAAAGATGGAGGTAACGTTAAAAATCATATGGTTAAATTTGAAAACACCCTATGCATTTCATATTCTTTTCAGTCAATTTTTGTACCCACACTTCAATATTTTTGCGAGTAAGCCCCACATTTCACAAAGTCATTTAACCTTAGTGTCTTTATTCAAATCATTTACTCATGCAATTTTCTTATCCAACCTTTCTACTATCATTCCATTAGTTTTCCATGTACTAAAATTCATATGACTTTACAGCAGGATTGAATCTTATTCTGCATAGTATGTAAACTTATTAGGCTCATTGTCTTAGGTATAAACCTAATAATGTAGAACGTTTTTATTTAGAATGTATTAAAAAGCTTTTGAAAGAGAATTAATTAAACCTAACTTTTAGGTTATGAATCGTTAAGACTAGCGAATTAAATGCAACATTGGCTTCATTGGCAGGAATTTTAATTAAAATAAAAATACCAAATTGACTGAAAACAATTAAGTATGCAGGTGCAATTGTAAAACAACTAAAATGCATGGGGATTTTAAAATTTTACCCAAAATTATATAAGGAAAAATTAAATTTTTTAATTTTTTTAAAATAAATAATCATGTTACAGGAATAGAACCGAGTAGAAAATACTTCAGTTTGGAAAAAATTGAAAGTGTGGTAAAAGAAGCTATTGGATACACTCCGGGCCTGACATGCGTTTACGACAGAAGGAGAAATCGTCAACTCCACTTAGTTCGGTTTTGCGTTGATATTTCAGGAAAATTGTTCATTCAATGTCTGACGGGAGAACTTATAACGTGTAAAGACAAGATGAGGCTTCCACCATTCACCTCATCATCTACCAAATGACGGAAACAACTAATGTCCCATATAATTTCCCAATTTTTATGTTTAGTTATGTGATGCTCAATAAATAGCCAAGTTATTAGTTCCATTTGGCTAAGAATATAATATAAATTGATCACTTTATGGTATGAGTATATGTGATTGCAATATTTCTTCACAATTCAGAAAATTCTTCAATAGTATGATTCTACATTACTACCATTTGAAGGTTTTCAACCTTACATAATACAAGTGCATTAAGTTAATTGCCAAGACAGTTAGCTTACTAATTGATAGTAATAACTATTATTGCAATCACATATATTTACATAGTACCCTTATCATTACTCATCCTACCCTTATCATTTTACTCATTACTCTTAATATTCCCCCTCAAACTCTTGCCAGGAATTGAAGGCATGAGTTTGGTTTGAAGAGCAGTGAATTTTGGTCTAGACAGAGGCTTTGTAAATAAGTCTGCTAGTTGAAAGTCAGTACCAATGTGTTGAACAATCAAATCCCTCTTAATAACATTCTCTCTCACAAAATGACAATAAATTTCTTCATGTTTTGTTCGAGTATGGAAAACGGGATTAGAGGCCAATGATATAGCTGAGGTGTTACTACACCATAGTGTTGGAGCATCCCTAACAAAGACATGTAGATCACATAGTAGCCACCTATAACCATGCAAGTTATGCAGTGTGTTAGCCAATGCTTTGTATTCTTCTTCAGTTAATGATATGGCCACATTGTTTGTTTCCTAGCAGTCCAAAAATAGGATTAGAATCTAATAACACAACAAACCTAGATGATGACCTCCTGTGTGACGGGTCACCTGCCCAGTCAGCATGAGTAAAGGCATGTAATTACAAATGACGAGGCTTGAACCAGATGCCATGATCTAGAGTTCCAATAATGTATTTGAGAATCGTCTGGAGAATCCATAAATTAGCATACCTTATTAACAGCAAGATGTATGAATTGGTCAAACAATGGGAGTTACAAGGTTTGGCTTCCAACATCCCAGATTTCCTAAAAAGATATTTTGCATACTTTAGCTAGTTGATAAAGATACATTTTAAGGATTTATATGAATTTCCAATCCCAAAAATTATTGAAGCTGACCAAGTTTAGACATCTTAAATTCTTGCTGCAAGATTTTATAAGTTGTTCAATATAGAAAGAATCTGGTCCAGTAATGATAATGCCATCCACATATAATAAGAGATAAATGAGTGAATTGTCAAAGAGTAAAGTATTAGCTTGAGAGGCAGTGAAGCACAATGTCTGAAAATGTGTGGTAAAACTATCAAACCAGTGAGCCTGTTTTAAACCATCAGAGACTTGTAAAGTTTACTACCATACTGAGGTTGAGATGTACTGATAAAACCACATGGTTGAAACATGTAAACTTCTTCCTTAAGAAAACCATGCAAGAATGGATTTCGCACCTAACTGCCGAGACACCAACCAACCTGTGCTGTAAGAGACAAGATAATTCTCACTATTGGTTTCTTTATAACTGGACTGAAGGTTTTCTCATAGTTAATACCAGCTTCTTGATGAAAATCGTTCACAACAAATCATGCTTTGTACCTTGCAATTGAGCCATCAGAATTGTACTTAAGTCTATACACTCATTTACGACTAATTTAAGTTTTTTCCATGAGGTAAGGTACTTGGGACTAAGTTTGTTGTGATTGTATGGCCTTGAACTCTTATTCCACAACCTTGGTCTCCGGAGGATTTTCAGAGGTTACAGAAAAAAGGTTGTGGGTCCAGAGGGACTAGAATCCTTAATACTATGAGCAATATAAGCTTTTCTTTTGGTTATTCTCGCCTCACATCTAGTTTTCATAAAATGAGTGTTTATAGCAGGTTGTGCATCATTTGATAAAATTGGAATAACTGATGAATTTGGAGCAGGCATATTAAGATCTACAACTAAGGAATTAGAAATACCATGAGGTGATAGAGTGCTACGACTTAGACTTTTGCTACATGAAGCGAGTCAGAATTTGAAATGTGATCAACTGTGTTTAGATCAGAAGATGGAATATCAACATTATTTTAAGATACATGGGAATCTAAGCTAAGAGAAGTGTACAAAATGCAGAAAAGCATTAACAAATATTGTGAGTTTTGCGAAGCTGATGCAGCATCAGTAGCTTTAATAGTCATGGAAAACTAGTCTCATCGAATATCACATGCCTTGAAATATATATATCTTTTCGGTAACAGGACATAAGTACCCTTCAAATTCTATTGTATATCAAAGAAAAATACATATGTTTTAGATTAGAGCTTATGATCATTGTATGGTTTAAGCAAGGGTAACATGCACATCTAAAAATCATAAGATAAGATGTGTATAATCAGGTATCTTTGAGTAAAGCTTCTCAATGGGGATAAGTGATTGAGAGTAGAAGAATGCATTATCTATAACCCAAAAAATCAAAAATAATTAAAACAATCTATTTTGAAAGTTCTTAAATTAAAAATAATAATTTTACGATCCTTAAAAATTAATTTAAAAAATTGATTCGTAAAATTAATCACAAAAAATTAAAAAATTATTTAATTAAAAAAATTAAACAAAAGAAAAGAGGAGGGGATGGAAAACCCCAGCCCCTTTCTTTGTGTTGTGGGCTAAGCCCACAGCATCAGCCCGCAGCATCTCTGAATGTTGTGGGTCAATGACCCACAATCCAAATTCTTTTTTTTAACTGTACACGGGTCGGATCAACTCGACTCGTATCAAACCCTAGGGTTTTGCCTCATGGCCGCTAGCCCTTCACGCCGTGGCCAGGCCGTGGCATCCCCGGTGCTGCGACGATGAGACCGTCGATCGGTTGTTCCCAAACCAAACAAAAATACCATAAAAATTATTCTCAAATCTAATACATTGTCAAAGAATTATTAAACTCAAGGATACCGAAACGTAAACACAAAATACACATATAATCATGGATCTAGAACTTAATAGATCGATTCGCAATGATTCAACATGAGTTGCTCTAATATCAATTGTTAGATTCAAAATCATTTCGGTATAAACCGTATCTCAATAAAACCCAATATATCATATTGAACACATCAAGAATCGAAACAATTATAGAGCGGAAGCATACCTGAATCAATGACGATAGATTGCTACTTAGAGCTGAGCGGTTGGCCTTCCAGATCTATACGATTCTCTATCCGAGAGTCCCCTTTGATAAAGTCTCACAATTCTTTCTCTAACAATGGGATGTTAGGGAGAATATAATGATTTTCAGTTATCGTGTGACCTGGAGACCATAACCACTTATAGATAACTCATCTTTTAGTATTTCTATCATAGCTCATCATAAAAATAGAAATTACCCTAAAGTTTCAACAATTAAATGGTCCACAACCTATTAGATACATTAAAACTTCAATTATCCAAACCTTAGTAGATCACTTTTAATTGGATTTAACTTTATTTGACATTCTGCAACACATCATTATTTTACACATAAGTCCAATGTTGGATTAAGGATCCAACAATAGACTCATATATTGTGAGGATCAAGGAGATAAAGACAAGGTAACTGCTATTTCAATGAATCTTGAGGATGAAAACATCATCATTTACAACATCAATGGTCTCCTTATAGAATATAACGCTCTCGAAACCATAGTAAGAGCCATAGATGAACCCATGACTCTTGAAGAGCTGCAAGTCCTTCTGTTAGAAGAAAAATCATTAAACTCAAAACAAGTGCAAGAAAGCTTGTTCCAATCCACTACCTTGTATGTTGCACATAATACTCTTCATAATAGAGGAGGACAGTTCGAAAGAGGTAGACGGAGATCATTTAGAGGAGGAATATTAACTCAGGTAGAGGCTTTAATCAAAGAGGTAGAAATGGTTTTTCTTTTGGTCAATCTTCTTCTGGATCTTTCCCTTATATTCTTGGAATCCTCCTATACAAAATGATCAATCTAATTTGAAACCAGTTTCTAATACAAGTCATTATGGTCAGGGGAGAATTTACTGTCAAGTATGTTCAAAGCCTGACATAGTGCTATTGGTTGCTACCATAGGATGGGGGTTATCAATACCAAGGGAAAAATCATCCTAAAGAGCTTGTTACGATGGTTGCAACGTTGAATTCTCCTGCAAGTTCAACAAAGCAACAAGTGTGGCTCACAGATTCAGGTTGTAACTCACATCTGACACCTAATATCAACAACTTGTTCTATTGAAATGAATATACTGGTGATGATAATAGTATTATGGATAGTGGCCAAACTCTTCCCATAACTCATTATGGTTTAAGTTCCTTATAAACCAAATCTCATTCTTTTAATATCCTAAAATTTGTTGTGTTCCTAACATTGCTTCCAAATTTTTTCGGTACATCAGTGTTGTCTTGACAATAACTATATTTTTATTTTGGATGCTCACCTCAATCACAGCACCAAAAACTAAATGTACACCAATAGCATATTGAAACTAAAGTCTCAAATTCAATTTTGCACAATAGAATTGGGCATGTATCAAATTCAGATTTAAAACACAAGCACCTTGTGAAAGATGTATACATAGTAAAATATCAAAATTAACTTTCAATTTGTCATCTTTTATTTCTAGCTCACCTCTGGAACTTGTACATTTTGATGTATGGGGACCTTCACCTATTATTTCTCTATCTCGATATAAATAATATGTCTTTTTATAGATTACTTTATTAGATATATGTGAATCTTCCCTTTAATATCCAAATCTGAATTATTTTCTATTTTCAAAAAGATTAAAGTCAATATAGAAAACCAATTCTCAACAAAATCAAAACCTTAAAAAATGATGGTGGAAGAGAATATACAAATAATTAGTTTAGAAATTTCCTTCAAAATAATGGTATTGTGCACCACAAATCATGTCCATACACTCCAAAATAAAATGGTATTCTACACCAAAAATCATGTCCATACACTCCAAAATAAAAAAGCATTTTCTATACTTCACAAGACTTCTCCCCCTCTTCAATTTCAAAACAATTTTTAGGATTATCAAATGGATTGTTTTGATTATTTTTAGTTTTTTTTAAATAATTTTAAAATTAATTGTTTATCAATTAATTCAAGGTTTAAATTTGGTACAATTTTAAATTCGAACATTAGTATGTTATATATATTTTAAGATGAATTATTTGAAGTAATATGTCGCCAAAGTGACATCTCTTGTGAAATTGATTTGTCTTGAAATATAAAAGGCTATGTGTGCGTGTAACTTATGTGAATATTTATCGGCCAAACGAAAATAATTTTTTGATAGAATTATATGTGATTCTGTGTTAATAAATACATGATGATTATTCGGTTTTACATGTGAACAATAAATCGGCCCAAAGGAAGATTTTTTATTGGACATGTTATTTATCATCAGTGTTTGATTACTACACCAAGACATTACTTACAAGTTAATATATTTTTGTCAAAGTCATAATATTAATGGATTGTCCAGTGTCTTAAGATGGGTTATTTGTTACTATTGTTTGAATTATTATTGTTATTTGAAATTTATGTGAGCTTAATTTATTTATTGTTCTATGTTCAGCTATTACTCATGCTAGTATCACGTCCAACATCAATTCAATTCCAGTTCTAAATGGCGTGAACTTCAAGTCCTAGAAAGATAATCTCTTGATAGTTCTTGGAGTCATAGATCTTGATTTTACGTTAAGGACTGATTCTCCTGCACCTCTTACGGATAAGAGTACCTCTGATGATAAGAGGGAGATGGAAAGGTGGGAGAGATCAAATCGCATGTGTATTCTGATCATGAAGAATGTCATTCCAGAAGCATTCAGGGGCACTATATCAGAAAAGATAACTACAGCTAAGGATTTTCTTGCAGACATTGAAAAGATGTTTGTCAAGAATGAAAAGGCAGAAATTGGTACGCTCTTGTCGGACTTAATTTCAAAGAGGTATAAAGGTAAATGTAATCTCAGGGAATACATTATGGAAATGTCTCACATTGTTTCAAGGTTAAAAGCACTAAGGCTTGATTGCTCTGAGGATTTACTTATGTATCTGGTTTTGATATCCCTTCCAGCACAGTTTAGCCAGTTTAAGGTAAGCTATAATTGTCAGAAAGAGGCTTAGTCTCTGAATGAGCTCATCTCACACTGTGTTCAGGAAGAGGAAAGAGTGAAACATGATAAGACAGAAAGTGTTTACCTGGCCTCTACCTCTAAAGATAAGGGCAAGGGAAAGAAAAGGAAAAAGGAAGCTACAGATACAGCACCGCATAAGAAACAACAAAAGAAATTGGTAAACTCGGAAGGTAATGATTGTTTCTTCTGTGGAGCTGAAAGGTATAGGAGGAAGCAATGCACCAACTATCACGCTTGGCGTGCTAAGAAATGTTTGCTTCTTAATTTGTTTTGTTCTGAGGTTAATTTAAGTTTGATTCTTAGACACCTGTGGTTGATAGATTCTGGTGCAACAACTCACATCAGTCTGCCTATACAGGATTTCCTTACTTGCCGAAAGCCAAATGATGCTGAAAGATTCATCTACGTGGGCGATGACAAGACGGCTGAGGTTGAAGTAATGGAAAATTTTAGATTATTATTAAAAACTGGACATTATTTAGACCTTGATGAAACTTTTATTATAATGTCATTTAAACGGAATTTGATTTTTATTTCTATTTTAGACAAAGCTGGTTATGTTTGTTCTTTTGGAAATCAAAAATTTGGTTTGTTTTGTGATTCAATTTCAGTTGGTTCCAATTTTTTAGCAGGATATGATCATCTTTATTTACTTGAAACAATTGTTTCATTTAAAGAATCACTGCAATTAAATACACGAGGTACTCAAAGAAAATTAACCAGTGATAATTTAGGTATGTTGTGGCACAAGAGATTAGGTCACGTCTCTAGTCGGAGAATAGAGATACTTGGGTCAGAAGAAATTCTCGGTCCCTTAGATTTTACAGATTTTGATGTTTGTGTTAATTTCATAAAGGGAAAATAAACCGATAAAAGGAGATCTTCAGCCAACAAAACTCAGGACGTCTTAGAACTTATTCATACGGATATTTGTGGGTCATTCTCTTTGGTGGTTTAGAATGGTCGACAGTATTTTATAACGTTCATAGGCGATTATTTTAGATATGGCTATATATATATCTCATTCATGAAAATTCACAGTCATTGGACATGTTCAAAATTTTAAGGCTGAAGTTAAGAATCAACTCAACAAAAGAATTAAGAGTGTCAGATCTGACCGTGGTGGTGAGTACTATGGTAGATATGATGGTTCAGATGAACAACGTTCAGTACCATTTGCTAAATTCTTAGAGGAATGCGGTATCGTCCCACAGTACACTATGTCGGGTTTGCCCACTATGAATGATGTTGCTGAAAGACAAAACAGAACGCTTAAGAACATGGTCAGGAGTATGATTAGTCATTCGACCTTACCAGAATCACTCTGGGGTAAAGCACTTAAGGCTGCAGCATATATCTTTAACAGAATTCCAACTAAAGTGACTGTCAAAACCCCATATGAGCTTTGGACCGGCAAGAAATTTAGTCTAATGCATTTGCACGTTTGGGGATGTCCAGCTGAGGCAATTCCATATAATCCTAATGAAAATAAATTGGACTTACAGACGGTGAGTTTTTATTTTGTTAGATACTCTGAAAGATCCATGGGATACAAGCTTTATGATCCCACAACAAGGTCAATTTTTTAGACGGGAAATTCTCAGTTCTTTGAGGATGTCGAGTTTGCGGGGGGGATATGGCTAGGGATTTTGTCCTTCATGAGGAATATGTTGATATTCCCACAGGTGTTATTAGCATTAATCATGACTGTATCCCCGACATTGCTCACGACATAACACATCAAGACAATATCGGAGAACCTCTCATTCAAGAGATTATTCTGGAAGAACAAACTCTAGCACATCAAAAACCTATGCCATTAAGAAGATCCACTAGAGAGAGAAGAAGTGCAGTGCCAGATGATTACATTGTTTTTCTCCAAGAGCATGAGGTTAACATTGGTGTGATTGAAGATGATCCAATCAACTTCTGTCAAGCCATGGAAAGCTCTAACTCTCAAAAGTGAATCGATGCCATGAATGAGGAAATAGGTCCATGAAGGACAATGACGTGTGGTATCTTGTTCCATTACCAGAAGGTGCGAAACTCATTGGTTGCAAATGGATTTTTAAGACCAAGAGGGATTCAAAAGGTAAAGTGGAAAGATACAAGGCTCGTCTTGTCGCAAAGGGATTTACACAGAAAGAAGGCATTGACTATAAAGAGACTTTCTCTCCGATTTCTATGAAAGACTCATTCAGAATTATAATGGCATTGGTGACGCATTTCAATCTTGAGTTGCATCAGATGAATGTAAAGACAGTGTTTCTCAATGGTGACATTGAAGAGACTATCTATATGGTGCAACCAGAAAATTTTATGTCAAGAGACCCAAACAATATGGTTTACAAACTTAAGAAATCCATCTATGGACTCAAGCAGGCATCTCGACAGTGGTATTTTAAGTTTCATCAAGTGATCATCTCGTTCGGTTTTGAGATGAATTTAGTCGATGATTGTATATACCATAAGTTTTGCGGGAGCAAGCATATTTTTCTGGTTTTATATGTGGATGATATTTTGCTTGCCAGCAACGATATAGGCGTATTGCATGACACCAAGAGATTTTTAGCTAAGAATTTTGAGATGAAAAATCTTGGTGAAGCCTCTTTTGTATTAGGAATCCAAATACATCGAGATCGTTATTAGGGTATCCTAGGATTATCACAAAAGAGCTATATCGAAAAGGTCCTTAAAAGATATGGCATGCAAGACTGTAAACCAGGTGATACCCATGTAGCTAAGGAGACAAGTTTTGTCTCAATCAGTGCCCTAAAAATGAATTTGAGGAAAAGGAAATGTAGAAGATTCCCTATGCCTCGGTAGTGGGGAGTCTAATGTATGCTCAAGTTTGTACACGTTCTAATATTGCGTACGTGACTGGGATGTTGGGAAGATACTTAAGCAATCCAGGCATAAACTATTGGAAAGCAGCTAAACGGGTCTTGCAGTACTTACAAAGAACAAAAGATTACATGCTCATGTTTCGAAGGTTGGATCAGATTGAGATCGTTGGATATACTGACTCCGATTTTGCTGGATGCCAAGATAGTATGAAATCTACCTCGGAATATATTTTTCTACTTGTTTGAGGTGTTGTCTCCTGGAAGAGTGCTAAACAGTCTCTTATAACCTCTTCTACCATGACAGCAAAGTTCATAGTATGTTATGAGGCGTCTAATCACGGAATATGGTTACGGAATTTTGTCACGAAAAATATTTTGTGACAATAAATCAACAGTTCTTTATTCTAATAACAACAGGAGCTCAACAAAGTCAAAGTTCATAGACATTAAGTTATTGGTTGTTAAAGAAAGAGTTTAGAGTGGACAGTTGTCTATAGAGCACATCAGAACAAGCTTCATGATTGTGGATCCGCTTACTAAGGGATTACCACCCAAGGTGTTTCATGACCACACTATTCATATGGGTGTCATATCAGTTGAGGATATTCAGTTCTAGTGGAAGTTTGTATTTTATTTTTAGATGCTCTTTTCATATAGACATATTTTTCAATCATTTTGGTTTATGAATATTTTAAGATTATTTTCTGCAGAAATAAATTTCTTGGTATTCACACTTTGATTTATGTATGGTTTGAAAATAGGTATGTTAAGATCACATTACATGAAATTTCCATGCTACACATCCACATCATAATCCATGTCATTTAGTTGCATTGATATACGTGATCATTGATGGGTTGAGTTACGATTGATGTAATAGAGGCCACTTTGATCATATGTCGGTCTGATTGATGGACTTGATTGGTTATAGATACATTTCGATAATGACAACAAAGTTGAACGCGTTCACTTATTTTTGGCAAAACATAATTATAAGGTTTAACACATAGTCCAAGTGGGAGATCGTTGGATCCTTAATCCAACATTGAATTTATGTGTAAAATAATTGTGTGTTGCAGACTGTCAAATAAAGTTAAACTCAATTAAAAGTCATCTACTAAGGTTTGGATAATTGGGGTTTTAAGTATCTAATAGGTTGTGGACCATTTAATGTGTAGAGACTTTAGGATAATTTATATTTTTATGATGGGCTAAAATAGAAATACTAAAAGATGAATTATCTATAAGTGGTTATGGTCCTCAGGTCATACGATAACAGAAAATCATTCTATTCTCCCTAATATCTCATCATTAGAAAGAAAACTGAGAGGCTTTATCAAATGGGACTCTCGAATAGAGAATCATGTAGATTTAAAAGGTCAACCGCTCGGCTCTAAACAGTAATCTATCATCATGGATTCAGGTATGCTTTCGCTCTACAATTGTTTTGATTCTTGATGTGTTCAATATGAGATCTTGAATTTTATTGTTATACGGTTTATACCGAAAGGATTTTGAATTTAACATATATATCCGTATAGCCTTTCTTGTTAAAGTCTCTAAGCAGACTTGAGTTAAAAAAACATTTGATCTTGAAATGGATGAAAACCTCCTTTCAATTGTACACCATGCTTCCATTAAAGTGTTACAGCCCATGACATAGGATAGAGTCATTTGTGACAATGTTGCTTTGACCAAGGTTATCAAGGCTTGAACTTGAGTAGTCCATTGATCAAATCTTGGATTTCTGCTCTTTTCACCTTTGTCATTAGTGACAAACTGCTATGGGCAAAGGTATACTTCCATCAACATATCCAAACATAGAGTGTGCTTTATGGATAAAGGTTATTTTGTATTTCCATAGTACAACAATTGAAGAATCCAATCTGATAGAAATTAGATTTCATATATTGGATAGGAAAAAGATTTGAGAATGTGTATTGGATTTAATATCAATTCCAGAATCCTTTGTTGTACTAAAAAAGTCAAAGGAGCCCGATTGAAGGCATCCCTTTCTACCATGGCGGTTTATCAAATCCAGACAATTCGAGCGTCGGTTCATTCAATGTTGCTCTCTTCAGCTTACTAAACGTCATTTGACAATCAATAGACTAGAACCATTTCAAGTCTTTCTTCAATAATAGTGGGGCATTCATATTCTTCTTCTTCTTTTGACAAAATGTTGAAACAAAATGAGAGCTGGCTGCAATTAAATGACCAAGATGAGATAAAGAAGAAAGAAGAACATAATATATATTGAGCTATCTGTCAAGATAGTTTCCCAACTGATATTAATAACTAATCTTGCTACCACATATATTTACATACTACTCTTATCATTACCCGTTACTCTTAACATCTATTAATAGATAAAGAGAAGAACGGAATATATAGACTCTGAAACGTTTTTTTCTTTTTCGGTCTTCCCCACTATCTCTTGATATTGTCAAGTATAAGTTTCCAATACAAAGATAAAGTTTGATTAACGAAACCCAGCTAGCTCAACCTTGAAAAAGGTAGAAAAGGAGTAGAGAGAGAGGGAGAGAGGGCAAATGACCCAAAAAGAAATCTATCAAACACATAGTTTCGCTTCAACTGTTTTTTGACATTATTGTACCTAAACATTTTTCATATGTTTAGCTCTTAAATAACCCCAAATACTACTACCAAACGTGATTTCATAAAGCAAACAATTTATGGAAAATGCTTCTTCAAGAATTCTCCAAGAATACAATTCAACTATAAACGTTTTTTTCAATGTATTTCGGTCTTACAGACTTAGATCATACTAAGTGCTAATACGTCTTCAAGAATTCTTCATTCTCACATTTCTCCTCTAATATTTGATTAGTGCTAGACGTTTCTAAATTCACATCACATAGCATGTTTTGGTTTGTACTACTTGACAAAATTTTCTCTTGTTACATTGTATGGGAGTACAAGAAGTCAAACAACAAACAATTATGCGAGCTATTTGATACATTCAAGATTTCAAGAGTTCAAAAGTTCAAATTTTTTAGAAAAGATGAAAATTGAAGTTGATTCTATCAAATCAATGTTATTAGTAGAAAGAACTTATATAAGTTTTTTGTCTACTAAAACTACTAGTTTTAGTAGAAGAATTATCACTTTGCAGATTAACTTGTTAGATAATCATAATTGGAGGTCACTTGATGAGGGTTTCCTTTAAAGTGAATTATGTTAGTTTCTTATCTTCTGGAATGTGTATAATTTGCAACCGATTTATGTGAGAAAGTGAAATATATGTTCTGTCAAACTATTAGCATGTTCATTTGTTAGGTTAATGGGAAGTTAAACTCAATTATTGATATTATTTTTAATATTAATAAGATCAGAGCTAGAGTTTCTTTGTTTTCTCTTGTTATCAACAATGTATTTGTAATTTGATTGATAGAAGAGAAGAGTCATCGTTGAAATGTCTTTGATCCTCCATGATTTTCATTCTTTCAACAATTTTAATTCTGAATAAAAAACTCATTTTCAAATCCTCAGACGGACAGCAATATCCTAATTACACAACCATTGTTTTAGAATCACAACATTCTTCCCCAGTCTGTGATATAATGTTCACCAACGAAAATTATTCCAAGATCTACCTTTATTAGCATCAGCCAAGATTCAATCTTTTAGATTTTTTTTGCCACTAGTTTTTGAAAAGCAATCAATATAATTAATGACCATATATATAAGTACTTCACTGTATTTAAATTAACCACGTCCTATAATTAGAAGCTTCGGTTTATTTAATTTCCATCTTTAAAAAAATGCATATAAAACAAATATTAATATAATATATTGAAATTCCAACCAGGAACCAACTTATAAACGTAATTAAATTCATTAAATGACATTGACAATGGTGTCCACGTTCATCTTCTTCCCCACAATACATCTGCAAAGGAATATAAATTGCAATTTCAAAGAAAAAATATTACAAATCCCGAAACAAAAAGAAAATATAATAATGGAATTGTTCTTTACTGTCAAAAGCTTTAAGAATTTTATTTTATTCAATTATTTTTTTAAATTTACATATTTTATAACTAAACCAAAGGGCTCCACACGTTTTCTGCCATACTGTTTTACCCCCAAAATCATAGTTAAGAATTACATCCCAACAAAACATGCTTGCACATTGTTCCTACCAGAACTATACATTTGTTATATGTTCAGGTTTTCCTGTTTTCCACAAATATGTATAATCAAGTCAACTAATAATTAATTACCATTTCAGTCATAGGATACAAATTATGGCATCATCTAATGTTGTGTGAAATCAACCATTAAACCCGATTTTTCATTTATCTAATTGTACTTGCTGATTAGTTCGGTTGTTAAGAAATGTATGTGTTAAAAATAGTTTTTGAAAAATTGATTTGTATAAAATTAGCTATCGAACAAATAAAATCTAGTTGTGCATTGGATAATTTGTCTACCATGATCTCTCCAGTTAAAATCCGAGTCCCTTATAATTATAGTAATTTTACTATATCTTATGAAATTGGATAATATAGTTGTCGTAGCCTTCCCCTTTTGTAACAAATTATAAATAAAAAGTCAATCTCAATTATTTATAGATAAAATCTAGTTGGCAAAATTAGCTATATAAAGGTATCATACATTAAATTCTGAAACAACCCATTTCAATCCCAAACATTGATAAGAAACAAAGAAGAGGGATTGTCAATTGGGATTGAGATGGCAAATTTGCAACTTCTTTTGGTAGCTTTGTGCATTGGGGTTGCATTTAATCAAGTTGGAGTTAATGCCGCCATTTCCAAGAGCATGTTCATCAATTGGGGCAATTTTCAATCCTCAATTGTTGGTGACGATCTACAACTAGTTTTAAGTAAACCTTCAGGTAAATATTATCTTCTACGTTTATATCATACCCCGCAATAGATTGACGACGTCAAATCATAAGATATGACCATATTTGTCTCCCACATTTTTCGGAAAAAAATTAAAGAATATAACGCTAAATATAATGATTACTATATACATTCAAGATTGTCAAAGTTGTATAATTTCATGAAGCTAATTGTGTAAGTTTTATCAGTCTAATTCAACAAACTAGTTAAGATGATCCATTGGTTGTTTTGCAGGCTCAGGTGCTCAATCAAAGAGAAGTTTCTTGTTTGGAAGCTATGAAATGCTCATTAAGTTAGTGCCTGGAAACTCTGCTGGAACAGTTACAGCTTATTACGTAAGTTTCTGCCCCATGCACAATGGACTGCATTTCTTTTATTTCACTAGTAGAAATATATTTGTTTAGGTAATTATCTCATAGGAAATTATGCTTCACATGTTAATTATCGATAATTAACGATAGTGGTCGAATCCTGTATTTATCATTAGACAAGAAGAAGTTATTAAAAGAAACAAGTGAATTTTCGTACTCATCGGATCTTTAATAGTTCTTCAATTTTCTAGCTATTTTGAACATAAACGATCAAAGTATACACCTAAAACAAATAGATAATGTGACAATTTGAGCACGTTATTAATCAAGAGAACTCGTAGGTATACATATATCCTGATCGACTAGATCAGTCTAGCGGACAACGTACTAATTCTTTCATATATATATATATATGCAACATTTTTTCTTAATTCGCAGCTATCGTCAACTGGGACCAAGCATGACGAGATAGACTTTGAGTTCTTGGGGAATGTTACAGGACAACCTTATACAATTCACACAAACATCTTCACAGAAGGAATCGGGAATAGAGAACAACAATTCAAAGTCTGGTTTGATCCAACTGCTGCTTTCCATAACTACACCATTCATTGGAACCCTTCTGCAGTTGTGTAAGTTAATTAATATCACTCTTAATAAACTAATTACTAGTTAATGACCTGCTTTGATTTAATGCACTTATACCATATTAAAGACACTATTATTAACAACCTCTTGATATCCTAGTCTTCCTGCATGCTCCTTGCGATTTAAAGCAAAGTGCAAGAGGTTTTGCTACACCAATTGAAATGACGTGAGAATTTTTTGTTTAAAAGTGACGTGACTTGAACTTATCTTAATCGCTGAAAACTCATTCCAACTGTACGGTTCATAAAAATTTGTAAAATATATTTTAATCCAAAGTTTGAACAATGATTTTGTGTTTTTTTTTTTTTTGTTTTTACTAATGAATGTCAATTTTAGTATTTCGACTCATAATTTGAAGTTTGGTTTTTTTTTTTTGCAGCATTTAAGGTTTTGGTCTAGTTTTTGTTGGTGTGTCCATTTTCACCTATCTCTAAAAGGGAAACTTCTATTGTACCAAGATTAAAAATTCCAGTACCATCCCATAATGAATCTCATTGTATGTCAAATGTTACGTCAAATGTGTAGTGTTTCATGTACATCATTCGTACCCAAATGGAGTAAAGCAATATACATATATATACCTAAAAATAAGTTCAGAGTATTATATGGGTAATGATATGGCATAAAGAATACCCCTAAAAGAGTTTTTCTTTTCTAAGCAAAGATCGTTCTAAACCATTGAAAATTTACGATTGTGATTTCAGGTGGTACATTGACGGAACACCGATTCGAGTATACCGGAACTACGAGAAGCAAGGAGTAGGATTCCCAAACAAGCAGGGAATGAGGGTTTACACAAGTTTATGGAATGCAGATGACTGGGCAACTCAAGGTGGCCGAGTCAAAACGGACTGGACTCATGCACCCTTCATTGCAAGACTTCGTCAATTTAGACCAAGAGCTTGTTATTGGAATGGACCAACCAGCATCACCCAATGCGCCGCCCTCACTGCCGCCAACTGGTGGACGTCCCCCTTCTACGGCATGTTGAGTATTGCTCAACTTGCTAGTCTTCAGTCAGTGAGACAAAAGTACATGATTTACGATTATTGCAAAGATTTCAATAGGTTCGGTGGGAAAATGCCAGCTGAATGCTCTCTGCCACAGTTCTAATTAAGTTGATTTTAATTTTAATAATTCATTTAATTTGTGTTTGAGAATAAAGTTTTGTGTCAGACGTATTAGTTTTATTTTAAGGGAAGTTTTATATATAGACCCCCTTGTTTGAATTTTGAGTACTTTTTATTTTTTTTCCATTTGGGAATTGATATGTGTAATCAAAGTGTTAATTGATGGTTTTGTTGATTTAATGTGTTTTAGTTTATTTCAAATATTTAGTGTTCTCACGTATGATCAATAAGTTTGAAACAGGCAAATAATCTTTTGAGTCTATAACTTTTGAATTCGAATGCCCAAAAGACCAACTAACCAGCTACTGTTGCCTATGATCCAATGTGCGGGGTGCTCGCTGATCGGAAATCTTTCCCAAGAAAAAAGGTCTTCTCACTGAAGGGCTTTACTAAAATAAGATAGACAGGGCTTTTTTCGCTTGTTCGTCAAGCTTTCGAGCAGCTCTTTCAACTGCCGTCTATTATCCCAGCATGCTCAAAAATCGAGAGTCGTCCAGGGACTGGACAAGTGGAGAGAGCTTGCTTGTAGAAAGAAGAAAGGCTAGTCAAATAAAAACAAAGCATAACAAGCTCTCCCCTCTTAGTCACTGAGTAGTGCTATTTTATCCTGGGGGACTCCACTAAAAGGTTCTTTGTCTCAAGTAATTCCGCCCTAGTTCCACTTATGTGTCAGAGGAAATGGGATTCAAACCCATGATACAATCTTTTTGTACGTCAATTTAGCAAACCAATGTCTTAAGTCACTCAACCATACCTCCAAGTTATTGATCAAAATCTGATGTTGTTGCCCAAAAATCCTTATGTCAGTGGTTTGAATCCACTTTTAAGCGGACAGAGGGCTCAAACGACACGTAGCTGGGAGTGAGCCAGCTTTTGAGATTAAAATGAAAAGGGAAGTCAAAAAATGTGAGTGCTCCTGCACTATATGGCTTTTTAGTGTTGCCATATTTTGCTGGAGGCGGATTTTCCAAAAAAATGATGGAAGAGTCCCTATGCCCAAAAGGATGGGCGAGTTTGGTTTGAGTGTTCATTGATCAGCTGGATCTATATGCTTTGGGGATGAGACGAGGTGCAGCGCATCTGTTTTGGGTATAGAGGGCCGTAGGTTTGGATACTGACATCTTGATGTGGTATTCTCAGGAGATGAAGTGCAAAGCCCCGTAGCTCATCCGTCGTCAAGAAGACATGCGAAGAGCACAAAAAAAACTTCACGCCCACACCATGTGACTCAAATGTGTAGAAATCAAGAAATGAGATGAAAGCTAGCTTAAAGAAGAATGTTTTCCGTATAATCAGCAAAGTTAAAGTAGTTAACTATATAGAGAAGCAGTAAACAATCTTCTAACAAATGGACTAACTAACATTAGATATCTTAACAATTAAATTAACTACTAATTGTATAATTATGCCAACTACTCTTTGGCATCCATCATGTGCCGTTTCAAATTGCTTGCAAGAGAAAACGACACTTTGTTCTTGAGTGAAGAAAACTGAATAGGAGATAAAGTTTTGCTAAACATGTCTGCTACTTGCTCTTGAGCAAATATAGCTAACAATAATTTCTTTTCTAACAGGTTTCTTCCTTATGAAATGAAAGTCAATTCTAATGCGTTTGGTCATGGCATGAAATACTAGAGTGAAAGCTAAAGAAATAAGTAACACACTATCACACCACAGTTTAGGTGATATGAAGACCAATACATGCAAATCCATGAAGTTGTCTAAACCAAGACAATTCTTTGTAGTGGCGTTACGGTATTGAGCTTAAGTTGTGGACCTGACAACGATAGATTGTTTCTTTTGATAATCATGAAATGAGATTAGAACAAGAAATGTGAAAGCACTACAATAAAAAATGCTATAATAGCAGTCAAAAAAAGTTATCATAAGATTTCAATAACGTTTTCAAAAACGCGATGTATACCAATTTTATTAAAAATCTGCTACCTATGATAGCATTTTTTTAAAACGCTATAAAAAAGCCTACGATGGTGTTTTTTAAACGTGTCAAAAAACATTTTATAGCGTTTTTTAAACATTATCACTCTTTTCATAGCGTTTAAAAAACGCTATAAAAAATCTCTCATAACATTTTATAAATATTATCATAGATTTTTCATAACTTTTTATAAATGCTATCGTAGATCTTTCATAGCATTTTTCATTACTTATTATTTTGTTAATGTTATTAAATATTTTTATAACATTTTTATTACTTATACTTACAATTGTACAAATATAAAAAATAAATAACTTTTCAAAAAATATCACGAAATAACAAAATCACATATCATTTTATTTTATTAGTCAAAATTGTTACATATTAATTGTCTACTAGAAATCACATCTCAAAATGATAATTACATATTGATTTTTACATTAAGCAAGCAAAAGTAATTTATCCAAAAAAAAACTAAAATCTAATATAAATTCACATCTAGGTACTTAAGGTGGAAGTACACTAGGAGCTCCACTTGATATTTTTTTTGGTGAGAATATGGTGGCGCAGGTAACTACCCTGGTGATGCTTCAGGACAAGATCAAACTATTATACCAAAGCATGGATGATCCATTCAAATGAGGGAGCAGGTCTCATATTCCAAATGGCAGGTTAAGCTTCTGATCTTCTAAGAGATGATAAAAAATCCCCATAAATGGGGATTACAAAGTGTTAGCGTTGGAGTAAATACATGTCAGCCTAACACAAACAGCAAATGTTATTCCTATGTACTCAACCCTAACCTTTCCCACCACTTCCCAGAACTAAACATTTCATAAAATTTAATTTGTCAAAGTTCTACTGCACCAAGAGATGCCCTTAATTGTGCCTTGATTTGTAGAGAGCGAGAGTTAGAGGAGAAAGAAAGAATTATTGACAGAAGCAATCAACCTTCAGATAAGGAGGCACATTTTCATTGCCAAGAAGCTTGAACAATGGGTCGATACCAGGGAACCACTTCTTTCTTTCAACAGGATTCCCATTTTCCACAACCTGTAGCTCATTGAAAGCCAAACCAAAAAACATATGTAAGTTATGTTTGAGCAGAAAAGGAGTAAAAGCTAATCTTAGCTAACTTAATTAAACAAAATTGAAACGATAATCTATCATTTACTAATTACGAAACAACGGACACGCAGTTAGTGGGCTACAAAAATATTAAAACAAAAAAAAATAACTTTGTGTCCGAGTCAGTAGCTTAATTTATCAGTTTTTGTTACTAAGAAACAGGAAAGTTATATCTTTTTATAAGAAACCGAAATATTATATATATTAAAAGAAAGAGAGAATGTACAAAGAAGGTTTAATTCCTAATCGAACACTAAAAGATTATAGTTAGTCTATACAAACAGCCATCCAATTACAACAGAGTAAAAAAAATATGTTAAAAACTAAAAAGAGTACAAGAACAGACTTTGGAGGTATTAAAATGTTTTCTACTACCTTACTGGTAAACTAATCATTAGAAGGTATCCTAAAACTTTGTACAATAAAAGCAATGTAAGAATAAATGATTGTTAGATGCCTCCAATCCTCCTCAAACAAGCGAAGTAGAAATCAGGTCACCAATAGAAACCCCTTCTCTTCAAATTTTCTAAAGTTAAGTTGGCATTCCAAGTGTAAAGTCCAAGCCAGGAAACGCATTGTAGGAGGAGTGCCACACTCCAAAATTTCTTTCCATGGAAAAAGTTAATATTTTGTTCACAGAAGGTTGTGAAGAGAGACCAAATTCACAGTGAAGCTTCGCCAAGAAGAAGGAGTGCAACGAATTTAATCATAAAAACCCAGCTCAATTTTAATATTATAGAAGAGGGAAGGACATTCCCACTGATTCCAACTCCTAATCTGTGGATTTCTGAAGAAGATAATCTCCTACTCAAACCCTGTGTCAGTAATCCTCCAAATATCACTCAACTAGGCTTCTTTATTATTTGCCTTTATAAGCAAATCAGGGAACATTATCTAAAGATTTGTTTGGGTAAGAAAGATATATATTAGGAAAAAACCCCAAGATAGGGCAAATACAACCTAAGAAAAAATGATAAACACAAAAAAGGAGACTATTCACCCAGCTTTTCTCAAAAACCAACATGGGGAAAAGGGTGTTCACCCATTCTCTAAAGATAGTAGTAGAATGCTAGAAATTCTCAAAGCAGGAAAAATGTGGACTCAAGCCCCATGCTAGACATGGAGATAATTGGATTCTCTAACTCTCTTCAAACAAAAAGGATACTGATGGACTAGCCTTACAGCAAAAGTTCAAAGTTATAAAATGAAGTAAAAAATTTAATCTATGTAAAAACATTATATGAAGTGTCGCAACAACCACTTATATCAGGGGAAAATAGTCCTCATTAAACATAAGACAGAAGTCAGAGTTAACAAATGCCTCGTAGTAGAAATGATGTGGAATTGAAATTGCAAATAAAACTTTACAGGAAGTGATGCTTGAATTAAGTACTACGACTTTGCAAACCATCTTAGAAGAATCTCAATTACACAGAAGTTGAATAATTATAAAATGCATAATAACCTTTTGAAGTACTTTCAGATATGCAGCAAGGGCTCTTGCATCACCCTCCTGAAACTCTGGTAAAATAGCACTAGCAGCTTGAAGGGACTGTTTAAACTTCTCATCATAAATTGATAAGCAATCAAACAAAGTACACCACCCAATAGACCGGAAAGCTTTTCCCTGAAGTAATTAAAAGACCTTTAAGGCACCTTCTTCATTACAGGCCTGCAAGGAACAATACAATATGAAAATTACAAGACGAGGAAAAGCACACTCGTAAATATCAACTATTGCTTGTCTCATACCAAGGTACTTAGCATGTTCAAGAATGCAACAAGCGTCCAAAAGTTTGTGTGATCCTCTCCAGCAAAATTCGCAAACGTCCACAGGACATCATTGTCAGATAACAGCTCTGGTTCCTTCTAAATAATTTATATGAATTGTAGAGTCAGTAAAACATCCAATCAATTAAAACCAAAGTAAGAAAATTAACAAATTTTGAGCTAACCCAAACCTTGCAATCCTGTAAATCCTTTCCCTAAAACTAATTACAACAATGAATTAATGGTGAAATATGATACAGGTTGCCTATTGAAGAACAGGATTGTAAAGTTCCATAATCACAGATGATGAATATAACTTAAAGCTAGGTTTCACTCACAAAATTTGCAATAAACAGAGCACTCAAATAAGGAAAATCCTAATAGAATTAGTAAAATAGAGTTTTAGAAATGTGTGAAAAACGCCTCCCCTTCCCTTCCAAGGGTTTCTGCTTGCTTTTATTTCGTAACAGGTCATAACAAAACGAACTACATTTAAAAGCCAAGCACAGGAAATTTAAAGCATATTTTTTATTCTTAACAAGAAATCAAAAGATTGATGCTTTGCAAACAGAGAATTAGGGATTTTACCCGAGACAAATTGAAGCTGGAACTGGGAGAAGTTCGCTAAGATAAAACTGCGACACAGATCTTAGAGAGAGATCTTCGAGAGGGAGCTGAAATAAAGAGCCTCGAGAGAGAGCCGGTGGCAAGACAAAGCTAGACAGAACTGAGAAAGGGAGCTGAGAGAGAGAGCTCAGAGATAGAGAGCAACAAGAGAGAATCTGCGACAGAGAGCTGAAAGAGAGAGTTACAAGAGAGACGTGCAAGAGAGGTTGAGAGAGAGCTGCGCCTCGCGAAGAGAGAGCTCTGTGAACTTCGTCGCAGAGAGAGCTCGGTGAGAGTTTACGAGAGAGCTGTGAGGGTTTGGGACAAAAGAGTTCAAATGTCTTTTAATGAATTAGGCGGGTTTGTGATTTTTGTTCCCCCTCCCCGTGCCCCGTGCCCCGTGCCCCGTGCCCCGCGTAAAAGATCAACCTCTCATAGCGCAAAAGAAAACCTGAGGTGGACTGGACCTTCTATCATTGGTATCTCTTGCCCAATTAACTTCATAATAGGCATTGAGATATATAGTCAATGTTTAAACTGTATGCCACGATTGCCCCCTTGAGATGCCTCAGTATTCTTTTGACAGCTACTGCAAGATGGATAGAATTTGGAGAATGCACATATAAGGACTTACCTTGGCTACTAATCCTTGTCGTTTTAGGGTCCTCCTAAGGTCAGCTGAAGGGGCGAGCCAACTCCGTAGAAGGCGAACTCCACTGGGTATTGAGGCCCCCGTGTTTAATTGGAAGAGGTAGATATATAGAAAACCTTCGGCGTCTGGTGGTTGTCAATCCTCAGTGAGGGTGGTTGTCACTGAATGAAAAGAAGTGCATATTGAGTCTGTTATGGAAGCAGTGAATTCCAAAGTCAGTTGTACACTTTACAAACATGATCATGATAGTTAGGATCTACAAAATCATTATTATTGAGATATGTAGACTTCCTCATGAAGATATACAACCATATATAAAAAGGCACTATTTACATAAAGTTGATGCAAAGACCAAGCATTTTCTACTGCCAAAGATAGATGAAGTCTAATAGTAGTAGATTTGACAATGAAACTAAATGTTTAAGCATAGTTCAAGCCAGATGGTTAGAGAAAATCCTTATTAACTGATATTGTTGTGTACTGCTAATAGATCAATCAAGGTTACGTTTAAGTTTATACACCACTTACAATCGATAAGATTCTTAATTTTGAGGAGGAAGTGGTGTAAGAGACCAAGTTTTATATTCCTTGCAGTTATAAAGTAGTAAATTCCTCTACAACAACTTTTCTTTAAGTTTTTTATTTTGCTACAACAGTATAAGATGTAAGTTTAACCTCGTCATAACAAGTTGTAACTAAAAGAGAAGAAAAGTTGAGTATGCCATGTTTTTAGTGTAAAATGAGGATCGATATCACATCCATTTTATTAAGGAAAAATGTTAAAAAGAAATTTATGATATAGAATAAAAATAAAATTACTTGCAATATAAAATAAATAACAAATTAAATCAATTAAGTAATACTTAATAAATGAGTAATTAAATAAATAAAATAAAGATGATACAAAATATTAAAGTGCGGTTAAACGTGCAATAAATTAAGTACGGAAAGTAAATAGCACGAAATAAAAGAATAGGGAAGAGAGATTTGACGTAGTATTTTTACATGGTTCGGGAAAATCTATCTTTACGTCATTGCTCCA
Organism: Datisca glomerata; assembly: GCA_003255025.1. Taxonomy (NCBI): domain Eukaryota; kingdom Viridiplantae; phylum Streptophyta; class Magnoliopsida; order Cucurbitales; family Datiscaceae; genus Datisca; species Datisca glomerata. Next base: position 586,109 of record QANY01005064.1, read on the forward strand.
AGGATCCCCCTTGAAGATTTTTTTCCAAACAATCTTCTTAACGATGAAAACCAAACATTTACAAATCATATTGGCTTATGGTGCCAATCAGACCTTGACAATGCAACTCGGTCAGGATCTTTGAATCTCTTACAAAACTTCTCTCTCTTAGATAGTAGATCTCTTAATTTTTCGCTCACAATTTGTACTAGCTTCTTGCTAGAAAATATCTCAAAATTTCGCTCAAAATACAAGCCTCTCAAAGAATAAAATAATGAGTAAAAAGAAGTGGAGAGGTGTGTTGGAATTGAAAAATGGCTCACCTATTTATAGGAAAAAAATTCATTCATGAACTGGTCCAGTCGGTTTGGAAACAAGTGGAATCGATGCTTGATTTAGGGAATTATTCCTAAACAAGAATTAGTCTGACTGGTTTCCTACTGGTCTAACTGGTTAGGCAATTACGCAAGTAATTGTCTTTTGTGTAAACCGGTCACACCGGTCAGGAAACTGGTCTGACCGATCCCAAATCAGTACACCACTTTCCCACCGGTATGACCGGATTGACCCCCAAAAATTGAGCCGATTTGGACATCGAACCGGGCATTGATATTTGCATTCTATTCTATCTAGTTTGGTCTTCGACGATCTAGTTCATGAGCGGTTGGATCCAGTTCTGAATTTCTCAGAACATGCTGAGTTCAGATAATTTTGATTCAGGCCATTTGAAGGTCGTTTGATATATTCCGGGCCTTTCGTTATATGTCGTGTGTATCTCACCATGTTCGATTTTGATTGTCCTTTATTCTTTTTGCATAAACACTTAAAGATTAAATATTTTTAATCTTATTTTTATATTATTTAAAACTGACACGCTTAATTAAAATATTACTCAATGTATCATTTATCATCATCAAAATTGCCACCTTGGCTAGGCTCAACAATCTCCCTATTTTTTATGATGACAAACAATTGATTACAAAAAATATTAGCTATAAACTTCTCATAATCATATGCAATAATATTTTTAAAACCTAAAATTTTAATATTCTCTCCCTTTTACAATTAACTATATTTCCCCCATTTGAAATCATTAAAAAGAATTAAACGTGTCATTTGTTTACAAATGCACACATTTTCATAGTTTTTAATATGCATAAAAAATTCTCCTCTTTTCGTAATTAATTATCCTCCATTGAAATCATCAAAAAGAATTAAAAATTTTAATTTTTGAAAAATCTCCACCTCAATGTATGCATTTTTTTAAATAAAAATATTTCATTTTTCAACATGCAAAAAAATAATAATAAATAAATTTATGTGATTTTCAAAAATCAAGATTATTATGAAGGTTACGATTACTAATATTGTCTATGTATGTCATTATGCACATTTGTACCCTTTCATGTTCATTTGCAATTAGACTTCTCTTTTCTTTCAGTTTCTTCTTTGAAGTGCATCCTCTCTTAGTGAGTATCTTTCGAAATTTCTTTGTGAAGTGGATTAGATCTCGTCTTCTACTTCACTTTCACTCTCAATAGATCTGGTTTTCAATTAAAAGTTTCCGCCTTTTACATAGTTCATATCATCTTCCATGTATGCAATTTTATGAGTCATCAATGATCCCATGAGTTGTTCAAGTGAAAGCGTCTTGAGATCTTTTGCTTCTTGAATAGCAATAGCCTTGTTCTCTCATGACGTTGATAACGACCTAATAACTTTACTCACCAAATCACTATTAGTAAAGGTCTTACCAATAGTCTTAAGAGAATTTGCAATGCTATTGAAATGAGGAAACATATCTTCAATGCTTTCAATTTCGTGCATCTTAAATATTTCATATTCATGCATGAGAAGATCAATCTTAAAGTCTTTAAGCTCATTTGTGATTTCATGTGTGATTTCTAATACATGTCAAATATCGTTTACAGATTCACACATATAAATACGATTATATTCATTTATACTTAAGGTATAATATAAAATATTTATAGCTTGAGCATTTAAGATAATTTAATTTTGTAACTCTTGGTCAAATCTCATCACTTAGGAACATAAGGACCATTTTTGACAATTTTCCATAAATTATAATCAAGAGATTGAATAAAATTCTCATTCTAATTTTCCAAACATTAAAGTCAACTAAAAAATGGGGGTTTTGAAATTGATTTCCCTTGTTGAAAATTAAAAGGCGATGTCATAGCTCAAGATAATTAAGTTTTAGATATTTAAACATCAAGGTCTGATACCAATTGTAGGATCAATATGGCACCTTTTTATGAAGGGAAAAAGTTAAAAAAGATATATTTGATACAGAATAAAAATAAAATTGCTTGAAATATAAAATGAATAACAAATTAAATTAATCCAGCATTATTTAATAAACGAGCAATAATTGATGATGCAGAATATTAAAGTGTGAAAATTGAACGTTCGTTATATTAAGTACGGAAAGTAAATAGCACGTAAATAAAAAAATAGGGAATAGAGATTTGACACAGTATTTTTACGTGGTTCGTTTAACTCTATCCCTACGTCCACGCTGGATCCCCCCTTGAAGATTTTTCTCAAATGTTATTCTTAACGGTGAAGACCAAACCTTTACAAACTCTATTAGCTTATGGTGCCAATCAGACCTTGACAATGCAGCTCGGTCAAGATCTTTGAATCTCTTACAAAATTTCTCACTCTCTCAAAGAGTATATCTCTCAATTTATCTCTTACAATTTGTACTAACTTCTCTCTAGATAAATATCTCAAATTTTCGCTCAAAATACAAGTCTCTCAAAGAATAAAACATCACAAAACTTCGTCAGAGAGGAGTGGCGAGAAGTGGGGAGGTGTGTTGGAATTGAAAAATGGCTTGCCTATTTGTAGGGAAAACATTCATCCCTCAACCGGTCTAGCCGGTTTGGAAACTGGTGGAACCAGTGCTTGATTTAAGGAATTATTCATAAACAAGCACCAGTCTGACCGATTAGGCAATTAAGCAAGTAATTGTCTTTTGTGTAAACTGTCACACCAGTCTGTTCAGTCCTAAATCGGTACAGCACTTTCCCATCAGTATGACCGGATTGACCCCCAAAATTGAGTCGGTTTGGACATCAAACCTGGGATGAACTGGACCTTATTATTTTCACACTATTCTACCTGGTTCATGAGCGGTTTGGTCTGATTCTTAATTCCTCGGAACATGCTGAGTTCAGACAACTTTGATTCAGGCCATTTGAAGTTCGTTAGATATACTTCGTGTCCTTCGTTATATGCCATGTGAATCTCGCCATATTCAGTTTTGATTGTCCTTTATTCTTTTTACATAAACAATTAAGATTAAGTGTTTTCAACCTTGTTATCACATTATTTAGAACCTATACATATAATTAAAATATTTTCACAGTATTATTTGTCATCAACAAATTTTCATTTAACAGATAAAAAATATTCGCTGCCATGTGGGTAAAGGGACCTACTCAGATTTCGCGGAAAGTGTCAAAAAACATAAACATGTGGCGGAGTGAAGTCACAAAATATTCAAAAACGGGGGACCATCATTCAAAGATAGGAACCAACATCTCGAGAATGTGGGACCATCACCTCAAGAACAGGATAAAACATCAGAATGGGAAAAGGGGTTCGGACCGACAATCAAGTGGCCATGATTGACTAGGCAAGCTGAGTGACCCGGATAAGACAGGCTGGTAGGCCACCAAGTGGTTCTGACTGATGGGCTAGGAACCATATGAAATAGTTAAGTGGCAGTGATTGATGGGCGGCTGAGCGAGACAAATGTGAAATAAGGAAGAGAAAAGAACCCATACCAAGTAGAGAGGATCCCCACGAATGGTTGTGATCCTAGGCTTAATGAGTTCACCATCTGATATTTATTATTTTAATCAAATCCATGTAATAAGGGAAATCTTTATAAGGCCAATGTATTTAGTAGGAGAGAACATTCAAGGCAATCCGGACATATAGGAGACAGAGCATTTACTCCTTATGATTTGGAATTATCACAATCTCCCTCTATCTCATTAATACTTACGTAAATTCATTCTTATCAAGAGATTTTTATCTTAATCTTGGGGTCGGTTGATCTACTTGCTCATCTCCATTTCTGGGTCTGTTGTCTACATTTAGAGCCGTGCTGGATCTGGTTCTAGGCATGTTTGCGATTCTGTAATAGACGAGAAAAATCATTTACATTTTTGTGCTTTCATTAAGAGGCTGAGAAAAAAAGCTCAAGAGACCTACCCTATAAAATCACAAACATGCTTAGAACCAAATCCAACACGGCTCTAATTGGAGACAACAGACCCAGAAACGGAGATGAAGAAGCAGATTAACTGACCCCACCCACAGAAATGTTGTATACAATCTTGAATGGATGAACGAGATGGAAAGAAGTAATACTGAAGCAATGCACAATGCATGGCAGAATGTACAAGAGAAAATCAACACGCTACAACAGGAACTCGTGAAAACACAAGGAAAGGTTAGCTAGCGGGTGAATGATGATGAACTGAAAACCCACTCCAAGGGTGACCAATGAGATGAAAGGCAAGGGGACCGCGAGAATGATAGAAACATACGACGAGAAGAAGAAGTAATATCACAAAACCTTGTGAAGGAAACCACGGGAGAGGCTCGGCAATCCTGAATCATGTCAAAAGAAGCAATCGAGGAGCTATTCGATCAAAAGATGATCGAGATAAGGAATCTCAGAAGTACGGGAATAAATGACATTGATCTCTTATCAGGACACCATTAAGCCAAGAAGTTCTCGCAGCACCCGTACCCAAAAAATTCATTGCTCCCAGGTTCAAATGCTACGAAGGGAAGTCTGATCCCATAGACTATTTTTGATGGTTTAGATAAGACATGGCATTGTACTAACATGACGACAAGCTGATGTGTAGAATGTTCCCTACCAGTTTAGATGGGATGACTTTGAAGTGGTACCACTCCTTACCAATGCACTCAATCACAAACTTCACTATTATGTCCTCTATTTTCATAGAACAGTACTCAACTTATCGTACCGTCATGGAAGACTCGAAACATCTGATGATGATCTCCACCAAGGAAGGGGAGTCCCTGCGGGAGTACACTCACCGCTTCAAAGAAGAAATGGCCAAGGTCAAGAACTGTGACAATTGGTTCGCCAAATTGGCCTTCTTATGAGGTCTGGACCAGAGTCACCCTTCTTCGTGGACCTATTCAAAGTGAAGCCAATTTCCATGGTAAAGTTTTTTCAACGAGTGCGAGCCTATATTACATTAGAGGAAGAGAAGATGAGTATGCGAAGAATGGTTGAACAAAAGGAAGAAGAATCTCGGAAGCAGGAAAGAAGCTTAAGACCTAAAGGAAGGAAGCATGACGAAACAGAAAGAACAGATGGGAAGAAAATCCAACGAAACAGGAATGCCCACCGGAGGTGAAATTTTGATAGAACCCACCCGAGGGATAAGGTCTACCATCAAGCCCTCAAGCGGCAACGGGTACTCGCCGCTAGTGTTCGGTAACTCTGATCTAAAAAATGATGAGCATATAATGATGCCCTCGTCATTTCAATTCAGGTCGGCAACTGCTTGTTAAGAAGGGTTTGGTAGACGATGGAAGCGCAGTGAACATCTTGTATCGAGCAAACATGGATAAAATGTCCATGGGAGATAAAAAATTACAAAGAACATCACAATCGTTGATCGGTTTCAACAGAGCCATCAGCTACTCAAAAAGAACTTTAACACTCCCAATAAGGGCAGACCCGTTTAGCTATATGAGTGAATTCATGGTATTGGGAATAAATCCCTAATTCAACGCAATCTTAATAAGGGTCTGGCACCACAAAATGAAGATTGTCCCTCGACATTCTACCAAGTATTGAAGTACACATCCCCAGAAAGAGTGAAAACAATAAAAGATGACCAGGTCGCGGCTCGTATCTATTTGATAACTGCTTTAGAATATACAAAGAAAAAAGCTACAGAAAAGGTCGAGGGACGCACGAATCTATAGCAATTACAGGAAAAATGGTAAGATGATCCAAAGTACGAGGCGGGAGATGAAACAAAGCCCATATGCTTAGACGAAGGGACCCAGAAAATAACAAACGTTGATGCCCATCTCGAAGAAAATGATAAAAATAAGTTGATAGAATGCCTAAGGGAAAACAAAGATATGTTTGCAGCAGCGGCGCAGGAAATGCCTGGCATCCCAGTAGAAATCATCTGCCATAGGTTGAACACTGATCCAATATGAAACCTATAAAAAAAAAGCTTTGCCCTTAAATGGAACATAGCGGAGAAGCTCTTAGCAGCAAATTTCATCAGAGAAGTGAACTACCCTGAATGGCTCGCTAACGTAGTAATGCTACGAAAGAATAATGGAAAGTGGAGAATCTGCGTCGACTTCACTGACCTAAACAAAACATGCCGTAAAGATGAATACTCCCTACCAAGAATAGATTAGATGGAGGATGCCACTTCTGAGCACGAACTGCTCAGCTTCATGGACGCTTACTCAGGCTACAATCAGGTGAAAATATTCCAACCCGATTAGGAAAAGACTTCCTTCATTACTGAGTACGGCGTCTATTACTATAAAGTCATGTCCTTTTATCTAAAGAATGCTGGAGCAACTTATCAAAGGTTGGTGAACAAAGTTTTCCATGAACGAATTGGAAGGAGTATGGAAGTCTACGTTGATGTTATGCTGGTCAAAAGTAAGAAGCGGGAACACCACATTCAGGAGCTTAAAGAAGCCTTCTCTATTCTAAGGTAAACCAGGAGAAATGCACTTTTGGAGTGTCAGCAGGAAAGTTCCTTGGATATCTAATTACGCAATGGGGAATCAAAGTAAACCCAGACCAAGTAAAGGGGATTACAGAAATGAGATCCCCGCGGAACCTTAAAGAAATCCAAGGGTTGACGGGAAGATTGGCCACCTTAAACAAGTTTATCTCCAAGTCAACGGATAGATGCAAACCTTTCTACGAGAGATTGCAGAAAAACTCCGTGAGCGGTTGGATTGAGGAACTGTTAAGAAGCCTTTACCAAGATTAAAGAGTACCTGACTACCCCCCGCCCCCTCTTACTCTTCAAACATATTACCGGCGAGCAACTTCTATTGTACATAGTCGTCTCAACGGGGGCGATCAGTGTAGTACTCACTAAATAAGAACGAAGGAAACAAAAACGTGTATACTTTATAAGTAAAAGTCTTGTAATAGCAAAAATGAGATATAAACGAATTGAGAAACTAGTACTGGCAGTTGTAACTGCAGCACGGAAGCTGAGGCCCTACTTCCAAGCCCACAACATCAAAGTATTGACCGAATTGAAAGCCTTCTACACTCAACGGAGGTAAGCAGAAGAGAAGCAAAATGGTCAATCGAGCTAAACCAATATGACATCAGTTACAAGCCCTGAGCTTTAATAAAAAATCAGGTATTAGCGGATTTCCTAGCCGACTTCACGGGAGGGGAAGTTGAACTGAAAGCCCACCAAACAGGAGAAAATGGATCTTGGACGCTCTTTGTAGACGGTGCTTCAAACACTAGAGGAGCAAGAGCAGGAGTGGTCGCAGAAACTCCCTTTGGGGAAATATTGGAACACTCCATCTCCTTTGAATGTAATGCATCAAATAATGAAGCGGAGTATGAAGCACTGATCGCGGGAGTATCCCTGCTATGAGAGTATGAGGTAACTAAGGTTAAAATTTTCTACGGTTCCATGTTAATCGTAAAGCATGTCACTGGAGAATACATAGCAAGAGATGAACGGATGATGAAATACTTACAACGGGTGAAAGATCTCCTTAATATGCTAAAAAATTACGAAATCTAGCAAATTCTTATAATTGAGAACGAGCACGTTGATGCCTCAAAAACCTAGGATCTTCGTTACACCTCATTTACAGAAGGAACATCCCCATAGAAGTTTTGAAAGAACCAAGCATCTCACTCACATTGACTAACATGGCTGATGTAGAAATTGAACAAAACCCAGTTAGTAGGTAAACATAATCCGCTTGCTTGAAGAAACAATGCTTCCTGATGATAAACTACTTGCCAAAAAGATGCAACAATGAAGTGCCAGGTACACGATGATTAACGGGGTATTATATAAGAAGATGTTTGCAGGACCGTACCTGAAATGCCTACGAGAAAAAGAATCCCAGTATGTGCTAGCGGAAATTCATGAGGGCATATGTGAAAACCATACTGGGGGCAGATCACTAGCCTATAAAGTCATGAATGAAGAATACTACTGGCCCTAAATGTACCAAGACGCCAAATAGTATGTAAAAAGGTGCGACAAGTGTCAGCGTTTCACGGCGGTAGTAAAAATGGCCCCTAGGGAACTCAAAACCATGGCTAGTCCTTGGTCATTCATGAAATGGGTTTGGAAATTGTTGGATCACTCCCCATGGCACCTGCCCAAAAACATTTTTTGTTGGTTGCAACGGACTATTTCACTAAGTGGATTGAGGCTAAAGCCTTTGCCTGAATTCATGAAGAATAAATAAAAGGGTTTTTATGGAATAACTTGGTGTGCAGGTATGGGATCCCCCAGATCTTGGTATCTGACAAAGGACTTCAATTTACCAGGAACTTGGTAAGGACATTTTGTAAAGATCTAAAAATCACGAATCGTTTCACCATACCTTACTACCCATAGGGGAACGGGAAAGTAGAAAGATCAAACCGAATCATACTTGATAACCTGAAGAAACGACTGAAATTTACAAAAGGAAAATGGGTAGAAGAACTACTCGCAGTCTTATGGGCGTACAGAACGACCCCGAGAGAAAATACGGGAGAAACTCCATTTGCATTAGCATACGGAGCAGAAGCGGTCATTCCCGTAGAAATTGGAAGCTCTACCATCAAACCGAACTAAATGAACAACAAAATGGAGAGCTCCTAAAAAATGGTCTCGATGAACTAGAAGGGAGAATAGAAGCGGCCCTGATCAGAATGGTCTGTTACAATCAGAAAATCAGATCTTATTTCCAGAAGAAAGTAAGGAAACGAGAATTCCAAACAGGAGAACTGGTCCTCAGAAAAATCTTCCAAATGGAAGGGAAGCTCGGACCAACATGGTAAGGACTGTACATCATCCGTAAAATAGGAGGAAGTAGTTATTACCACTTGAAAACAGGAGAAGGGACGGAATTGCAGAAACCATGGAACACAATTCATCTAAAAAATATTTTATGTAAAGAATGTAAAAGATCGATTATAATGAGACATCTTCCCCGTGATTTTTTCCGCAAAGGCTTCCCACGTAAAAATAGTGGTGTCAAATTTCTCTCCTCAGCACTACTCCCAGAAGGAACTAAGGGCATTAAAAAATTCCTGGGAAGGGCGGTTCATAAGTCATACTCCCAGAAGGAACTAAGGGCATCAAAAAGTCATTGGGAGGGGCAGTTCATAAATCCTACTCCCAAAAGAAACTAAGGGCATTAAAGTTCTTGGGAGAGGCAGTTCATAAGTCCTACTTCCAAAAGGAACTAAGGGCATTAAAAAGTTCTTGGGAGGAAAAATTCATAAGTCCTACTCCCAGAAAGAACTAAAAGCATTAAAAAATCTTTAGGAGGGTAATTCATAAGTCGTACTCTCAGAAGAAACTAAAGACATTAAAAGGAGGAATCATGAAAGCAAACAACTCAACTCGCTTGCAATAAAAGGAAGTTCCAAACCCAACATATGAAAAGAAGAATACGGACAAAACAGGTGAATGCATTCTCACCTAAATATTTCATGAAATAACTTTCGGTTATTTAAGTAGCTTATAACTTTACTTGAATGAAAAACATTAAAAGAAAAGATACCTTTTATTACTTGTGGAGATTTACTAAAATCAAAATCGATTGATAAACTTTTACTAAATGTCAACGAACAAAAGGAGAGGATAAAGGCATATTGAGGAAAGGAGTCATTTCATTAAAATGGTGAGAAAATTACAAAGCAATTCCAAAAAAAAGGAAAAGGATGTTAATTCTCCATGGGAGTAGCGTCATTCGCCGCTTTAGTGGTGGAATAAGGAAGTTCAGCCTCGGGATCAACGGGCTCATCTGAAAGGGGGAACAGCGACATACGGGGAGGCTTATCAATCTTAGCGTCGTGGTAACCCCCCGTGTAGGCCATCTGCTCATACTCATCGACCATGCCCTGGTACTCGGCCTCATGACCAGCGTCATGTTCAGTTGACTTGGCCAATGAGTCCTCAGCCTCACCAACATCGCCTCAACAATAGACAAGTTCTCCCCACTTATCTCTGTGTACTTCTCCGCCACCTGCAAAGACCACTCAAGCTTCAACTACTTAGCCACAGCCGCTTCGAGTTTAGAAGTCAGACGGGCAACTACACGTTGAAGCTCAGCCTCCACCTTCTTGAGATCATCACATTCAGAGGTGACAGCACCATAAGCTTTGGTGGTCTCCATCACCTTTTTCCTAAAATCGGCTACCTCCTCCTCGACAGCATGCATATCTTCTCGTAGCCCGTCATGGTAAGTCATGGCATGTTCAAAAAGAGTTAGCTAAAATTGGGAAAAGATTTTCCTAGAAAAAATAAGGAAAGACAAGAATAAAAATACATGCATCAGAGCATGGCTCAGGCTGATGACCTTATCATGAATAGATAGCTGGCGGAGTACAGGAGCATCTACCTCAGATGCGATCCCCTTCGCGACCACGTACGAAGAATGGAAATCCTTCAAAAAACTAACATCGGCAAGAACCAGCGGCGCCACGGGGTATCGCCGCCACCATCAGACACCCGTCTCTTCAGACAAACTTGGAGAACCAAAGGGAGGGGAGACTAGCTTCTTCATAGGAGAGAGGGGGACGCGATTATCTCTCCCGTAGTAGGGGGAACCTCATCATCAATGTGGGAGATCAGTAAGAGGGGCGGGAAGATCAGGGACGGGGGAGTAACATCCCCTGAAACGGTAATTGAAGAGTTGGCAATCTCCATTTTCTGACGCTTACCCTCGCCAGGTACCCCCCCCCCATAAATTTCCCCACAGATCCTTAGACATCTCAAGCTCATTGTACGTAAAGCGAAAATTGCATCTTGATCATCTGCCTCCTCCCGAGCATCCGCTCTTTCTTCCTGGTCAAACCCCTCCCCTTCCCGTTTTGATTCTAAAGTGTCAGAAGAACTTGACCAAACGATTTGATGGAAGGCAAGAACGGGGATCACAACAGGAATAGCCTGAGGAACTTCTGTCATAGAAGATGACGGAGTAACATATTCAGCAACGGGAATGGGCATGACCGTGACTTCGATCTCTCTCCTTGAGTCGAGAAGATCCCTCCAGTCCTGCTCCAGACACTTATAGGCAGCACAAAGTCGTGCGGAAACTTCTTTTAGGATGAAAGATCTCTTGTTCAGATTCTTATCTACACAAAACAAAAACAGGTTAGAACTTAGAATAGACAAACTCAAACAAATGAAAAATAAAAGGAAAAGAGGGCTTCGGCCACTTACGGAATGACCCAATTTGACTGTCACCATTCCACTTTCCACCTACGAGGAGTGTACCCTCTTCCCAGCCTTTATCCCCGCTGGAAAGTCAGTAACTAGTCCTCCCCGTTTCTCACTTTCGCGGGGAGCCAAGTAATAGGACAGTCCATGCCTTTTCACCATGTACATCGCGCGGATTTCATCTACCCCTATATTTGAATCATGCCTCCTATTGAGGGCTTCAATCCCTGGAAGAACCCTATAAGTACTAGGGGTATATTGGGAAAGGGTGAGGTTGAAATTGTTAAAGAATACCTGGAAAATATGAGAGAAGAGAAGCTTTAAACCTAATGCTATTTACAGTGGGGCTAAAGAAATTTGGTAGGGAGGATCACAGGGAAAAGATTTAGGGATTCTTTCCCCAAAACCACAAACTACGTATGAGGGGAAGACATCCTTGTGAAGGGCAAGAAAGCGGTTAAATTCATTTTTATTCTAAACTAAAGGAACGGTCACCTTAAATGGGTGTTCCTCCATTACTACCGAAAGAAGGAATGTAAAACAGAAAAAATGAGAAGAGAATAGGTAACAAATATGAAGAATGGAAGAAGAAAAACTTACAGAAGACAGGAATGAGCGTGAGAAAAAAGAAATGGGGGAAACCTATGTGATAAAGGGTACGGACGCCAAAAATAAGTTCAAAAGCGTTTAATGGATATGAAGATGAAAAGACACCAATTCTAAGAAGGGGGAAAGGCAAACGGCGGACACATAGGGAAGAGACAATAGAATAATTACTGCCAGTCTACCTAAAATGGGTGAGTCAATGACAACACGGTAGATGGATAAGAGAAAACCTAACTATCTATCGATAGGCGAAGCGTAAGAACCATAAAGTGAAGCAACACGCATGGGAAATGAAAAATGAAGCCTACGCGCACGCGTGTCACAATGGGATAAAATGATATTAAGAATAATGAATTTTTAAGGAGCGTGTCAGCAACCCCAGTTGAGGCAATGATGGTACGTCATCTCATTATTTAAATATTTGTGACTTTTTCTTACGCAACACTTAATGTTTTGCAGAATAAAATAGGATCCTAATTTGATGAAAGTAGATCAAGAATAGTCGTTCTCCCAAAATGGGACACGTGCTGAGAGCATTCATTGCACATCCACAAGCATCGCCGAAGAGCAATGAGGGGTAAATGAACAAGTAAAAAATATTCACTGCCACGTGGGCAAAGGGACATACCCAGGACTCACGAAAAGTGTCAAAAAAACATAAACGGGTGGCGGACTGAAGTCACGAGATATTCACAAACAGGAGATCATCGCTTCAAAGACAGGAACTGACATCTCAAGAATGAGGGATCATCGCCTCAAGAATGGGAGAAAACATCAGAGCAGGAAAAGGGGTTCGGATCTACAATCAAGTGGTCGTGATTGATAAGGCAAGTTGAGTGACCCAGATAAGACATGTTGGTAGGCCACCAAGTGGTTCTGATTGATGAGCTCAGAACCACAGGAAATCGTCAAGTGGCAATGATTGATGGGCGGCTGAGTGAGAGAGATGTGAAATAAGGAAGAGAAAAGAACTCATACCAAGTACAGAGGATTCCCACGAATGGGTGTAATCCCTAAGCTTAATAAGTGTCTCATCTTATATTTATTATTTTAATCAAATCCATGTAATAAGGGAATTCTTTATAAGGTCAATGTATTCAGTAAAAGAGAACATTCAAGGCAATCCAGACATATAGGACATAGAGCATTTACCCCTTATGATTTCGGATTATCACAATCTCCCTCTATCTCATTAATACTTACGTAAATTCATCATTATCAAGAGATTTTTTCCTCTAATGTTAAATGGGACGGGAAAAATCCTTTACAGTCACCTTGACTAAGGTCAACATAAAATGGATAAAGGTTGGTCATTCCCTATTGTAACATAGTATTCACATTTATACTCTTCTATCAATGAAAGGTGAACTGTGGTGTCCACTGGAACCTGTATGATAGCCATGTGGTGTTGTTTTCTAAGGCAGCTTGTGGAGTAAATGTAGTTGTCATTGCATTTGTCCACCCCATGATAGGCATAATCCAACCCATGATAGCAGTCTAAGGCATTATGTGTCGAAAGCCAATGTGTTCGCAATTGTGTCCTATTGAAAGTGTACGCTAGATAGGACGTGGAGAGAGAGAGATCAGTAATCGCTTGATTAGAAGGGGGCTTGTAACAATTTCGACAATTTTTTACAATCCCTTATATGTTTTGCCTTTTTCCTCATCAAAATCTTTTTTTTTTCAATCATAATCGTAAAATTGACTATTTTTGCTATATATTCCGTTTGTATATATATACAGTTTCTGAAATAGGATCGACAATGGGTATCAAATATAAATAGCTATTATGTTTGTTAATTTTAAGTATTGTCTGAATTTTAGATTCAATGATTCCATATTCGAGTAAGTTTTAGGCTTTTAAAATCATTAATTAAGTCTTGATATGGGCAACGTCCTATGTATTAAGAATTGTTCAAATACAGATTTATTAGTTTTATAAGATAGAAAGACTTTTTTGTGTAGAAGAAAAATTAAATTACACAAGTAAATACATAGTGTAATGTACCTAAAAAAGTTATAAATTCAAGTATTGACTCTCTTTGTAATAAAAAAAATCGAGGATTGTCTCTTAGTTGGTATTCCAAGGACAATCCACAGAACTTCTATGTTGTATCGTATTCCTCAACATATTCTATGAAGAATCATTTGCACTCGAAAATGTTGTAATTTTCAATAATTATATATCATTATTCTCAGCTACATCGGATATGTGGAAGCCAAAGTAAAGAAGGAAAAATAAATAAACATAATTTACACTTAATTATCACATGAGACCTGATAGTTTGATTTTAGTTTTCTGTATGTAATACCTAAAGAGACGTTCAAAAAACCTTTGACAGATCATCTGGCCTCAACAGTTGGTCCCATGCACGTCTCACGTCCTCCAACTAAGCCACAGTAGTCACAACTTTCTTCCTTATATTCGCTGCGAATCCTTAGCACGTAAAGACAATAATTCCTCCTTTTTCCATCTTATTCATTATTTCCCCCTCCATAATAAAAGTAAATTTTAGGACAAGACATGTTTATAGAAACAATTAACTAAGTCTTGTATCCATGTCCAAATTTATGATAATTTCCACTAGTCGATTCTCTTTTGAATAAGTGAGTGTTTGATTCGAAGTAATGTAAAGAAAAAGAATGAAAATGCTATTGAAAATTGAAGAAATGAAGTATATGTGATGAGAATTACAAGAACGAGATAAAGGAACGAAGATTCATGTTCCATATAATAATTATTTTATATTTAAACAAACAAATTAGTAACTAATTTATAAAGAACCTCATCATATATGTTTCATTAAATTCCATTACTTTAAACTAAACACCACCAAATTTGGTAGTAAAAGCACAAAAGACAATATGTTTACCTTTTAAGTACATTCGTATTTTATGTCTCATTATTTTTGTCTTTAACTGCCCAAATAGTTTTCTTATTAAGAGCAATACGCACAACCATTTTTCTCTTATGAAGTGGCATCTCATGTGACATAGGGCCACACATTCTCGTCAATTACGCCGATGTATTTTTTATGTTTTTCTTTATACGTGTAAAATTATATAAATATTCAATATTATAATGTTGCATAACATTTTTCTAGATTTATTAATATGAAATAAATATCGTATTATCAGTTTTCAAATTATCAAAAGGATTTCATGAATATGAGTATATCAATATGATAAAAGCGCGCTTTATTTTAATCTTCCTTGTCTTTAATTTTAATCAAAAGCAAATTCTCATGGGAAATATCATAAATAATTATAACATAGTCAATTCATGTTGAAACTAATAAACAAACTGAAAGTCAAGTTCATCATGGAGAGCACAATTGTTGAAGAGAAGCTATATATAAAGCCAATTACAAACCTTAAAGCCAAACGACCCATTTTCTCCAACACTTCTAATAGCATTACAGGGTTGGAGAAAATGGCAAAACTACAAGCTTGTTTGGTTGCTCTATTTATCCTTGTGATAGGTTTTGATCAAAACTTAGTTCATGCAAAATTTTCAAAGAGCATGTACATCAATTGGGGTGCTCATCATTCTTCTATTTTGGGCAATGGTGATGATCTTCAGCTAGTCTTGGACAAGTTTTCAGGTAGAAATTATGTGCTTGAATTTGTGCATGCGGTTGGAGCAAAAACATGAAAAACAGTTTTCACTAAAACGTCCATCTGGTTTATGATTTGGAATCGATGTTTTCTAAGATTTATTTAGTATCTGAAAGCGTGTTTGTTGGTAGCATTCATGTTTTAGAATAGGCGTTCGGTAAACATGTTTTTGGCTCATACCTTAAATTTAGACAGAAAATTGAGATTTCAAAAATGTGTGGTTCAATCTAGAGGTTCTCGTTCACTTTGATGTTTATAGGTTCAGGAGTCCAATCCAAGAGAGCCTTCTTATTCGGAACCATCGAAATGCTAATCAAGTTGGTACCTGGAAACGCTGCAGGAACAGTCACAGCCTACTACGTATGTTCATCGTTTTAAAATGTCAAAAATCATTCAGATTTCATAGGCAAAAGTGCAAAGAAATGTCTTAAAATAGAAACTACTTCTCTTTCTATACATAATATATGCAGTTATCATCTACTGGAAGCAGACATGACGAAATAGACTTTGAGTTCTTGGGAAACATCTCAGGACAGCCATATATTGTGCATACAAACATCTTCACCCAAGGAAATGGAAGCAGAGAGCAGCAATTCTACCTCTGGTTTGACCCAACGGCTGATTACCACAACTACACCATTCACTGGAACCCCTCTGCAGTTGTGTAAGTTAACTGGCCTCCTGGCTTTCATTCTATATAATGTTCAATTTTTCTCATTCTATCTTAAAGTATCATTCACTCAAAACTGATCTGGAATGAATACGGTATAAGATAAATTTACCCAAATTGTATAGAAGTATATTTCCATGATTTAGTTCCATTAGAACAAGGAAAATAATATTAAGATGAACATTTGTTACTCTTATCATTTTCCTTTTCCTCCACATTGTTTTTAATTTTCCTCTTCAGTTTCGTTCCTTCACAATTTTCATGATCCAAACATAACCTTAAGGTATCAGGACTCTGAACTCATTACTGTAATTCCAGATGGTACGTCGACAGCGTGCCAATCCGGGTTTTCAGAAACTACGGAAGTGAAGGAATTGGTTACCCAAACAAGCAAGGGATGAAAGTATACTCCAGTTTATGGAATGCAGATAACTGGGCAACCAGAGGAGGGCTTGAGAAGATAAACTGGACCTCTTCACCATTCATAGCTAGATTTCGTCATTTCAGAGCACGAGCTTGCAAATGGGATGGACCAATCAGCATTAGCCAGTGCGCAGCCAATTCGCCTGTTAACTGGTGGACCTCCTTTGTTCACAGCCAGCTGAGTTATGCTAAGAGAGGTCAAATGAACTGGGTCAGAGATAACTATATGATCTATGATTACTGCAAGGATTTTAAAAGATTCAATGGTCAGATGCCTCCTGAATGCTTTAAACCACAATTTTAAATCAACTTGTTAATGTGCTCCTTCCTCTGGTGTTTTGATCAATTAATTGATTTTCGTTTCTTGATTTCCTGTTATACTTTGTACAATATGTGAAATTCGAACTACTATACAAGATGTGACGCAATACAAGTTTGTTGGAGAAAGTCTATACAAGATGTGACACAATACAAGATTGTCAGAGAAATCCTATACAAGATGTGACACAGTACAAGTTTGTTAGAGAAAGTCTATGGAGGCATCGGCTATATAAATCTTTCTAACAACCCATTTTAATTTGAGAGCTAACTGTCAAATCATAATAGCAGCCTCTTGCAGCATAATTTGGAAGATGAATTGAACTGCAGTCCCCCCNCCCCCCCCCCCCCCCCCCCCCCCGAAAATGAATAAACGATAGAGCAAAACAAAAGGCTGAAGCTAAAATCTAACCTTTGTCAATAGAAGGATCATCATGAATCCTGAATCACCAACTTATTAGGTAATATGCCAAAAGCAGCAGTTTTAACAGAACTTGTGAAGCATGTCCCATGCTATAGATTGAGCTCCATTTGGTGAGTAATAATGGCTACACTGACAAAGATTGCTTAGACTTCCACCTAACTTTAGAAACGGAGTCCTAACTATGAAGAAAAATGTCATGTAGCACAATGCTACTCAAAAAAATTATGAGATTTTAGTGTATGTAATCTCACATCTCGCATAAATCATGATGAAAATAAATAAGATAAAAAACTTAGTTTATAATAAATGCGTGGATATGTTGTCTCACGTAATAGTGTTTTGCCATACAACAGTTGTCAGCTATCAATCATGTTACATTTTATTGGGTCAAGACTCAAGATCTGTATTATTATCCTTGCTCGGCATCTCTAAACATTAGATTAAAATAGAACAGAGAAAAAAAACATATATTTTTACATATACACAATGTAAACCAAATCAATCAACTAGAAAATCTACGACAATAGAAACTATAGAAAATGAATAAGAGAATTGAGAACAGGTTACACTCTCAATTGAGAAAGAGAATGTCATCAATTAAATGTATACGAAGTCATCACGTAATACAAAGCCAAACACCCAAAACAATGAAAGCCGTACCGAACAACGCTAACCAGAGACGGATCTCTTCCCCCAGCAGCATCCCAAACACGGCGGTAGCAGCAAACGTCGTAGCATTGGTGACGGGGACGGCCAGCGAGATGGGGGCCTCATTGAGAATGGCAAAGAAAGTGGCAGAAGCTGATAGGTTAATCAGGAACGGAATCGAGTATTGCCAGATGAGAAGGAGCTTGACCCAGCTGTAGATCGAACCAAGGAGCTTGTTGGGGGAGCCGATCGGGGTCGTTGAGGACTTGAGAGATTGGTCCCAGAGGATCGCGCCTCGGCGCATCAACGCGTTGGTGGCGCCCCACACTAAGCCCACTGCTATCATTTTCTCCACGCCTCCGATCATCTTCTTCTACAGATTTTTCTGGAACTAGGACACGCAAGATGGAGGGCTGGCGTTCGATTGTGCAAGCGACAACCGTCTCGTCCACAGAACTGTTTCAAACCGAACTAGACGGAACGAGTTTTTTTTTTTTTAATCCGGACAGTACGGGATGCAAAATTTTGTTCCATCTGGAACGGGACGGGACATGGGCAAGAGTTTTTGTCCCGATTTTATCCCGTCCCGTCTAAAACTCTCAACTTTATGTCGTCCCGACCGTGTATATATATATAGTATTTTATTTAATTTTAATTTTAATTCTTTTTATTTTTAACTTATAATTGATTTCTAATATTTATAATATAATCTAAATCTTTAAAAATAACCCATAATCTAAAAATAAATAAATTCAGCCTAAAACAGTCCTAAAAAACAAAAAAATTGCAGTAAAAATGAGAAAAAAACCGTCTCGGCCCATTTCGCTCGAGATTTCTCTCTATACGGGATGAGACGAGATAAAAAGACTCAAAACTCGTCTCGTCGCTTGCACACCTTTAAATATGGTTGTATTGTGGTTAAATTTACGACAGGTAGAAGTTCAAGTGAGGAAGAGGGTTAAGTGACTTTACCTATTTTTTGGGTTAAATTTACCTCATTTTTTGTTTCTTCTTAAAAACGTTATTATTGTTAATTTAATTTTTTAAATATATAAATCATTAGTTATGAGTCTTTAATGACTTATGTTATATATTTGACAAGCATGTGTCAACCGTCGTCCCTACCCCATTAGGCTAGAGTTAACCACGGATTCTCCTTCTCTTCTTTTAAGCTTGAGTACAATTTTTCAGGGTTAAGCTAACGTTGCGGAAGACGTAAAGATGTCGTCAAGGTATGAAACATAATGTTAGCAATAAAAGTAATGAAGATGATTTAAGAAAAATAGAATAGCAATTGTCTTATCTTATAGCTAAGTTAGAGAGTTAGTGAGGGGAATTAAAAAAATTAGTTGTAGGTCGAGTTGGAACATATGGTTATAATTAGAATACAATATAAATATATTTAAAAATATATAAAAGTAAATGGGGTGGGGATGGAGCTGATGATAGGCAAGGGATACTATATTTATCCTCCTCTCATACTCACGTGAATTTATTTATAATTATCTCATATTCACGTGAATTTATTTATAATTATCTCACACTCACGGTGGCGTCACCAATTTACTTACCAAAATTACAAGCTATTATTGGTGATATTGGCATCCCTATGCTTTGCTTAAAAAGTTGAAGAAGTTGGTTGGATTGGATAGTTTGAGGTCAGATGTTTGACCATTTTATTGAAGATGAGTGAAACCATATGATTGGATTTGTGTTTAATTTGGTTCTTAAAAATTCATTTTGTCAATTTACTTAATTTACACATTCTTAACACTTGATTGTTTCCGTCAAGAATTGTGAATCGATTTTGCCATTCGCGTACGTGTCACATGAATGACTTACTGAAAAATGACGACTCGAAGTTGAAAGTTAGATCAACTTTTAAAAAGATTTAAAAAATAATCGTTTAAATGATGATGTTTCACTCGCTTTAAAAAAATGATGATCGAACAATGTACATAAGAACTCAAGTTATCCCACCCAAAGACTCTAAAATGATAATTTTAATTATTAATGACTTATATTCTATCAATTAAATTATCAAAAAGTAATAATCTCAAGAACAAATTAAAATTGAGGGATATTGTTATTTACATTTATCAAACTTTCACTCTAAATCACAACACTCTCGTAATTTTAAAATCTTTTCTGATACTAACTTTTACTATCAACTAAAACATTTCGTACATCCGTTTGTTTTCATTTTATCCTCATTAAACAGTCACAACGTTGTTCATATCATATGATTTTAAGGGCATGTTTATTAATTAAATTTATGTTCGAGATTTAGGATTTGTATGTCTAATCTAGCTTTTATTAATATTTGGATTCGAATTCGTATGTTGAATCTAAATTTTAGTAAAAACGGATTCAGATTCAACGTAGGACTTGAATCGGGGATGACGAATCCACAGGAGTGGGTTGTTTTTTAATCGTGAATTTAAATGAAATCTAACATTGACCCTCATGCATTAATTTAATTAAAAACCCTATACCTATAAATAAGTCATTCTTATTTTTTAAACTTCCCACTCGACTATGTTTCAGTACATCGGCGTAGAATCAATTGATTGGTGTCACTCTTAGCTAATTTATAATATTAATTTTACCATCAACTTGTTCCAAGAAATTGATTTTCTCATCATCTCATGTTATTGCGTTAATCTAGAATAATTTAATAGAAAAGTAAAAAAAAAATTATGAAACAAAAAGAACGAAAATAATAATACACGTAATTTTAATTAAGTGTGGAAAAATATTTTTTTGAGTTAAATTACATGGAAGAGACACATTAGACTTTTATTTTGGGTTAAATTTACAAGATTTTTATTTAAAATATCAGAATTAATTGATTCTTTATTATTTTTATGTCCTCATTAGTCTTCTAATTATAGCGTCTTTTTAGTCATAACAAGTTTGACATTAAAAGGTCATGTGGTGCTTTGAAGATGTCCTTTAGAATATTTCTAATGACTCAAGTTTCATATGTTTATAAACATCTTAGTACCTGTCAAAATAAAATTTCAAATATTAATTCTAGTATATAGAAACATTTTTGAATATTATAGACGTATGATAAACTTAATCATTCTTTACCATATATTAATGTTTAGAGTTTTTTCGTGAAATATTTCATCACATTTGACTCTATTAGGTGTAAACCTGTAGAATAATTTAAGAACAAACTTTAAATTTCAACATTAAAAATGTTAAATATACATAATACCATATTAAATACATTTGAATTATTAATATAACTATTATTCAGTATCCAATTAATCAAGAACATGCACAAAAATTTATTGTTCAACTAAATTTTATACTCTAAAAAATCATATATATATATATATATTAAATAAACAATATAGCCTCCAGTAAGTGATGTTTACGCAAGCTACATTCAATTAAACTTCTATAAATAAGCTCCTAACTCTGACGTCGTCTCACTCAATCGTCAAAAATCATAATTTGATAAACTACATGCTAGCACCAACTTTTTCATTGAGTTTTTTTCTTAATTAAAGTTGAAACAAATGCAACTTTTCTTTTTTAAAAAGTCAGTAAAGCTCAATTGTGTGCATTCTTTGTGCTGAAGCTTTGAATTGAAATCATAACTAAGAAAAATGTTGATGATGGTAGGTTCTTTTTACCCTAGTTAAATTGTATGTTGTGATTTTCCTTGGCAATATTATTGTAATCTTTATCGACGAATTAGAGTTTATAATTGCATACTAGTAGATTAATTGAACATTAGTCATAATTTTACCAATGGTTTCTAATGTTTAAAAAAATTATTAATGTGTATGTAATGTGATTTAAATTCCTAGAAATAGATCGACTTCTAAATTCATATTATCTTTATGACTTTAAGTGATACATGTATTCATATATTATCATAATTAATGTGCGGAGATAAGTTCAATAAATATCTTCTAAAATACAAAATAAACATCTATGCCATTACATTTTCATATGTTACAATGTCAAACGTATTTTATATCAATTTTTCTAGAATACTGGAATGATTATTAGATTGATTTGAAAAAAAATCTTTTTCAACATTTTAATTAAGAAATAGAAGATGTCAAATTTAAAAAAAATAATAGACATGTACAATACAAAATACAATATATGGGTGGCTCTTAAAATCACACCATATGACTTTAAAAATAGGCAATTTCATATTAGTGACAACCATATGGATATAATAGTTTAAAAATATTTTTTTAATTTTTTTACATTTTTATATATGTTATGAGTGGTAATGGTAGATGGTAATGAGAAGAGAAAAAATTCCATCCCACTAATTTGTTAATCTTTTGTTAAAATTAATGTGCTGAATATTTAATAGATCTGAAAAATGTACTGTTACTTCACTACCGATCATTTAAGAGTATTTGACTTTGTAAGATAATTCTTGTTGATTCACATGAGATTTTACGTGCCTCGTTCTACTTGAGTAAGAATATACGCTAGTAATATTATTTGAGTTAGAAAGTAAGTGAGTGATAGTTTTAATATGTATAGGATGCAACACTCTACTGCTTGCCTAACAGCACAAGCACGACATTTGTATTGCTCTTCCACAAACAACTCATCAAATAAGGAATCAAATAAGGAATCCTAGCTCCGTCTAACACCATAATACTATATAACAATTTTTCAGATAAAAAATAATAAAAAAACTAAAATTGTAATCGGATAACCCGACCCGCACAAGAGTTGGAAAATGTCTCAAATTTAAAGGGCGATGAAGATCCAAGGTCCATAAAACAAGTACATTACAACACAATGTAATGTCATTTCTAATTTTTGCTGAATTAAACTATGGGCCCATCATACATTCATTTCATCTCCAACCAGACAAACCTCTTTCCTCTTTTACTCTTCTTATACAACAATTTCATCAAATGTGAATTCATCCGCTTCAACACTTAGGCTTCCTCAAGAAGCTTATTTCATCTTCAAAATTTATGTTTCTCCATTTTCAACACTTATCTTCCTTTCATCTTCTTCTTCCTTGTCCATTTTTTACAATTATTGACTAAAAGGTAAATATGTTATGTATTATTCCATGATTTTTCAAAAAAAATTGCTAGTGAGTTTTATTAGAAATATTCTTAAGATTTTCAATGAGATTTTCTAAAACAAAGTTGATGATAAAAAACTCAGCAAGCAGTATCTTGAAGATGAAGACTTCAACGGTGATCATAAAGTTCCAAATGTCTTCAAGATGGATCTTAAGAAGCGTTTGATTAGGGCTTTTCATAGTAAAATACATCGTAAACTTATTTTTCAACATTTTTTCACATTTGTTTCAAGTTATTCTACCTACCACTTTCCCACAAAGATCTACTTTACCAAATAATATTCATTTACCCATTTTATCAACATATCTACAAATTTTCCAAAATATCTTTTATCTTCCCAAAATCTCATAAAACACTATTATTTGCTATATTCCTCCCTACTTGAATTGAGTATTTTATTTTCTTTAAAATCAAAGTCGCAACTACGGGTTTCAGAAAATCTTGATCCCGAAATCTTGTTTGAATGTTATGGTCCCTATGGGACTAAACTCGTCATGATCATGAATTTAAGATTTTTTTTCCCTATCCATAGTCTGTCCGGACCAAGATTTTCATCTTGACCGATCCGTTTCTAAAAGGCCCATCCCTCAAACCCATCTCATGCCCCATCCGACGAGATTAAAATATCCATGTTTATTGAATGGTATAAAATACTATGTTTGAAAAATATAAGAATACATAAACTCTTTATATATCTATAATATAAACTATAAAATATTATGTTATAGTCATGTAAGAAGATGTTATGTTATGTTGAGTGTTTCCTTACTAAATATGAAAATTAATTAGGTGATATTGGAGAAAACAATCTACATACAAATTTTCTTCGTAAATTTTGAGCAATCTGCCAATTGATTTATTTGTATGTTTGTTTAAAAAATACAGTAAATGACATATTTGACTTTTATATTTTAAACCAAGTTTTAATGTCTCATTATAGTGAAAAAATAACATAATTTCATCACCAACGTTCACACATTATTTTCATGTAGTCATCCCATCAATCACAATCAATATTTTTAACATGTTTGTTGTCATGACATGTTATTTATACATGTGTCATGTCAGAAAATATGTTAAAAAATTTTGGTTACTGACAGAATGGCTACATTGAAACGCATAAAACGTTGATAGAGAAATATTGAGTTTTTTAACTATAATTGTTGACGGCTAGATCTCATTGTCCTATTGGACCTCCGACTCATTTTCTTAGCTCTTTGGTGGAAACTACAAGGCTATTTTACCCTTTCATTCCTATAGACGTCGTCAATCTGTCAAATCTTGCGGATGAGATCAGGCCAACAATGTTTGTGCTCCACTTCTCTCTTCACACCTACAATGGGGGAAGGTAAAGTAGGAGACCAATGAAGAAGGGCGGGTGGTCTCCTTAAGTCAGTAAAGGATGAAGGAGAGCAAAGTAGAGAAATAGTTGGAAGTTGTTGCACACCTATTAAAGTGCATTTACCAGGGTATTTATAGTGGAAAGCTGGCCATAATGTTGAGTTGGTCTTCGTTCATTAGCAGGCCTCTCCTCTAATGGGGTGCCTCCTTGAACCAGCTCCCGACTCAGGTTTCTCTTATTGGCTTGGTGGGGTACGAGGACAGTTTGTCCTCATATCCAACAATGTACTTCATCGACCTCTATTGGACCGGCTGTATTAAATGCTTATGATGACACCGTGCTGGGTGCAAGTTGATTGACTCCTTGGGTAGTGAGCTTCATGCTTTTTCTCAGGCCCTCATCTCTGATTGGCCTAGATGTATTAAATGTATACGATGGCACCTTGCATTCTTTTACCTCGGCCTAGGTGCCTTATTTGAGCTGAGGCGGGAGATTTCTCACCCTTAAGTCCTTCTCCAAGGGGGACCCTCTTTCTGTTGGGATTTAGTCAAAACATAAGTTGATTCACACGAGCATTACTTGTCGCCCTCGAGGGTTTTGAGACGCTTGGCCCCGGGGAGGGTAAACTCCCTTAAAGCGCTAAGCCTCGGGGAAGTTTATCCCCCGGGGCGTAGGCCTCAGGGAAGACTACCCACCTCAGGGCCTAGCGCTTAGGGGGAGTTTACCCTCCCACGGGCCAAGCGTCTCGGAACCCTCGAGAGTCACAGATGGTGCTCGTGTGAATCAACTTGTGTTTTGACTAAATCCTAACAGGAAGATGTTTCCTCTTGGAGAAGGACTTAAGAGCGGGAAATCTCCCACCTTAGCTCAAATATGGCGCATGGGTCGAGGTAAAAGCTTGCAAAGTGTCATTGTATACATTTAATACACCTAGGTCAATCAAAGATGAGGGTATGAGAAAAAGCATGAAGTTCATTATCCAATGAGTCAGTCAACCTGCACCTAGCAGTATGTCATCATAAGCATTTAATACGGTCAGTCCAATAGAGGTCGAGGAAGGGCATTGTGGGATACGAGGACAAACTGTCCTGACACCCGAGGTCATCATCTGTTACCCCATACCCCACAAAGCCAATCAGAGAAGCATGATTGGGGTGCGTCCTCGAACCACTATAAATACCCTGGTAAATGCACTTTAATAGGCACGCAACAACTTCTAACTACTTCTCTACTCTGTTCTCCTTCATCCCGTACTGGCTTAAGGAGACCACATGCCCTTCTTCATTGGTCTCCTACTTTATCGTCCCTCATTGCAGGTGTGGCGAGAGAAATGGAGCACATACATTCTTGGCCTGATCTCATCCCCTAGATTTAGCCGTCAAGATCACATTGGAACTTGGTATAAATTACAATGGCTAGATGTAATTTTCTTTATAAAAAATTGTACGTTGTAAGCAAAATTTTATTTTGCCTTTGGCGTAGTAAAAAAATAGTGAATTTGATTTTATTAGTGGTGTTGGTATAATAGTTAATCTGTTAGAGTGTTAACATAGTTAAAATAGTTAACATATGGGCTCTACAATAATTTAAATATTTTTAAATTCTTTATACACTTTTTCCAATAACTTTGCCCACTTTGATTATACTAGACAAGGTAATCTCATCATCCTATCCTAGTAACTTTTTAATCTAACCATGTGTTACTAAATATGATTATCTTAAAATCTTGTTATCTAAATTTACCACTTAAACTAACCTATCCACCTAACATTTCAGCATTCTTATTTATCCGTATCTAGGGGCCCGTTAAAGACATCTTGAAGACGTTTTAACGATATCTTGAAGAACTTTTGAAGACAACTTAAAGACGTCTTGAAGACTACTTGAAGATGTCTTGAACACATCTTGAAGACATCAAGATCCATTTTGAAGACTTCGCAATCCATCTTAATGACTTTAAGATTCATCTTGAAAACTTCACAATCAATTTTGAAGACTTCATGTTCTATGTTGAAGACTTCACAATGTCTCCAAGATGTCTTCAAGATCCTTTTTGAAGACCTCAAGATTCGTCTTGAAAGCATCTTAAAGACTTCACGATCTATCTTGAAGACTTTACGATGTCTTCATGATATTTCCAAGATGTATTCTGAAAGCTTCAAAAATACCCATTGCTTTGTCTGTTTCATTACTTAAGTAGGTCCTACTCAACCATTACTTGTCTCATTCTCCTTTCCTAAAATACTCATTGCTTTGTCTCTTTCACTTTAACAACTTCTCCCTATCCACCATTTCTAGCTTCTCTCATTCTCACATTCTCACATTCTCGGTCATTTTCAGATGTGGTTCAAATCATATGTTTAGAAAACACTTCAATAAGATTTTGATTTTTGATTTTTAGGCTAATGAGCTTTGATTTGTTCAACGATTTTTAGGTGTTCCATTTTGTCTCTCATTTTCAAATCTTGTATTTTTATTTCTAATCAGAGTATTTTTAGTCTAAAAATGGAGTATTTTTATAGAACTTATGTTTATTTATCAATTAACTGGAGTATGACCATTTTGATTTTTAGGGAGGGACTCTCTTATAGAACTTCAAGTACCAAACAATTTTCTTTTGATAATGACACGATGTAATATTTCTATTATTTATTTAAAATATAATCCACAAACGTAATTCTTTTTGTAAGTCAATTTTAAATTATAAAAATTACTTTAATTTTAAGAAATATACAAACAAATCATAAACCAACTATGGTTAAACAAGTCATCATACAAATTTGATTCTAATGGATGATGGTTAGTAAACACATAAAAATGAATGACATCTCATTTTTTTTCCCATTACTAACAGTAAACATATATAAAAAAATTATCTTTCTTTCTTTCACTCTCCCTTTCCTTCCTTTACCTTTACCTTTACCATTTCTCCCTTTCTTTCCCTTTACCATTTGGTATACATGCCCCAAACGTTTTGCAAGTTTGTCCAACTATTATCTTATCATTGGAATTTTTTAGCCAGTTGATACCTCGTCAGCATATCTCATATTACATCTATAGAGTTATGAATGGTGTGATTTTGAATCATCTCCCTGCTTACCAGCAGCCGGATCTTTACCATCCAAAAAATTAAGCATGAACTTGCATAATAATTTTAGTCATCCAAAGGAGGCCCCATGTAGTCTCTCTTTTTTTTTCAATTCTATCAGCAAAACAAGTTCCATGGTACATAGCAAACTGCAGTACTATTTGAAAAGGAGCATTCCAAAATAAAACACACGACAAACACGGACACATTGATACATAAGTTGTGTACGCAATATTTTGTAAAAAAAACCATAATAATTTGTAAAAAAACCATAAAGTTTCAACTTTTTATAAAGAATTTCAGACAATATATTATGTCACAAGGTGATATCCAAGAATTGAACGGCAAAAAGAAAACAGGTTCCTAACATCTTTTTTTTTATCGGTAGGTTCCGAACATCTTGTAAGCAACAAGAAATGTTGAACATGCTAGAACACATTCCTTAAGTATCCAACACGCGTTGGACTCGCTTAAGATATGTTGAAATGTGCTAACTGTTTGACGCTTACTCTATGATATGTCCAACACGTGTCAGGATTGTGTTGGTGTTCCACACAACAAACTAGTGTAAGAGACATTTCTGTGCTTTAGAGAAGAACATCATTTATAGGACAAATCAAATCGAAACAGAGAATGCGAGAGCAAACAACAAAGACAGTATAGTGCTGAATATTCTTGATCAAACGCTGATATTGACAATAACGTCTGCAAAAATTGGTACAAGATAGTAATATGCAATAAGGCAAGAAACTAAAAGCTTTCTCAAACGCAACTAACCCCAGTATTCTACCTCCGCTCTTATATATCCTTCAAAAACGATCTAGTTTAGATCAAAACATCAGGTTGAAGTGAAACATTCGACATGTATTCTTCATCCCCAACTATTTTACACAAAATACCTATGCAGTGAATTTGATGTGACGAATAGAATATACTAATTTCTCTCTAAGGAGAAAAATCAACATCATATACAAGATTAGATTAGCTTTCATTAAGCTTAATCATTTGTGGAAAACCAAAACCGGACGGTTGAATCCTTTTTTGCTGTTTAAGCTTGAAGTTACATCATCAACCATTTTAAATCCAATCTGTAGTTCATAGAAAACAAATTTGTGAGATGCAAGTATGAGTAATGCCATGTAAAAATGCAATTTCTTCTCTATTGCATACACTGAATCCATTAAACCACTAGTTGTGTCGAGTTGAAAATATAAATATACCTTATCAAGAAGTATCTCTTGAAACTGTGATGGACGTAGGTCTATACTGCGGTAGTTTTTCGCAATTGTCTACAAAAATGTAATGGAATTAAATCCAAGGAGATTGGCATCAAGAAATAGTGAAGATACTGAAAACTGAATTTGTACAGCACGCAATGGCATAAGTTATTCTTCAATACCAACATTACGAATATGAAGACAAAAGTCACTGGATTTATGATTAAGTGGTTGATTATCTAGAAAAAAAATTCCGGCGTGCACACAAAATTTTTTGTTACCTCAGACACACGCCGATTGCTTTCATAGGATTTCCAAGGTTGAGGCTCCAAAATAAGAATGCCACCCTTTTGTAAGAACAAAAAATATAGTTCAGAAGAAGATTAGTTATAACAAAGGGAAAATTAAAGCATAATCATTCTAAACCAAAAACTCATGATCAGCTGATGGGAAATAAAGTTTTAAAAGAATAGGTTACAACAATTACCGGGCGTAGCAGTCTCCAAATCTTTGAAAATACTGTAATCAACCCATCATCTCCCCAATTAAGATGTATCCACTTTGTTACGCTCAAACTATATTCCGCGAACAACAGAAATTTCACCAGTTTAACGGTGTTGCGATCTTAAGAAAAAATAGGGTATTATCAATAGTAAACAACAAATGCACGAGATCAACTTACCAAAGAATTGTATCATAATGCTTTCCTTGTGGAAGATGGCTCTGAACAAAATTTTCTCGTCGGAAAGACACAACAGTAGAAAGATTCCCATCTTTTTCCTCCAAAATATCCGTAGCATTGATTTCTGAAGCATTCTTACCCTCTGCAGATTCCAGCTTAGAAGCTTTTGCATGTGTCTCCTTCGCATGGTCCCTTCTGGAAACTTTTTTGAGATGCCAATAAGCATCATCAATTCGATCTGGCACATAAAGACGACAACGTTGCCTAAGATTAAAAACAGTATGTGATAATCATAAATCTAAACTGTCGGAGCTTCAATATTTTATCATTCCATCTGGCACATGCTGCTAAAGCTCTACTTTCAAAGAAAAATGAATGAAACTACAAATTCGAAACCTCCTCAAATGAAAGGAAGGTTGGATAAAATATTCCTGACATTTTTATATAAGCAAGTTCTGCAGCTGTAGCCAATGTTTATCAAATACAAAAATGTAAGCATACGCATACTCACTCACACAGCATTTCAGCAAAGAAAGATCCCAATCTCAGACAACGGAAAATTAATGCAGTACATGTAAGGGGGAAGGAAACTTTGACAAACAACATATTTCTCTGATCAGAGAATGTATACGTCAAAAGAAGTAACTCCAAGCTATCCAACCAGTCAAGGAACACTCACTACTTTACAAAAGTCACTCACTTCTAATTTGATCAACCATGAACGTATACTTTTTCCATAGGAGCTGCGTTACTATTATGCTGGAAATCTATCCTTGAACAAGCGACAAAAATTGATCGAACTAGCCTGTCCAAAAGCCCCCAAAGACTAATCAACCATAGACCCTATCATTTGTAATTAGGCATCTAATCAATCAAATGCTTTTGTTTGAGCAATTAAACTTTGCTCTGACTGTTCTTTTACGACATTAGACACTAGCGATGCTCAGACGACATTTTGAGCATCTCCCAATCCTTTGGTAATGAAGCCAAAGATTGCTTCTTTCCACCATGAATCAACGAAACTCAAGGAAGAAAGAAATTTGATTCTCATCAAAATCTGCGGTTATTGGTGAGGTGGAGCTTATATCATGTGAGTTTGATAGGAGTTTCTCTGCAAACAAACACTATTCTAACCACAACAGCAACCCAAATAGTAAAAACAGAGAAGCTACAGTCTTAAGCAATGAAGAAAAGCAATCTTGAATACTCAACAATGGTGAACTTCACCAAGAACAGTGAAATTACACCCATATACCAAGATGTTCGAGAGCTTGGCCTCCCCCAAAATAGCCACTACCCCCCCACCCCTCTTCCTTATTCAATCCTCATGATTACAAAAGCCTAACTAACTTGCCTAGTCAGCATCATATTTCTCTCTCCCCTAACCAACTCATTTCTGCCCCTTTTTCCAGCTTATCCCCCCCCCCTAATTACAGTTACTCTTTCTTTTCTACGGGACTAACATTACCCCCCTCTCGAAAAGACACCTTGTCCTCAAGGTGCTAGAGTTCCCTAGTGTGTTCAGCCTCCTCTATCTATTTGGTCTCAACACCTCCCACATCTCCCAAATCCAAGTCCTCGGAGATGCCGATTTCATCCACCAGCAATACTTGAAGCTGCCAGTTCCTGCGAACATGCCCAGAGTAAAAAATTTCATTGCATCATAAGCATAAACACTTTTCTCGCCTTCGCTGTAACTCAGCATCAGTATATCACTGGAAACCGGCCGTCCCCCTCGTCGTCGGCACACCTCCTACCCCCTTGGTCGCCGATATCGCTAGTGGTGGCTGGTTGGTCGTCGGTGAGAAGCTGGCGCGGCTCTAGTTCGCGTCCTGGGTCGCGAAGCCTCCTATCGTGAACCCTAGAGTCACGGGTCCTCCTGTGTTCGCAGGTTTGAACAGAAACGGGTTAGAACCCGCGTGAGGGCTAGGGTTTTAATAGTGTGGGACCCGACCCGTCTGGGATAGACGAATTTTATCCTCCACCATTTGGGCAGACTCCATCATCTCCAGCAAAACCTTGGGTCTCATCATCCTCACCTCAACCTAATGTGTGGCTTCAACCCATTGATGAAAACACCCTCCAAAACCTCATCGAAGACCTGTCCATGGAGCGTTGCTGCTAGAACCTCAAACTGATCAATAAAATCTTCAACTGTTGAATCTTGCTGTAGAGATAAGAACTTCTGGCATCCGGTTCCTTTGTGATTGGAACGGAATCGGACGAGAAGGGCGGCCTTAAGCTCCATCCAGTTTCTAAAATGGCACCAGTCCTCCACGTATTGATACCAAGCCAAGGCTCGTCCCTCCAAGCTCACAACCACCATCTTTAACCTCTCTGTTTCTGTCATCGGATTAAGTTGAAAATACCTTTCAGCTCTGAACGCCCATCCATCCGGATCGTCGCCGCTGAAACTCAGAAATTCCAGCCTCCGCGAAGGTTTCCACTCCTCCCTAGAGCCCGACCCTTCATGAACCCGAGCTGGATTCACTGTCGAACGATCAAGAACTTCTTCTGATTCCTTCTCTTTTCCTCTTGTTGCGCTCGATTCGACCTCGCTGACCATTCGGTGTAAGGTACACATTATTGTCTCCAACGATTTCTCCATATTGCTGAACCGATTTTTTATCCCTGAGACTTCTCAAAATTTTTCTTGGATCTGTTCCAGTTCTTTATGAATTCCATTCCTCATGCCCGATAACTCCCGTTGCCATTCCTCTTGCATTTGGGAGAGTCGGTTCTCTAACGGATCTTTTTTTAGCCATCCTCTACCCAGAATTTTACGGCTCTGATACCAATTTGATAGGAGTTTCCCTGCAAACAAACACTATTCTAACCATAACAGCAGCCCAAATAGTGATAACAGAGAAGCTACAGTCTTGAACAATGAAGAAAAGCAACCTTGGATACTCAACAATGGTGAACTTCACCAAGAATAGTGAAATTACACCCATATACCAAGATGTTCGAGAGCTTGGCCTCTCCCAAAATAACCACTACCCAACCCCTTCCCTACGACCCCCCTCCCCCCTTTTATTCAATCCTCATGATTACAAAAGCCTAACTAACTTGCCTAGTCAGCATCCTATTTCTCTCTCCCCTAACCAACTCATTTCTGCCCCTATGTCCAGCTCATCCCCCCCCCAATTATAATTACTCTTTCTTTTCTAAGGGCCTAACAAAGTTCCACTTAGGTAGCAAGACATGAGTTTGCAGGTCATTATATTCTTTGCAGCAGTGAGAGGATTTTAAAGTCTGACTGTGACAATTCGGAATACATAAAGCGTATTTAAAAGGCCAGGCCAGGAAACTATGACATAAATAACGCAGCCTTGTATCCATTACCTAAGGATGATGATCGCAGAAAGTACAATTCATAAATCCTCTGTGAGTGTATGCAGCCTTGTGTTTGATAGAAAATATAATAGAAGCCCAAATCTTTTTTTATAAGTAAAGATTAGATTAACAAGAAGAAAACCCCGAGGGAATAGAAGCCCAGATCTTACCAGAATCGATGTCAATTCCAACAATGCTCCGGCAACAAAACTTTTTTGCTGTAAAATGAAGAATGCCATTATCAGAAGCAATGGAGGATTAATCATGCCAAGAAGCAAAATGCTCCTTTTCACAAACAAAGCCTCAAAGACAAGAATGCCAAAAGAAACATGCAAAGCACTTCATCCCCAACCCCCCACCCCTCCAAAAAAAAAATCCAAAACAGAAGATATAAATAAAAGCTCTTCATGGCAAAATCATAAGTGTTCATAAGGCAATGTAAACCAACATACCTATATGTATGGTTATTAACCCACTATTGCAGCCAATGTCAAGGCAATCCTTGCCTTCAAACCATTCCTTCTTGAAAACCTTTAATCGAGGATCTTCATCCAGGTCTTGACCTATCTGCCATATAATGGAATTATATCATTTTGACATCAAAGCAAATTTACTATTACTTACTTTTTCAAGTTAATGTTTAACAAGCAAAAACACGGTTGGAAAAGACCTTTATAACTAAGAACTGGATTAAAAACAATTAACCGTGAATTATTCAAAATCTCCAAGCTGATTAAAAGAAATATGATCAGCTAAGTAAACAGGGTAATGACAAGTGAGAAAACGTATGTGAACAAGCACGACCAAACCGAACAAACAAAACCAATTAATATCTTAATATTTAAGGGAATAAAGCACAAGACTCGATTGTACTGAAGCTCAATAACAAAGCACTGCCTTTAGGTCGGGCAACGTACGTCAACAGAAAAGAGAAACCAGAATGAGTTTAACTAAGATATGCTGAATACAACTTTAAAGTCTGAACTACATTACGAAGCTGTACTATCTGAAGAATCAAACAGAGTAACAGAAAAGAAAAGAGAAAAAAGTAAACGAGACAAAATTACCCGATAGCCATAATAACTACGGTAGTTGCCGAATGGAAAAACCTCTTTGCGCTTCCTCTTACTCTGCTTCGCTTCTGCCTCTGTCTTCTCTTCCCCCTTCTTCGTCTTATGTTCAGTCTCCTCCATTTCCCTTTGGTCTTCTTCTTCTTTCGAATTTCTGAAAGCTCTAGTGTCGGAGACAGAAGTGTAAGAGAGGAAATGAAGGGGGAAGGCGCTTCTGTAGAACCTGAAGGTTCTTTTATACTTTATTCGTAATTTCGTTCTTTCTTAGGTTTAGATTATTTTAATAGGTTATTTGAAAAATTATACATTTTTTAATTTGACTATGCAATTTTATATCTCTTTTCCAAAATAAAGAATTGAATTTTATAAAAGCATTTCATATCATCACTTACAATTTTTTCTTCTCTCATCATTTTTTGTTCTCAATGCACATATCAAATAAATTTAAAATATTTTCTTCTTTATTTTTCAAAAAATATATTTTCTTCTACTTCAAGTGTTCTAATTTTTTATGACTACTACAAATTTCAAGTAATTTTTTTTAGTCAACACTCATACATCAGATGACTATTTGAAATATTCAAGTAGTAGTTTATGACTACTTAAATCGTTCAAATAATTATGACTACTTGAACCCTTCAAGTAGTTGTTTATGACTACTTGAAGGGTTCAAGTAGTTAGAACCCTTCAAATAATTATTTTTATATCATCAATAGGCAACTCAATTATTCATACATCAGATGACTATTTGAAAAGTTCAAATAGTTAGAACCCTTCAAATAATTGTTTTTTATTTGATCAATAAGCAACCCAAAAACTAGCAAGTACTTGCATGTATCAAGTAATTTTTTATAATTACTTGAATCCTTCAAGTAATTTTTTTATGTCTACTTGAGTTTTTTTAAATGAACGTCGATATTCAATTCTCACAGTCTCAAACCAAATCACAGAATACTGATACAATTGTTATTGTATTAAGGCATTAGAAATTAATATACAAAATGGTATAAGCTAGACACTCTTACACAACAACTATAAAGAATTATTCCCGAAACCCATATTTGATTTCTGTCTTGCAAGCTTATTTTGACTTCTTCTTTCCTGAACATTCACTCCAACTCCTTGAGGAAGTCAATATTATCTACAAAAACCTGCAGAATGATGAACCAGCATAAGAAAACGAGTAGAAGTCTAGCAGCTCAGTAAATGATTTCTAGGAAAAGCAAGAAAAATAAAAGCAACCGCCCTGAAACATATGTATAATTTTAGAGAAGATGAGATTCGCGTGTTAGGCAAGCTTGTACGAAAAAATTTCTAGTACCCTTGAAGTATTAGTTTTCAAGTCATTTAAGCAAAACCATAGGGAGTCTCAGAAGAATTTTTCCCTATAATATTGTATAGGTGTATAGGAGTACTGAGTACTGGAATACCGAAAATTTTCCAGCTCAAACATGCAAGTGTGATCATTTTTTAACATATAAACACCAAATTTTCAACATTAAGACATACCGTCTTCCAACCATCAGGATCTAAGCAAGCAGTAATCTTGGTGCTGATACCAGGTAATGGCCCAGGTTCCCGTGTTATCTTCCCACCATAAAGTTTTACTGCTTCTGCTGTCTTATAGACATCATCTGTGCCTATGGCAATCTGTAGAAGATATATGCTTCAGTATCCAAAGATGTCAAATGAGACATACTTAATGCAGCAAAAGATATATGTTTCAGTTTGTATTGTAGAAAAACCAAGAGACTTCATAAAAGAAACAAAGAATCCAAATTCACTTTATGCCGCCACAAGCAAATTTTCTTTCTAAGTTTGATGGGCAGACGAGGAAAATAAAGGTAAAGTTTGTACCTGAGCATAGGCATTTCCCTTGTCATATTCAGTGACACCATAGTTGTATGTTAACTCCAGAACAGTACTTTTATCTTCAGGACCATAACCCAGCATTGCAATTGTATACTGGATATAAACAACCAGAAGATCAGTAAAATAGAGCTGCGTGCTAACCAATGATATAACGATCGTATGGAAATAATAACCCATGAAAATAATGCTATGGAGAGAAAATAAAACCATAAAATTTTGGATCAAAATCTTGTAACAGGGAAATATAGAGATATGCGAATGTTCAAACATGAGATGAAGTAACTTTCACTATATTAAACCTCTGAACGTGAGACTGTTTCTTGAAGAGAAGAATAAAGCATCTTATTTTCTCACAGATCAGATGCCCATGGAGTAGTTAATTACAGACGATACGTACTGATAGTATGCTTTTCTCGTACAAAAAGAAATCAGGTTACAGGACTGACTTTTCTGATATAAAGAATAACATATCTACTACTATGTTGGCGCTAAAGCTCTTCCCTTAAGATAGAGAGTTATCAATTAGGAAAGAAAGTAAATTCCTAGCCAGTTCCGTTCCTATATTAATATTATCTTGACTTTTTTATCGGTAAAGTAGATTGTATTTGCACAAACCCCAAGAAAGGGTCAAACAACACAAAGAGCTTGACTCTAGGGGTAAAGCTAGCACGGAGCCCAACCAGGTTTTTTCAGAAACAACCCCATGAAGAAACAACCATGGCAAACTAAATTTTGTATTAAACAAAATATATCAATAACTCCATCAGTTACAGATGCCATGTGACCTTGTACTCCGGATTGTCTCTTTTGCGAAGAAGTCCCATGCCAAAAGCCTAGATTGATAAGAGAACAGAAAGATTAATGAGATTAGTAAGAATCCATGATTAAAAGCCTAAATAAAAGAATATGATATAGATCAACTAAGAGGAGGATATAATCAAGCTTTTATAGATCATACAGGCACTTTCCATGACAAAAGCAACTCTCAAGTCACCTTCTCATAAAAATCAATGGACCGGTCAAGGTCGCCTACACGAAGCATTACTTGGCACAAAGGCTCAGGAGTAGGCCCCCTTTCCAAAAGTTCAAACTTATAACCATCTGGATCCTCAATAAATGCAATTACTGTGCTTCCACCTTTGACAGGACCAGGTTCTCGAGTCACTTTCCCACCCTTTGCCTTAATAAGTTCCACAGTCTTGGCAACCTAATTGTAGAGCACGTGAATGTGAACAGTCAGTCTGGTGGGCGGGCAGACTATGACGTAAACGCAAAGCATAGAAAATATGTCTAGGAGCCTGCACACATCAAGATAAATAGAGACACTGCATGAAAGGCTTCAATAACAAAGACCTACATCTTCAACTGCAATACCAAAATGCCCGAATCCAGTTCCAATATCATACTTGTCAACTCCATAGTCTAAAATTATAAACCAATAAAAACGAGGATCAGTATCAGATAGATAGCTAGTGCTACAGCACAAAAATTGACTAAACGAATGCAATGCATAAAAATGGATTATGTACATATTCTAGTATTTCACTGAAATTAGTAATAAGTTTTATTCAACTGCTTCAGATTATATTAAGGGCTGACAAAGTACTCGGATAACCTACTGTAGGTAAGCTCAATAACGAAGTGTGAATCTTCTGGACCAAAACCAAGAAAGGCATTTGTGTATCTCTCCTCTGGTATATCACGTTTCCTCAGCAGTTTCATCCCCAGGCATTCAGTGTAAAATCTGCAATAATCAAATGTCTGTAATAGATACAAAGCTTCTTCTACTGAATAAAAAGGAAAGAAAAAAGCCTCAGATGAAAATAATAGTTGACCCTATTTCATGAAAATACATACTTTATGGTCCTGTCCAAATCTCCAACACGATAAACAACATGAAGCATTCTTCTGTTGTCCTGTTTCACCCACTCGAGGAGATTTTCTGGGGTGGCTGTTGTGCTAGCTTGGGTATTATTTCCAACTGTGGTCACCTCCAAATTGTTTCCCTCTCTCTTCAACATCTTAGAAGCTTTGAGACCAAATATTTGAGACTGTGGAACAGCTGCATAACAATTCAAACTCACTACATTGCTCACATTATCCAACTATCCCCTTTTACACTATCCAAAATCTGTTCCAAATATCATAGCTTTATGTACGATGCTAAGAGTGTGTGTAGAGTTCTTTAAAATTAGTAAAGAAAGCTTTTAAATGGGTAGAATCACTTTCCTAAATTCTTGGACTGTGTTTAATTGCAGATGAAATTTTTCTTTTGAAATGATGAAAGCACTTAGAAGCAATTCATACATGTTTCTTCAAATAGTGCCTGTAAGTGCATAAAATCGCTTCAATCCCAGCACTATAAAACATATTCTAAGTTCAAAATATGTGTAAGACATATACTGGAAGCCGTATACCAGAAGACTTAACATCCCCTTCCCCCACCTTTTTTGGCAACACAAATTTATCAGAGGTAAGGAAAACCAAAGACTGTAATGTGAAAAAACACAATGACACTACCACCGAAACATAATCCAGATAAAGATATCATGACACGTTTCATATCTACATTGTAAGTTAGACCTGCCAAACCCCAATTATGTCACAAAAATGCAGTGCAAGTGATGACTCGTTTGACACTTTTGACACTTTGAACCATGAACCTTTACTATCTTCACAGTGAAATAGTACTAGTTTCAAAACTTCTATAATTCATAGGATATGTAGTATGCAATTCTCAGCTCAACTCTATTTACCAGAGTAGAAAAGAATATAAAAACAAAGTGAACTGGAAAGAGCTAATTTTAAAATTGTTTCCAATTTTTTAATAGAAGGTTACCGAAAATTACTCAGTAAAATCACAATCCACCAGACAATGATCAAACCAAGCCGCAGGTAGAGTTAATGAATACTTCATCAGTCCATGAAGCGAAAGAAAATAGCCACTTAAACAGTGGAATCTTTACCCCAAATTGCGTATTCTACATTAAACCTTTATTCGTAAATGGGAAAAAGAGTACTGCAACTAAGATTGGACCTACAAATTTTGATAACAAGCAGCGCACATCGCGAGAAAATGAAACAATTGCCCATAAAACCCAAGAGTAAACATCAAATTAAAAACCCACACTTGCAAGCAGATTATCTAGGGCAGCAAGGAGGCGCAGATAAATTCAAGAAACAGAGGCAGAGGCATACCGCTACCAAGATGAAACAAAGCGAGCCTCCGAGAGGGGTTGTAGGAAGAGAGAGAAAGGCCCAAGCGAGAAACGCAGATGGACCTAAACGACGAGAGAGAAGGTCGTATTGAGGAAGCCATGGGGATTATCCTCACCATCTGTCACTCTCTCTCTCTCTCTCTCTCTCTCTCTCTCTCTGTGGCTGTGGCACTGTTTCACCCTTCGAGGGTGAGGGTGTGTACTGTGTAGTAGCAAGCGAACAATGTGTTCTCATGTTCTCATTTCTCACATGTTTGCCTTTTCTTTTTTCTTTTCCTTCAATTTGTTCTGTCTTTTTTAACGCTTACTATGTTAGACTTGAATTTCTACGTATGTATCAAATTATATATTTATTTTTAAAATCTTATAGTATTATCCTCTCACATCTTATACAAATTCTCCAGCCTTCACATCCGTTCTAAAAATAGATAGAAGTTATTACACGTGAGTTTGATGTGCTTTTTTTAATGAGCAAATAGATGATGTAATATTCACCGTCACGTGCATTAATTCCATTCTCCTTCACTCTCTATTCTTTCTCTTGCTCTCTTGTTCTCTCTTTTTCCCCCAAATTTACAGTAACCCAGTAAGAGAACCAAGTTTCGGTGTTTGATCTTCCCTATGGTTTCCATTTTCGCCATGAACTTTTGGTTCCTTGAGATGAACACCTAGTCGTCTTTGGGGATGTTTTTCTGGGTCGAGTCTCTTCCCGACTTTCTCGACCCTCTAGGCCTAGTGGGTCTGGTTCTGTCGATCATGAAATTGAGAGTTTTATGCTTCTTCCTACTCCGTAGTCATTCGCAGCTGTGGGGTAGCCATTGAAATGATATATAAAGAGAGAAATAGACCGAGAGAGATTGGATTTGCTTTAAAGCTTGGGGATTAATGTGGCAATGACTGTAATAGAGACAGCAGCTTGTTTTCTAGAGTGATAAACAATGAATTTTGGAGAGAAATCATGAAGGAGAGAGGATAGAGAGAGATTGCTTTCAGATGAAATCATGAGATAGCGGTAATAGATGAGGAAGAAACTCCCTAGATTTTATGGACTTGTCCATATTTTTATTGGATTGGATAAGATTAAACCCTTCAAAAGATTTTTTTAGCATGATATCCATTTTAAGGGTTTTCTCCCACACTCACGTTCAAAAGACTTTTTACTAGATTTTTTCTTGAAATTACCCTTTTTGGCTGGATTCTCTTTTGAATCCTCGAACTAGATCGTTAGTTTTTTTTGTATCTGTAAAGGATTTTTTGATATGAAAAACCCTCTACAAATAAATAATAAAGATAATAATTTAAAGAGAAAATAATGATGCCATGATTTACATTGAAAGCTCTTAAACGGAAGACAAACCACGAGAGAACTATTGATATTCATTAGTGTAAAGTGTAAAAGATTTTACATAGTTATTGATGAGAGGAGAGGGAAAAGGTAACGCCCTTAGTTGCTTGGGTTGCCTCCTCTTTTCCTCTTGATTCATTGACTTTATATAGACTTCCTAATTTGAATTATTTGATTAAAATAATAATATAAAAAGAGACACTCATTATATCTAGGGATTACACATGTCCGAGGGGATCATTCTGCTTGATATGGGCCCATTTTTCTTTCTCATTTCCCATCCGTCTTGCTCAACTGTCAATTAGTCACAACCACTTGATGATTTCTTATGGTTTCAAGGCAATCAGTCACAGCCACTTGGTGGCCTATCAATCCATCTCATATGAGTCATTCAGCTTAGGCAATCAATCACAGCCTTTTGACTATTATTTCAGATCCCTTTCATCTGTTCCCACTCTTCTTCATATCCTTCTTTTTCCGTTCTTGCACAGTTTGGTGAATGCATTTCCCATTCTAGAGGTGTGGGTCTCCGTCAGTCTTTTCATGTTTGACTGGTCTGCCTTTTCCATCCTGATGAGGTTTCTCGTTTCCATGCTCTTTTCTCGTTCTCGAGTTTCTTCCCGCTTAGAGTTCTCATCCCCATTTTCGCGTACTTCATGATGTGTTTGTGCCTTTTTTGTTTTCCCGTCTAAGCCACAATCTTATCATGTTCATGGTGTATGTGTCTTCTCAGGTTTCATTCTTTCTATACACGTGTCTTGGGTGGCTTTTTTCCTGTTCATTTGCCTCCTATTATACTCAATAAAGTTTCATTTATTGATGTGTAATGATGAGGAGTTTTTATTTGCATGCGCTTTTATGAAAATCATCTTATCTTTTCTTGGGAGCCTGCATTTCTTTGAAAATAACAAATAAATATATATACTTAAATTAAGAAAGATGCTTGTTTTTCCTGTGAGGATGCTTCGTTTCATGCTCCCGCTGACATCTTTCCTGTAAAGTAACTTTTCGCTTATCTATCTTTTACCTCTTTTGTTTCTTTTATGTGCTCTTATTTTTTTTAACGTTGAAGTCGCGGCTTTCCTTTACTCGACTAGGTCCTTTTATAATTTTCCATATTTGAAATGAAATGACCTTTTTACAGCACTTTCTGTCTTTTTCCTTTTATTCGCAATTAGTAGTAACTTTTCTTGTCATTCCCAACTACGGGAATAAACTTCCCTAAAAAACTCTTTAAAGATCATTCCCTTTTCTCGAAGATTTTCCTTTTCCCCATTTTGGTTGTTTCCACATTCCATCTGTTGAGTTGTTTTCAAGAAATATTTCATCTTTGCTTTCTTCAATTGTGTTCGTTTATGAATTATCTGAGCATCATCTGATCCGTTTGGACAAGGATATTTCTGTTTCGAAGTTTTTTATTTTTTCAGAGAATAGTGTCTTGACATTCCAAA
Organism: Datisca glomerata; assembly: GCA_003255025.1. Classification (NCBI taxonomy): domain Eukaryota; kingdom Viridiplantae; phylum Streptophyta; class Magnoliopsida; order Cucurbitales; family Datiscaceae; genus Datisca; species Datisca glomerata. Next base: position 628,001 of record QANY01005064.1, read on the forward strand.
GGATTTAAGCTCCTTCCGTGGAACTATGGCCCCATTTTTATTTCCTTCTGATAATGGTGCTCGTAGACACCCCCAAGGACTTAGGCTCATTCAGTGGAACCATGGCCCCGTTTTGATTTCCTTCTGTGAACGGTACCCGTAGACACTCCCAATGACTTAGGCACCTTCAGTGGAACCACGGCCCTATTTTGATTTCCTTCTGAGAATGATGCTTGTAGACACTCCAAGGACATAGGCTGCTTCAGTGGAACCATGACCCCGTTTTGATTTCTTTTTTAGAATGGTATCCGTAGACACTCTTAAGGACTTAGGCTCTTTCTGTGGAACCATGGCCTCGTTTTGATTTCCTTCTAAGAACGGTGCCCATAGACACTCCCAATGACTTGAGCTTATTTAGTGGAACCATGGCCACGTTTCATTTTCATTTTGAAAACGGTGCCATTTTCAAGACATTCCTTTTCCCGCCGTCAGGACATTTCTTTGCCGTTCTCAAGACTTCTCTAGTTTCAAGCCAATTCTGTTCCCGTTCTCAAGCCTTTTCCCATTGTCAAGCTATTTCGGTTCTCGTTCTCAAGACTTTCCCATTCTTGAGAATTTTCCTTTCCCACCGTTAGGACAATTTTTTATCCGTTCTTAAAACTTTCTTGTTCTCGAGACATTTCCTTTCCCGCCGTCAGGGTATTTCTTTCCCATTCTCAAGACTTCTCCCGTGTCAAGCCAATTCTGTTTCCGTTCTCAATAGTTTTCCCGTTGTCAAGCTAATTTCGTTCCCTTTCTCAAGACTTTCCCATTCTCAAGAATTTTCCTCTCCCACCTTCAGCACATTTCTTTTTCGTTCTAAAGACTTTCCCATTCTCGAGACATTTCTATTCTCGAGAGATTTCCTTTCCTGCCGTCAGGGCATTTATTTTCCATTCTCAAGACTTTTCCCGTATTTAAAACTTTTTCCATTGTCAAGCTAATTTCGTTCCCGTTCTCAAGACTTTCCCCTTCTCGAGAATTTTCCTTTCCCACCGTCAGGATATTTCTTTTTCGTTCTCAAGACTTTTTCATTCTCGAGACATTTTCGTTCTCGATACATTTCATTTCTCACACGTCAGGGCATTTCTTTTCCATTCTAAATATTTTCCCATTCTCGAGACATTTCATTTCCCGTCGCCAGGACATTTATTTTCCATTCTCAAGACTTTGTTTATCACAAATCAAATAAAGTTCCTCTCATTTGTTTAGAAACCGATAATAGTGTAAAAGAAATAAGTCAATCGAATATTCAAGAAACAAGTTTATCATTTTTCATTCTGTTTCCAGTTTTGTTCTTGTTGTCGTTCCCATCTCTGCTTCCAAGTGGTTGCCGTTTCTGTTCCCACTTTAATTGTTTGAGGGGGCTTTTGATTTTTTTTTTGCATTTTGGGAGGAAATTCTTCGAGTTTTTTTCTCGCTCTCAATGAAAGCACCAAAATGTAAAGGTTTTTTCGATATTAAAAACCCTCTACAAATGAATAATAATGATAATAATTTAAAACGAGAATGAGAGAATAATGACGCCATGAATTACGTTTAAAATATTTAAAGGGAAGAAAAATCATGAGAGAACTATTGATATTCATTACTGTAAAGTGTAAAAGGTTTTACATTGTCATTGATGAGAGGAGAGGGAAAAGGCAATGCCCTTTGTGCTTGGGTTGCCTCCTCTTTTCCTCTTGATTCACTGGCTTTATATAGACTTCCTAATTTGAATGTTTTGATTAAAATAATAATATAAAAAGAGGTACTCATTATGTCTAGGGATTACACTCGTCCGATGGGATCATTCTACTTGGTGTGGGCCCCTTTTTCTTTCTCATTTCCCATCTATCTCGCTCAGCCGCCAATTAGTCGCAGCTACTTGATGATTTCTTATTGTTTCGAGGTAATCCGTCAGAGCCACTTGGAGGCTTGGCAATCCGTCTCGTCTGAGTCATTCAGCTTAGCCAAACAATCAAAACCTTTTGACTGTCATTTCAGATCCTTTTCATCTGTTCTCACTCTTCTTGTTATCCTTCTTTTTTCGTTCTTGCACAGTTCGGCCAATGCCTTTCCCATTCTAGAGGCGTGGGCCCCCTGTCAGTCTTTTTCCTATTTGACCGGTCGGCCTTTTCCGTTCTGATGATGTTTCCCGCTTCCATATTATTTTCTCATTCTCGAGTTCCTTCCCGTTTAAAGTTCCCATCCGTGTTTTTTCTTACTTCATGATTTGTTTGTGCCACTTCTGTTTTCCCGTCTAGCCCTTAATATTGTCATGTTCATGCTCTACGCATCTTCTTAGGATTCATTCTTTATGTACATATGTCTTGGGCTGTTGTTTCCATGTTTAGTTTTTGAATGTGAGTTTGAAATTAATGAAAGCATGAGGATTTTCTGTCTGGGACTAAAAATTGTATCTGAATTTAAAGGAAGTTGCTAAATAAAGTTTAAATTACCCATGAAATTCACTAAAGAAAGTTGAGAGAGAAAGCTTGAACTCCATTAATGGCGTTTCTCATCTCCATGAAATTTAGGTAGGGATCCTCTTTGAATTGAAGACATATGGCAGTAGGGTATAAACTACCCAATTTCCCATCAAAAAAAGCACGTGAAGCTCGCGTGTAGTTATTTCTATCTATTTTTTAAACGGAACTGATGTTAGAGGGCGTTCGTGAAAAAAATAAAAAGTAAGGGGGTATTACTATAAAATTTTAAAGGTGAGTGTGTAATTGGGTATGTGTGTAGAGGGTCGGGAGGTCTAATGTAACTAACCCTTTTTTTTTAAATTACATCACCCTCTATACGTTTCATCTTAATCGTACAAATGTCTCATCTATGTTTAATAGTTATACACAGCTCCCCTAACATTAATACTCAATGTGTTGATAACACCTAATGGTAGATTAATTTTACACTTCTCTCAAACACATTTATATAGAGCTTTTACTTGACTCGTGAAAAACGATTCTGCGAATTTTGATTCCAAATGATCATTTTGATTAGGAGTGTGCAAAAAATTGGACGAACCAAATAAATCATTCAAATGAACCTAAACCACAATCGATTGTGTGATTTAAATAGTAAAAATGGTTTGGTTTGATTTCATTTCATTTTTTAAGAAAAAATAATGTTCATAAATAGCAAACTTTTAAAAATCATAAAAATGGATACAAGTATAAAAACCTCAAAAATAACTAACTGTTATGATTTTTGAAAAAACAGTCTTTCACGCATGATAAACATTTCCGCTCAGGCGCACCACTTGCTCCAAATTTTAGTAATTTATATAATATAAAAAGTATATATTATATATACCTATGTGATTCACAGTATACTTTATATATACTGTTTATTTATATAAACTTTGTAGACAAAAAATCAAATTTTCGCTGGCGCACCAGGAGAACAGTTTTGGGCACTGAATTTTCATTTTTTTGGCAGTTAGGATGGCTATTTTTTATTTTTGTTTTATATTTGGTTATTTTTGTAAATGGTCTATTCTTGATATTCACCCTTTAAGAAACCATTAAATTTAGTTGACTCAGCTTTATCTTAAAATCACTCAACTCAAACTAAACCAACTAATTAGGCATAAGGATAAGCACAATTTCATCCGAACATAACCTAGTCCTCATGCAGAATCTGCCTCACCTTAATGCAAATAAGATTATTTATTGATTATGTATAAATTATTTTATTAACTAAGTTAGTAATGAAATAAGACTCATTGTATTAAGATGAGTTATTTTCCTGTATTAACTTTGTTAACTTTAAATACAAATGAAATGAAACCACCAACCAAAACCAGACCTATTATTAATGGTTTGGTTTGTATTAGTTTATAAATTTGATTGGTTTGGTTTGCTTATTTAGCAAACTAATTATATTAGTTTAGTTATAGAATTTATATAAAACTAAACAAAATCACCCAATTAACACTGCTAATTTTGATTGTTTAAAAAAACTATGATTTTGAAGTTCGATTTCAAATGGGTCTCACAACTTTAACAAAGTTTGATTTCCATTGACTACTTGATTTGAGATTTCTAGTAAATAGTTAGTAATGAGATTTCACATTTTTTATTCTTTTAAAGCAGACTATGAAAAGTCTAATATGCCCTTAAAGTCCTTAGTATAGATATTAATAATATTCATTTTTCAGATGCTGCAACATCTACACACAATGCTTATCCTCCGAGACGATAAAGATATTGAATCTGTTGTGGAAGAACAAGTTAACCGCAATGAGGACACTCAATATGTCTTGCCATGTTCTTCTAACACGGTCATCTGTTCATTTGAGTTCTCCACCTCCTCAGACTCTGACACATCAGATAATGCTACTCTCATCCTTTGCTTGGGATCTCTTGGGGTCTTACATGACCCTCCCAAAGAGAAGGTTGTGTCCATCAAATCATATATTGAAATCCGGCTTCTTGCAGACAAAATTTCCAAAGTTGTTCCAACCATTGGGTTTTTAGATAATGGCTCTTGCAGAACAGTCATTAAACTATGTCTTCTACCTTGTGAAGATTGGGTTCTTTATAATCAATATTTCTCTACTGCTAATGGCAGGTCCCATCAGGGAGTCGGTGCACCTTAGGAGGGGTAGAAGTATGAACATCACGTTGGATGGCATGAAACTGTCGTTCATAGTTATTGATTCATTCGAGAGGCATTTGAGTTTGGCTTTAGAAATATGTCGAGGGATCTCGATGATAGAGGTATCATCTACTCTGTCAGAAACCGTAAAAAGGGCATCTTGAGTATAGTCGGGAAAATGAAGATCAAACGACTAATTTTGGAGGTGATAAATGATCTAATGATACATGGTGGCCTGATAGCTCTAGAGTCTTGTTCTGCACTTACAATCTGGACTTGAACTTTCAATCTCTGAGACAGAGTTAGGTCTGAAAGTTTAATATTAAAGTCTGGGACAATAGTGAGAATGACAGTGCCATTACTGATGTCATTTGAGATGACGAACTGAGAATTTATAGCGTGAGAACCAGTCTTTCCACTTGAGGAGTTGTTTATCAAGAAGAATTTTTCCTTTTGGATCAAGCATCTTGGGGAATGACGTGTTGTCCATCTCGATAGTAAATTCATACGGGCTGGGATAAAAGCTAAATTTTTCAATCCCCTTTTTGAATGTTAGGATCTCATTATAAGTGGCATGATAATGCTTTTCAGAGTCTTTAAATTGTCAACTAGCATGCCCACAGTAAAAATGTTTGCCCTTATCTTCTGCAATGAGGATGGCCCCTCAATGGTCATCACTGGCATTCGTCTGTAGGATATGTAATCCTGTGTCAGGAATCTTTAATGGATAAGGATTTTGGGCAAGGTCTTTAAGAGCTTGGATCGCCTTACTCTGGGTAGGGCCCCAAGATGGGGGATTCTTTTTTAGAAGTTTGGACAAGTGGTTGGTCCTAACAGCGACTCCCTAAGAAGATGGTTGAGCCTTACCTAGATATTGAAAGTATGCATTAGACTGATGAGCTGAGAATCGTATAGCTGAATATCAATCTTGGTATCAGAGCCATACTTTTACAGCATGTGGTAGTCATCAAACTAAAACAACTCAGAGTAGCATAGTAGCGTATCTTTCTCATATCATAGTCTGATTCTTTTCTGAAACACAGGATCCCTTTGTTAAGGGCAAGTGTATAGCATACTTGAATCTCGGCACCCAGAAGCAAACTATTATAAGAGCAAGGTAGTAAGGAGAAGAAGAATAACTTAGAAAGCCATGGGAGAAAAACACTTGTATATTTTTATTCTGAAAACCTTCTGCCTCTAATGAAAGGACAACCCTCCTTATATAGAGATGAAGGGGGCATACAGACAATTAGCAGCTACAGACCTAAACATTCTAAAGTAACGATAATTATTACAAAAAAATAAAAACTAAAAGCAAACAGTCTAAAGTAACGATTATTACAAAAGACGAAAACTAAAAGCGAACAGTCTAAAGTAACGATTATTACAAAAGACAAAAACTTAAAAGATGACAACAAAGATAAAGCTAGCATAATTACAACACGACAGAGATTAGTGGGAGACAGGTGGTAGCACTATCAATCACTTTTAGAAATAGACTCATGATCAGACCCTAGGTTGGCACAGTCTTCATCATATGGTGGGATCCTGAAAGTATGTGGAGCTGAAGTCATCAAGATCGTGAGAGTCACCTGATTCGGATAGTGGAACAGGAAGTTGGCTGAGCTCGAGGGAAAAACAGTCAGGCTGGAATTGGGTGTCTAGCTGATAGGGATCGTGAGACTCAAATCATAGTCTAATGCATACTTTAATATGATCAACAATCTTGCCTCTCGAATGGATCAATAACTATGAACGACACTTTCATGTCATCCAACGTGATGTTCATACTTCTACCCCTCCTAAGGTGCACCGACTCCCTGATGGGACCATTAAGACCATCTTTGCCACACCTTGCACAACAGAGCCTTCTTCTTCCAGACCTGTTTATTCTGGAAGAATTTGAACTATCATTACTGCTTGCACGCCCTCGCACAGTTGTCCTCTCATAGCCTAGATTGACCATGCGGCTCAACCTTGTTATGTGTCCTACGTAAATGGACATTTCATCTGGGATGTTTCTTTAGATAGATGCGACCTTGATTGCGATTGTGATGAGCTTTTTTGGGACAAAACTGATATTGATGATGATGATGACTCATGGTATCAAAAGGCTCCTTCAACCCGCAAGAAGCCCAATAAATTGTCTTGTCGCTATAAGGCATCCCATCATCACCATGACGATAATGATCAAGATGGTTCTTCCAGCAATACCACTCATTGGGTTGGCCCTCATCCATTAGTATCTTCTCAGCAACTTTCTCTATATGAGTTGCTCCAAGAAATTGGCCAAATGGCATGACGGTCCACTGGTACTAGGGATTCACTATACAGAAAGCAGTCTTATACCGGTCCTCAAGATGAATGCCTAACTGCCAAAACCCAGCTTTAAGGTCAAACTTGGAGAATATCTTGGCCCGTTTAAGATGGACAGATAAAATTCCCCAAGATGCTTGATCCAAAAGGAAAAATTCTTCATGATAAACAACTCATCAGGTGGAAAGACTGGTTCTCACGGTATAAATTCTCAGTTCATCATCTCAAAGGACATCAGAATACCATTGCTGATTATCTCTCTCGACCTCAGAAAAAGACAGCTCAGCCAACAGTCTGAGGAGGTGAAGATATTGAATCTGCTGTGGAAGAACAAGCTAACCGCAATGAGGACACCCAATATGTCTTGCCATATTCCTCCAACACGGCCAACTGTTCATCTGAGTTCTCCACCTCCTCAGACTCTGACACATCAGATAATGCTACTATCATCATTTGCTTGGGATCTCTTAGGGTCTTATATGACCCTCCCAAAGAGAAGGTTGTGTCCATCAAATCACATATTGAAATCCGGCTTCTTGTAGACAAATTTGCCAAAGTTGTTCCAGCCATTGAGTTTTTAGATACTGGCTCTTGCAGAACATTCATGAATTATGCCATCTATACTTCTGAAGATAGGGTTCCCTATCAGTTGGACACCCAATTCCAGCCTGACTATTTTTCCCCTGAGCTCAGCCAACTTCCTATTCCACCATCTGAATCAGATGACCCTCACGATCTTGATGACTTCAACTCCACACAGTTTCAGGACCCACCGTGTGATGAAGACTATGCCAACCTAGGGTCTGATCATGAGCCTATTTCTAAAAGTGATTGATAGTGCTGTCACATGTCTCCCACTAATCTCTATCGTGTTGTAATTTTATGCTAGCTTTATCTTTGCTGTCATCTTTTAAGTTTTGTATTTTGTAATAAACGTTACTTTAGACTGTTTGCTTTTAGTTTTTATCTTTTGTAATAATAGTTACTTTAGACTATTTAGGTCTGTAGCTGCTAGTTGTCTGTATGCCCCCTCCATCTCTATATAAGGAGGGTTTTCCTTTCATTAGAGGCATGGAAATAGTAGAAATATTACCTTGGCATACCTCGGAAGGAAGACTAGAGGTCTCATCAGTGCTGGAGGTATCAGTTTATGAAACTGAACTAGAGAGACTTTGTAACGTCGAGATTGTCAGAGCAGGTTCCAAAGGAGCCTTTAATTTCTGAGATGGAGAAGGAGGACAGACTGGTAGAGCAGAGGGTTTCGTTGCATAGAAAGTTGAGGCCAGGGGAGTGCGATGGATCTGAACACCAGGAGGTATCGAAGAAAGAGGAGCAGGCTTCTTGCAGACAAATTTGCCAAAGTTGTTCCTGCCATTGGGTTTTTAGATACTGGCTGTTGCAGAACAGTCATGAAACTATGTCTTCTACCTTCTGAAGATTGGGTTCATTATAATCAATATTTCTCTACTGCTAATGGTAGTTTATTCAAAATTGAGTAGATTACAAATAGGCGTATTGGTCTTCAATTTTTCCCAAACTGCATTCTCTGGATTAAGGTGTTAGGCAGTGACCTTCCCGGCAAAAATATATTAGTTGGTTTTGATGCTTTCTCCCGCACCAAGAAACTCCAGATTTTATCCACTGAGATCCAATATAAAATTTTATTCCGTGCTTATACCCATGTTGCCAGTCTCCTCGAGCTTCAACAAGCTCCTCATGCTTATACCTATCTCCGAGACTAGATTCTTCCATATTGTGCTGATAGGCATGACTGGTTTTCCCATACTTTCCCTCTCCTGGAAAAATCCTGTATTCTTTATTCGAAGATTCGCCTTCTTTGAAGATTTGCCTTCTCCGAAGATTCGCCTTCTCATCAATTCTTATTATCCAAGTTTATTGATTTCATCAAACATTATGAGAATATGCTCTCTGCCAAGAAGGTCGAAATTGGTGCTACCCGTATTGAATTTATGGGTATGATCCTTGAAGATGGAAATGACAACCAGGTCCTCATATTGCCATCGAATTGCTCAAATTTCTAAATACTGATTTAACGGTCAAATAAATCCAACAGTTACTTGGCATCATTAATTATCTCAGAGATTTCATCCCTCATGTAGCTACCTACACCAGCCACTTGAACAAACTTCTCAAAAAGAATCCCCCATCTTGGGGCCCTGCCCAATCTAAGGTGATCCAAGCCCTTAAAGACCTTACCCAAAATCCTTATCCATTAAAGATTCCTGACACAAGATTAGGTATCCTATAGACGGATGCCAGTGATGACCATTATAGGGCCATCCTCATTGAAGAAGATAAGTGCTAACATGTCCTGAAGCTACTGAAGTTGGTTAAAGATCTACCCGACTTGAGTAGATAGAGTGTCAGATTACAGATGTAGCTGATCTAGTTTAGCATCATTCTTTGTGAGAGACCGATTTTGACACACAACATTTTCTCATCCTCAGGATCCATATCCATTTGAGTCTCAAGATCCCTATTAGCTGGACACTCAATTCTAGTCTGACTGTTTTTTCCCCAAGCTCAGCCAACTTCCTGTTCCACCATCTGAATCAGATGACGCTCACGATCTTGATGACTTCAGCTCCACATACTTTCAGGACCCACTGTATGATGAACGCTATGCCAACCTAGGGTATGATCATGAGCCTATTTCCAAAAATGATTGGTAGTGCTGCCACCTATCTCCCACTAATCTCTGTCGTGTTATAATTATCTACTTTTATCTTTGTTGTCATCTTTTAAGTTTTTGTCTTTTGTAATAATCGTTACTTTAGACTGTTTGCTTTTAGTTTTTGTCTTTTGTAATAATCGTTACTTTAGACTGTTTGCTTTTAGTTTTTGTTTTTTATAATAATTATCGTTACTTTAGACTGTTTAGGTCTGTCGTTGCTAATTGTCTGTATGCCCCCTCCATCTCTATATAAGGAGGGTTTTCCTTCATTAGAGGCAGAAGGTTTTCAGAATAAAAATATACAATTGTTTTTCTCCCATGGCTTTCTAAGTTCGTCTTCTTCTCTTTGTTACCTTGCTCTTATAATAGTTTGCTTCTAGCTACCGAGATTCAAATATGCTCTACACTTGCCCTTAACAAAGGGATCTTGTGTATCAGAAAAGAATCAGACTATGACCTGAAAAAGATACGCTACTATAAAAATCTGAGTTGTTTTAGTTTGATTATTTTAAATACACCCTTTCCCAGACCATTTTGATATGGCCATCCCTTATACCATAGTTCTTCTCATTAAAAGTGTCATACCAGAAGAACTCCTCTGGTATCTATGGGCTCTTTCTGCCCTTCATTACTGTGCCATCAGATTTCCTCCATATCGTGTTTACCTGTATATTTGTGATGCTGCTAATACCCATACGCACCTTGTAACTCTTCTTCAGGAAACATAATTACCCTTCCTCAGTCCATACAACCTCTATCATCGTTCAAACCGAGTCCTTCGTAGTATCAGAATTTTGATATATACTCACAGACATCATGTAAAGGAAATTGTGCAAACCATAAAATTAGACTACGATGGTCTCTAAGCCACCACCGCGGAATAGTATGTTACTCTTGAGATCCCTGAAGAGCTACTTAATGGTTGGCAGACACAAGGCTACACACACCTACATGTTGGTGCTGTCCGACTTGCCTTGATCCTCCATGGTAGAAAAGGGATTGCCGCTACTGCTCGGATTGCTCTCCTAGACACCACATTCACATCCTATAGTAATGCATTGATTGGCTCCATTCTCACCACCCTCAGTAATGACACTGTCATTCTCACTATTGCCCCAGACTTTAATATTAAACTTTCAGACCGAACTCGGTCTCAGAGATTGAAAGTTCAAGTCCAGATTGTAGGCGCAGAACAAGACTCCAGAGCTATCATGGCCACCCTGCATCATCAGATCATTTATCTTCTCAAAAATCACTTGTTTAATCTTCATTTTTCCAACTCTACTCAAGATGCCCTTTTTGCGGTTTCTGACAGAGTAGATGATACCTATGTCATCCAGATCCCTCGACATATCTCTAAAGCTGAGCTCACGCAACTAATGCCTCTCGAATTGATGAATAACTATGAATGATAGTTTTATGCAATCCAACGTGATGTTCATACTTCTACCCCTCCTAAGGTGCATCGACTCCCTGATAGGACCACAACACGGTATGGAAGAATCTGGTCACGGAGATACGTATAGGCAGGAGGAACTTGTTGAAGCTCGAGGAGACTGGCAACAGGGGTATAAACATGGAAGAAACTTTTATACTGGATCCCAGTGGATAAAATCTTGAGTTTCTTACTGCGGAATGAAAGGAAAACCCTCCTTATATAGAGATGGAGGGGGCATACAGACAATTATCATTCCTTGCAGTGCCATGATGGAATCATACGAACAATATATTCCACCATTAATGAGACACACCAATCCTGTTACGAAAGTGTCTACAAAACCTTTCTCCATTCCTACCGAGATCACTCCAATAGAAGTACCTAGGTATCTTCCTGCGGCTGAAGAGGTGCTGAATAGGCAGTCCGAAAATGTTGTGTCAAAATCAGACTCTCACAAAGATTGATATTAAACTAGATCAGCCACATCTGCAATCTGACACTCTATCTACTCAAGTCGGGCAGATTTTTGACCAACTTCAGCAGCTTCGGGACATGTTAGCATCAAGAGCCTTGCACTTAGATACGAAATTAAAACACATGGCCGAAAAATGTTACATAGGCCTAGAATTCTGGAAGAAAGAGCAAGAACTCACCCAGATTCAACAAGATATCTACCGGATAGAGGCAGATATGGCTAAGAAGAAATCTTAAACTCTTTATGATCCATATCTTTCCTATCCCATGAGCAGTCAAACTCCTAGGTATCTTTCATCTCCCATGCCTTATCCAAAAGCCTCTGACTATAATAATCTGTTCAAAATGTCTTACCCAGTTTTAAGGCAACTCAGACAATCTAGGTCGACAACCGCAGCTCCCCTAGTGCAGCCTGCTCCTCTTTCTTCAATACCTTATGATGTTCAGATCCATCTCATTCCCCTGGCCTCAACTTCCTATGCAACGAAACCCTCTGCTCTACCAGTCTGTCCTCATTCTCCATCTCAGAAATTAAAGGCTCCTCTAGAATCTGCTCTGACAATCCAGACGTTACAAAGTCTCTCCAGTTCAGTTTCAGAAACCGATACCTCCAGCACTAATGAGACCTCTAGTCTTCCTTTCGAGGCATGTCAAGCTGATATTCCTACTATTTCCATGGTCCAACCTGGTGATATCGATGAGGAAGAACCCTCTTTCGATGGTCTTCCTCCTCCAATACATTCTCAAGACTCGAGGAACATATATAAACCAATGATTGTCCTTGGGTTTACTTTTGACGATCTTCCTCCAAATAAATAGGGTGACCGTCTTCATGAATTTGATGCTTGGATTGACTTACAACTGTCTAAACCAGATGTGGCTCTTGAAGATGTCCTCTCTGAGTTTTTATCTCGATTCACAGGGACTTTAAGATAATGGTTTCAAAGTCTTAGTCTTATCAACGGTTGACTGCAGCTCGTAGCCCTGATGCTGGCACTCTTTTTGGAATGTTACATAAAGAATTCATTGAGGCTAATGATGTCAACCTCCATCACACGTTCATTGCCTCTCTTTGTGAAGAATTTTAACCTGGACTACATCAGACCATTAATGCTCTCCGCCGTGATAGAACGGACATTTCCCTTGGTGAGATCTATCAGCTTGCATTGGCCACCTTTGATAAACTATGTGAACAACAAAAGTTTTTTAAGAGGATGCTCAAAAGAGAATCTAAACTTCGATCGACATGTACCAAATCCAATCCCAAGCTCAAATGCCATGCCCCAAAGGATTGTTCATGTTCCAAGGATCACAGACGGGACAAACGGGAAAAGACCCACCGTCTTTCATCTCGTTAAAAGGGCTTCCGGTATCACTCTCGTACCAAGCGTTTTCTTCGGTATTTTAAGAAAAGACATATTTCCTCCCGCAAGTCAGATAAATGCTACATATGTGGTCAAAAAGGACATTTTGCAAAAAGTTGTCCTCATAAAACCAAAAGAGATATTCAGATGCTGCAACATCTACAACAGTGCTTCTCCTCCGAGACGATGAAGATATTGAATTTGTTATGGAAGAACAAGCTAACCGCAATGAGAACACTCAATATGTCTTGCCATAATCCTCTCACACATCCAGCTATTCATCTGAGTTCTCCACCTCCTCAGACCTCTGACACATCAGATAATACTACTCTCATCCTTTGCTTGGGATCTCTTGAGAACTTACATGACCCTCCCAAAGAGAAGGTTGTGTCCATCAAACCACATATTGAAATTCGATTTCTTGTAAATAAATTTGCCAAAGCTATTCCAGCATTTGGGTTTTGAGATACTGGCTCTTACAGAACAATCATGAATATATGACTTCTACCTTTTGAAGATTGGGTTCCTTATAATCAATATTTCTCTACTCCTAATGTCATTTTATTCAAAATTGAGGGGATTACAAAGAGATGTAATGGTGATCAATTTTTCTCAAACTGCATTCTTTGGATTAAGGTGTTAGGCAGTGACCTTCCCGGTAAAGATATATTAATTGGTTTTGATGCTTTCTCCCGTACCAAGAAACTCCAGATTTTATCCAGTGGGATCCAATATAAAAGTTTCTTCCGTGCTTATACCCCTGTTGCCAATCTCCTCGAGCTTCAACAAGTTCTTCATGGTTATACCTATCTCTGAGACCATATTCTTCCATACCGTGCTAATAGGCATGACCAGTTTTCCCGTACTTTTCCTCTCTGAAAAAATCCTGCATTCTTTATTCATGAGGATGATTTAGCCATGTTAAATCCTAAGGATGATTCATTCAACCTAAGCTTTAAACTATGAAGGATAAGACTTATTTAAAATATGGGCATGAACATTTAAAGAATGGTTTGTATTTATAAAATAGATTAAAAGAAAATATGGAGCCATAGTGAGAATATCGTACATCTGAACATCCCATTGAGCATCAACTACTCCTTTATGATTCCACCAATTAACAAGGTGTTTGCAATCAAAACGGATATGCAAAGAGAGAACTCCATATTGTTGCAAAAGGGGAGACATTCTCTAATTTTGGCAGCTTCACCAATGATAGCAACATATCAAAGACATATGTAGCAAATGAAAGACTTAATTCAATGCATTTAAACACTTATTGTCATATGCATGAAGCACTCCCAAATACATTCAATTATATAGTCATTGTGTAAGGTTGGCCTCACCCTAATGAATTTCATAAAGAAGTTCACTAGTGATGTAGTATAGAGTTTTTAGTATACCTTCATGTAAATTGCTAACCTTGAATATTAATTGCACGTTTACTTGTACTTGAAATAAGATGAAGTTTGAAATCATTTTCTCTAGAAATTAGATGAATAATGAAGTGGTCAAGAATCAAAATCTGGAAAAAGATTAATGTGTTATTAACTTTCAAAAATTAAAATCAAGAATAAGATTATTTAAAATAAGAATAATTATTTGTGTTTACTAATAAATGAAATGCAATCAAACAATATGACACCGCATAACAGTATGTTACTCTTGAGATCCCTCAAGAGCTACTTAATGGTTGGCAGCCACAAGGCTACACACACCTACATGTTGGTGTTGTCCGACTTGCCTTGACCCTCCATGGTAGAAAAGGGATTGTCACTACTGCTCGGATTGCTATCCTAGACACCACCTTCACATCCTACATTATGCATTGATTGGCTCAATTCTCACCACCCTCAATAATGGCACTGTCATTCTCACTATTGCCCCGGACTTTAACATTAAACTTTCAGACCCAACTATGTCTCAGAGATTGAAAAAGAGGTTGGTGATAGAGTATAAGCCTCTCAACCTGTGTCTCCAAGATGATAAGTTTCCTCTTCCAAAACCCAATACTTTATCTGTCCATCTCAAACAGGCGAAGATATTCTCCAAGTTTGACCTTAAAGGTTGATTTTGGCAGTTAGACATTCATCCTAAGGACCGGTATAAGACTGCTTTCTGTATATCGAATGCCCAGTCCCAGTGGTTCCTCATGCCATTTGGCCTGAAAGTAGCACCTTCACTCTTCCAAAAGGCCATGACCCAAATGTTTGATCACATTTTGCACAGTGCCTTGGTTTACATCGATGACATTCTGCTCTTCTCCGAAGATTCACCTTCTCATCAATTCTTATTATCCCAGTTTATTGATCTCATCACACATTATGGGATTATGCTCTCCGCCAAGAAGGCCAAAATTGGTGCTACCCGTATTGAATTTATGGGTATGATCTTTAAAGATGGAAAATTCCAACCAGGTTGCCATATTGCCATCGAATTGCTCAAATTCCCAAATACTGATTTAACGATCAAACAAATCCAACAGTTCCTTGGTATCATTAATTATCTCAGAGATTTCATCCTTCATGTAGCCACCTACACTAGCCACTTGTCCAAACTTGTCAAAAAGAATCCCCCATCTTGGGGCCCTGCCTAGACTAAGGCAATCCAAGCCCTTAAAGAGCTTGCCCAAAATCCTTATCCATTAAAGATTCCTGACACAAGATTATGTATCCTACAGACAGATGCCAATGATGACCATTGGGGAGCCATCCTCATTGAAGAAGATAAGGGAAAACATTTTTATTGTGGGCATGCTAGTGGATAATTTAAAGACTTTGAGAAGCATTATCATGCCACCTATAAGAAGATTCTAGCAGTCAAAAAGGGGATTGAAGAATTCAGCTTTTATCTCAACCCGTATGAATTTACTGTCGAGATGGACAACACGTCATTCCCCAATATGCTTGATCCAAAAGGGAAAATTCTTCCTGATAAACAACCCATCAGGTGGAAAGACTAGTTTTCACGCTAAAAATTTCCAGTTCGTCATCTCAAAGGACGTCAGAATATCATTGTTGGTTATCTCTCTCGACCTCTAAAAGACAGCTCCTCTTCTTCTCAGACCCTATTTATTCTTACTCTTTCTAATCCTCACTCCAATCCCACTATGCTGATCAGCATGCCTGCTACCATTTTCCCTCAAGGTCCTAAACTTGATGGTCCTACTATGATCAACAATCTTGTCACAAAAACTCTATTTTACTGGCTCTATCTATCTATTACCATTTCCCAGACCATTTTGATTTGGTCATCCCTTATACCACAGTTCCTCTCATTAAAGGTGTCATACCAGAAGAACTCCTCTAGTATCTATGGGCTCCTTCTGCCCTTCATTACTTTGCCATCGGATTTCCTCCATATCTTATTTACCAGTATATTTGTGATTCTGCTAATACCCAAACGCACCTTGTGACTCTTCTTCAACTTTTTGCTCCACTGCCATACTAGTGAAGCCAGCTTCACAAGATTCTCACCGAATACAATATATGGACAGCTCCTCAGAAATAGAGACAAACTTTTTTCTTTTTCTACACTCTCCACCGTGAACAAGATCAGTATATTGATGGAACCCTGTACATGCGTAACTATGTTAATTTCTGGCAGTCCTCTCCTACTTGGCCCAAATATAAAAAAGGTTCATGGACCAATTGGGTCGAGCCTTAACACATCTTAATGAATCCACCACCTACATGGACTATAATAGTTTTCCCATTGGGCCATTTCCTTCTAGCCCACAAGCATCCTTTGGAACTTTCTCCTTGGCTTTACATGAATACCAACGCTCATTCATCTTCAGTGGTTTGTTGTCTTCTCATCCTTAGCATCCATATCCATTTGAGTCTTAAGATCCCTATCAGCTAGACACCCAATTCCAGCTTGACTGTTTTTCCCCCGAACTCAGCCAACTTCCCGTTCCACCATCCGAATCAGATGACCCTCATGATCTTGATGACTTCAGCTCCACATACTTTCAGGATCCCACCATATGATGAAGACTGTGCCAACCTAGGGTCTGATCATGAGTCTATTTCTAAAAGTGATTGATAGTGCTACCACCTGTCTCCCACTAATCTATGTCGTGTTGTAATTATGCTAGTTTTATCTTTGTTGTCATCTTTTAAGTTTTTGTCTCTTGTAATAATCGTTACTTTAGACTGTTTGCTTTTAGTTTTTATCTTTTCTAATAATCGTTACTTTAGACAGTTTGCTTTTAATTTTTATTTTTTGTAATAATTATCATTACTTTAGACTGTTTAGTTCTATAGCTGCTAATTGTCTGTATGCCCCCTCCATCTCTATAGAATGAGGGTTTTCCTTTCATTAGACGTATGGGGTTTTCAGAATAAAAATGTACAAGTGTTTTTCTCCCATGACTTTCTAAGTTCTTCTTCTTCTCCTTGCTACCTTGCTTTTATAATAGTTTGCTTCTAGCTACCGAGATTCAAGTATGCTATACACTTGCCCTTAATAAAGGGATCATGTGTATCAGAAAAGAATCAGACTATGATTTGAGAAAGATACGCTATTATGCTACTCTGAGTTATTTTAGTTTGATGAATATTTTCATAAGAGGATGGTTGAGCCTTACCTGGATATTGAAAGTATGCATTAGACTAATCAGCTGAGAATCATAAAGCTGAATATCAATCTTGGTATTAGAGCTATACGTTTACAGCCCGTGGTAATCTATTATACGAAATAGGACAGTAAGGAAAACCCAGAGAAAAATGAGTGACTCCACAAACCTTGAACCTGTTTGCCTTTCCTCTTCCTTCTCTCCTCAAGATCTCCCCCCTTCTGTGCGTCAAACTATTGCAAATAAGATCGAGAACCTAATTGAAATCCATCGTCTCCCTAAAGATGTCAGAATTTAGGAAACAGAATTGCCACTTCTCAGTCCATACAGCCTCTATCATCGTTCAAACCGAGTCCTTCGTAGTATCAGAACTTTGATATCTAATCACAGACCTCATGTGAAGGAAATTGTGCAAACCATAAAATTAGACCACTGTGGTCTCCAAGCCACCAGCGCAGAATAGTATGTTACTCTTGAGATCCTTCAAGAGCTGCTTAATGGTTGGCAGACACAAGGCTACACACACCTACATGTTGGTGCTGTCCGACTTGCCTAAACGTCCATGGTAGAAAAAGGATTGCCGCTACTACTTGGATTGCTCTCCTAGACACCACCTTCACACCACTAATCTCTGTCGTGTTGAAATTATGCTAGCTTTATCTTTGCTTTCATCTTTTAAGTTTTTATCTTTTGTAATAATCGTTACTTTAAACTGTTTGCTTTTAGTTTTTGTCTTTTGTAATAATCGTTACTTTAGACTGTTTGCTTTTAATTTTTATTTTTTGTAATAATTATCGTTACTTTAGACTGTTTAGGTCTGTAGCTGCAAATTGTCTGTATGCCCCCTCCATCCATATATAAAGAGGGTTTTCCTTTCATTAGAAGCAAAAGGTTTTCAGAATATAAATATATAAGTGTTTTTCTCCCATGGCTTTTTAAGTTCTTATTCTTCTCCTTGCTACCTTGCTCTTATAATAGTTTGCTTCTGCCTGTCGAGATTCAAGTATGCTCTACACTTACCCTTAACAAAGGGGAAGTTCCAGAGGATAAATGAGCGTTGGTATTCATGTAAAGACGGGAAGGAAGTTCCAGAGGATGCTTGTAGGCTAGAAGGAAATGACCCAAGGGGAAAATCGTTATAGTCCATGTCGGTGGTGGATTCATTAAGACGTGTTAAGGTTCTACCTAATTGGTCCATGAACCATTTTTCATATTTGGGCCAAGCAGGAGAGGACTGCCAGAAATTAACATAGTCACGCATGTACAGGGTTCCATCAATATACTGATCTTGTTCACGGTGGAGAGTGTAGAAACAGAAAAAAGTTTGTCTATGTTTACGAGGAGCTGTCCATATATTGTATTCGATGAGAATCTTGTTAAGTTAGCTTCGCCAGTATGGCAGTGGAGCAAAAAGTTGAAGAAGAGTCACAAGGTGCATATGGGTAATAGCAGCATCATAATATTGGTAAATAAGATATGGAGGAAAAATCTGATGGCACAATAATGAAGGGCAGAAATAGCCCATAGATACCAGAGGAGTTCTTCTGGTATGGCACCTTTAATGAGAGGAACTGTGGTATAAGGGATGACCATATCAAAGTGGTCTGGGAAATGGTGTATTTGGGTTTTTACAAGTAACAGATGGAGCCAGTAAAACATAGTTTTTATGGTAAGATTGTTGATCATAGTGGGACCATCAAGTTTAGGACCTGGAGGGAAAATGGTAGCAGTCATGCTGATCAGCATACTAGGATTGAAGTGAGGATCAGAAAGAGTAAGAATAAAGAGAGTCTGAGAAGAAGAGGAGCTGTCTTTCTGAGGTCAAGAAAGATAATCAGCAATGGTATTCTGATGTCCTTTTAGATAACGAACTGAGAATTCATAGCGTGACAACCAGTCTTTCCACCTGAGGAGTTGTTTATCATGAAGAATTTTTCCTTTTTGATCAAGCATCTTGGGGAATGACGTGTTGTCCATCTCGATAGTAAATTCATACGGGCTGAGATAAAAGCTAAATTTTTCAATCCCCTTTTTGACTGCTAGGATCTCCTTATAGGTGGCATGATAATGCTTCTTAGAGTCTGTAAATTGTCCACTAGCATGCCCATAATAAAAATGTTTGCCCTTATCTTCTTCAATGGGGATGGCCCCCCAATGGTCATCAATGGCATCCGTCTGTAGGATACGTAATCATGTGTTAGGAATCTTTAATGGATAAGGATTTTGGGCAAGGTCTTTAAGGGCTTGAATTACCTTAGTCTAGGCAGGGCCCCAAGATGGGAGATTCTTTTTTAGAAGTTTGGAAAAGTGGCTGGTGTAGGTGGCTACATGAGGGATGAAATCTCTAAGATAATTAATAATGCCAAGCAACTATTGGATTTATTTGATCATTAAATCAATATTTGTTAATTTGAGCAATTCGATGGCAATATGAGGGCCTGGTTGGAATTTTCCATCTTCAAAGATCATACTTATAAATTCAATATTGGTAGCACCAATTTCGGCCTTCTTGGCGGAGAGCATAATCCCATAATGTCTGATGAGATCAATAAATTGGGATAATAAGAATTCATGAGAAGGCGAATCTTCGAAGAAGAGAAAAATGTCATCAATGTAAACCAAGGCACTGTGCAAAATAGGATAAAAAATTTGGGTCATGGCCTTTTGGAAGAGTGAAGTGCTACTTTCAGGCCAAATGGCGTGACGGTCCACTGGTACTGTGTATTCGGTATACAGAAAATAATCTTATACCGGTCCTCAGGATGAATGCCTAACTGCCAAAACCCAGCTTTAAGGTCAAACTTGGAGAATATCTTGGCCCGTTTGAAATGGACAGATAAAGTATTGGGCTTTGGAAGAGGAAACTTATCATCTTAGAGAAACAGGTTGAGAGGCTTGTAGTCTATCACCAACCTATTTTTCAATCTCTGAGACAGAGTTGGGTCTGAAAGTTTAATATTAAAGTCCGGGGCAATAGTGAGAATGACAGTCCATTACTGAGGGTGGTGAGAATGGAGCCAATCAATGCATAATATATTATGTGAAGGTGGTGTCTAGGAGAGAAATCTGAGCAGTAGCGGTAATCCCTTTTCTACTATGGAGGGTCAAGGCAAGTCGGACAACAACAATAAGTAGGTGTGTGTAGCCTTATGGCTGCCAACCATTAAGCAGCTCTTGAGGGATCTCAAGAGTAACATACTCTTCTACGGAGTCATATTGTTTGATTCCATTTCATTTGTTAGTAAACACAAACAATGATTCTTATTTTAAATAATCTTATTCTTGATTTTAATTCTTCAAAGTTAATAACACATTAATCTTTTTTCATATTCTGATTCTTGACCATTTCATTATTCATCTGATTTCTAGAGAAAGCGATTTCAAACTTCATCTTATTTCAAGTACAAGTAAACGTGCAATTAATATTCAAGGTTAGCAATTTACATGAAGGTATACTAAAAACTCTATACTACATTACTAGTGAACTTCTTTATGAAATTCATTAGGGTGAGGCCAACCTTACACAATGACTATATAATTGAGTGTATTTGGGAGTGCTTCATGCATATGACATAAGTGTTTATATGCATTGAATTAAGTCTTTCTTTTGCTACATATGTCTTTGATATGTTGCTATCTTTGATATGTTGCTATCATTGGTGAAGCTGCCACAATTAGAGAATGACTCCCCTTTTGCAAACAATATGGAGTTCTCTCTTTGCATATCCGTTTTGATTGCAAACACCTTGTTAATTGGTGGAATCATAAAGGAGTAGTTGATGCTCAATGGGATGTTCAAATGTACGATATTCTCACTACGGCTCCATATTTTCTTTTAATCTATTTTATAAATATAAACCATTCTTTAAATGTTCATGCCCATATTTTAAACAAGTCTTATCTTTCATAGTTTGAAGCTTAGGTTGAATGAATCATCCTTAGGATTTAACATGGCTAAATCATCCTCATGATTCAACTTGACTGAATCAAGCTCTGGTCCAGTCTGTCTGAATCACGAGGTTCCCTCCGTCATTGCAAAATTATTTTCATGGTTCGGGCAATTTTATTAAAAAAAATATTGGAATACAATCAATACGTTCATGCACAATAAGAAGAATCTTCAGGTTACACTCCGCCAGATCAGACGAATGAAGTCCAGACTCGACAACTCAATATTCTAAAGCAACCTGTTAGTCATATATCTAAACATAAGTTGTTATTATGGTAAGACAAAAATATCCGCCATAGATATTTTTTGGGTCTTTCAATCAAATTTGCAATTTAAAGATTTCAATGTTTTCACAATTTTCATTCTACACTATTACATTTTACCCCGTTGAAAACCAATTTGAGTGGAATTTTCCTCCAAATATTTTACCCTAACTTAATCGACATCTCCTCCGATTCCATCCTCACTGGTAAGTTTCAGTAAAATTTGATCAATTGATGTACTTATTACGTGACTCTCTCTCTCTCCCTCTCTCTTTCTATATTTTCTATTAGGCGAGTTACTGTAATACCTTTAATAGGTGATTCAATATCTCTATTTCTATAGTTTTAGTATTATGATTTGTTTGGAATTACATAAAGATGTATGTGTTTCTCCTTCTTTCTTTGTCTTTCAGATTAATTTTGACCATGTGATTTTATTCTTATTTTAATAAAAAAAACTTGTCCTATTAACTAGTTTTTCTTGTCTATCATGTATTCATCTTGTCTATATGATTTTATTCTTATTTAATATATAAAGTAGTCATTTTAGCTAGGTTTAGGTATGTAGGACTCATAATTATATATTATTGGGTATGTAGATATATTAATATTAATTTAGTAACTTATCTTTATTTTATGTTGAGGTAAGTAAGTTTATAAGTGTCAAATCTAATGAGTGCATCTATATTAAGTTGATAAAATCACTACAAGAAAAATAGTTTTCCCCGACGATTTTACGGCGACAGTTATGCCAACTGCTGGTAAAACTTTTTGGCGGCGGCTTTTAAAAACCACCGCCAAATTATTTACTTAAACCGCCACTAAAAATCTTTAAATCTCTAATTTTTCCTTTTGCCCAAACCCGCACGATCTCTCTCTCTCTCTCTCTCTGTGCAACAGGCGACACGAACCTCTGTGCTCCCCCACCATGATTTTCCGTTGTCACCTCCTCCACCATAAGCTCCCCCACCGCAAGCTCCTCCATGATTTATAGGTACGTACTCGATTCTCACTCTAACCATAGCACGTCTTGTGTATTACGTACAAGATCAAATAGATAAAGATTGACATGTTGTGGTGCATACAAAAACAAGAGACATGTTTGATATGGGTGACCATGATAATGATACAACTATTGATAATGAAGTCATGATGAATTTTGAAAGTGAGATACATAATCATTCTCATTTAGAAGAAGTCTTGCATGAGAATGAAGAATGTGTCAATTTAGTTAGGACATATGTTGTTAGTGTAACCATAGAAGATATAATTCATATGAAT
Source organism: Datisca glomerata (assembly GCA_003255025.1). NCBI lineage: Eukaryota > Viridiplantae > Streptophyta > Magnoliopsida > Cucurbitales > Datiscaceae > Datisca > Datisca glomerata. The sequence continues at coordinate 650,965 of QANY01005064.1, forward strand.
GTTGATTTTGATCAGAATAGTGATGAATCAATTTGACCGTGTTACTATTTGAATTAGGTATGTTTTTATTTGATAGTGTTAATATTTAAGTTTTTTATAATTATCAAGGTTCTTAGTATTTATCTGTTTTATAGTATTGATAAGCTATGTCTCGCTTTGATAATATTATTATCTATTTTGTTCTATAAGTATAATCATCATGGTCCGTGGTAGACGTTTGCACATAACTGAGGACGAGTCCGTTGGTGATCAAGATCCACCATGCGACGCTCCCACTAAATTAGCAGGTATAACAATTATTTTATATTTTATACAAACCATTGTTCTTATTCATATAATGTATATCATACAAATATAATATTTTATACGTAGGTGAATCCTCCTCCTCTAGGCGAAAGGTTCGTGGTCAGACACTATTAGCTCATATATGGAATCTACCTGAAGGGAAGAAAGTGAAAGTTGAATTCAACGCAGCAAGACAACCGATCAAGGACCAAGCATCTACGTATACAAGATTGTTTGCCTCACTAGGATGCACCTACGATTTATTGCCGATCACCTATGAAAATTGGAAGAAAGTGCCAGAAATTACAAGAACACAGTATGGGATATTATGAAGGTATAAATACTTATTTGTAATTGTTTCTTCCATTATGTATTTATTAATTATACCTTTGTAATTTTTCAGAGTAAATGGGAAGTTACTGACCCCAACCAAAAGTTTGTATTGTCTTCAATTAATAAGAGTTGGAAGGACGGAAAAAGTAAATTAAGAATAGTAAATACGACAAAATATCTGAGCGAAAAAGAATGCCTAAGACATAAACCTGAAGAAGTTCCACGAGATCAGTGGAATGCTATTGTCCATTTTTTGTTCTTTTCTGAAGGAAGGGTATTACAATATTTTTCTTACATTGAATTTTATTTATTACGTAGAATAAATACTAATTTATTTCTCAAATAATAGAAACAAACACTGCGATACGAGCAAAACAAAGATGAAATGGTACGTAAATCTTTTTTACTATAAGCAATATTTTTGTTTTTAGTATCGCGATCAAAATATATTTTTTTCAAATATAATGATAGACGGAGGTATTGGGGAGAATGTCAAACGCGGTCGAACTGTTCATAGAAACGCTTAAATGCAAGATGAGAATTGGGTAGATCAAGAATCTACTCCTAGCGTTGTAAGAATTATTTTTAAGTCTATATTTATCAATATTTTTATTTTTTCAACTATATTTGTCACATATGCGATCGAATTGTTTATTTGTGTTGTAGGAGAAAATGCAAGAACTTATGGCAACCCAAACGCAGGTGGGAATAATATCACCCCTAGATATGCATTTTCTGAAGTTCTGGGTCCAGAGTATCCTGGACGAGTCTTTGAAATAGGACTAAGTCCAACTCCCACCAATGTATTTGGATCGCAGAGCAGCTGTCAGTTTTCTGAAGAGGCGTTCGTTCCACATGCAGAACATGAGAAAGTTAAGTCACAGGTCCATGAACTTCAAGATGGTCAAGTTCAACTTCAATCCTAAATGGCGTATCTTATGAAAATGATGCAACCACAAAATCCTCCGTTCTCATTCCCCGACGGTGATCATGTAAGATTTTTAAGGAATATATACTTTACGTAATTATAAATTATATTTATTCCAACAATAATACTAATTTTGTTCATTTTTTATGTGTTTATAGGATTTTGGAGAACATCCCTCAACTTCATGATCGCATAAAGTATAGTGACGATGGAAAATACTATATTTGCTTAAGTTTGAACTTATATTATTTTGTCTTTAGAATTTGTGAATGTTTGAATTGATGGATTCTGAATCTTTAAAATTTGTGAATGTTTTAATTTGTGAACGTTTAAAATGTAGGATTTTATGAATATTTGAATTGATTTACTCTGAATTGTTGAAATTTTTATATTGATAGATTTTGAAATCTGTGATATAGAATGTTATACTGTGATTTTGGAGCCTATAGAGGTGGTCTAAAACTATCGAGAAATATTTTTTTTTTCAGTTTCTGGGCATTTTGGTGGCGGTTCATAAACCGCCGCAAATCTTTTTTGCGGTTGTTAGCCATTTTTGTTGTAGTGAACATAAAAGAATTTTTGGTGTTCAATTGAAACAATTTTGTTGATTTTGAAGTGTTCATACAGTAGTCCTAAAATTCATGTCATTTTATCCATATATGTATTACTTTAAGAATGAACTATTTGCAGCATACTCTTCAAATATCAATCCCGTTAGAAAAAAAATTTGAGCAGAATTTACAATCTGAAGTGCAAGAAGGGATTGTTAGACCACTCATGGTTACGCGTTAACCTGGGAGGCCTACAAAGAAAAGGATTCCATCTGTTGGTGAAAAGAATCAGATGAAATGTGATTCGTGTGACCGTTTTGGTCATAATAAAAGGATGTGCAAGAACCCAAAAAATGTAGCAGCTAGTTTTTCTCGTCGAAAATGTTTTTGACAATTTATTTACTATTTTATGTACTGAAAGAAGGATACACTTTGCACCATACTCTTTGTGTCTCTTTTATTTTGAATAGAAAATGTGTCTAGTTAAATATATGTTAACACGTCGTAAATATATATTTAACATATTGAGTTGGAGATGCTGTGTACTTTGTTTCTGCCTATTATGTTTACGGGTCGTACTAACATCAATTTAACCTACTGTTTTTTTTTACAATTTATGTACTATTTTGAAATAGGAGAACTATCAGCATCATAATCTTGCTATCTCTTTTATTTTGAGTAAATATTTGTCAGGTTACACATATGCTTATGACTCATAAACACTTTGTTAATCGGAGACGCAATGGACTTTGCTCCATATTTGTTTCTGCCTATTTCCTTGTAATACATATAGATTTATAAGTTGTAATTAATCTTGATATTGCTTCAACAATGAATATTTTGTTAATTATATGTTAGAAAATTTGTAGTAGAGTTTTTGACATATAAGTTATAGATATGTAACACTAAGGATACTTATAAAGCATGTTGCTAAAATTGAAGAGGAAAAAAAGTTTATTTTCTAAATCGAAGCAACCAAAGTATTTGCAAGTCATAACAAGCAGCATTCAACTACCAATTACTCATAATCTTCCAAAATTTAACTAGTTATATCTAAATAAAGTAGTTCTCAATCTTCATCAAAATATCAATGAAGTACTAGTCATCTACCTCATCTAATTCATATATAAAATTCAAATATCCTTTGAAACATCTAAACATTCATAGATCTAAATATAAAAAAAAGTATGTATGTTTTTTAAACTTCTCAAATATATCAAACAATTTTCAAAATCTCTTCTAGATATTGCTTTGTCTCTTGCAAAAGAAGATCGAAGGTAGGTGGCTCAATTATGGAGACTTGTTGCATAGGGGGCTCAACCTTGTCAGGTTGTTGTTTTGGTTTCTCTTTGTCCGTTGCTCACCCAACTATTATTGTGTATGGAGAGTTCAAAACTGGGGATGGCCTTATTAGCCTCTTTGATTGAAATTTCTTTTTCTCGTGCAGTTTAATGAGCCTCCTTCTTTTTTGGTTTGTTTTCCTTCATTCAAAGATTCAAAATATTGATTAATCAAAAAGTTATGTAAACATAATATTTATGATCAGTTAAATTTTTTTTATAGACTTACATCATTCATCGCATCCTTGTTGTGTATTAATATTCCCCTCTCTAAAATTCAAATATGATGTCTACAAGTATTCATAATAATACTGTAAACACTAATGTTACCATCCTTTAACATTATTTTTACAATCAATGTCTAGAAGATCTTTAAGTGTATTGTAAACAATACTTTTACTATCTGTCGACATTATTCTAACCATCCGTTAACATATAGAAATTATACCATTGATACATGCCAACATAATGAAGTCATAATATTATAATATGTCCTAAACCTAGAATGATCAAAGGTTTTATAATAAGAAATGTAACAAAAGTTGTAATTATTTTACCATTAGTTAACATTATTTTCATGAGAAATAACAGAACCATCAACTAATTATGATTTGATTTTCATATAAAGAATAAATGTCATTCAATGTCGGTGCACCGTTAGTTTAATATAGTATTAGCAACACAAAAGTTCATCTACTTCTTATAGAGGATTAATATTCTCCAACAACAACAATATAAACTACTTCATTAACATGAGCAACACCAACAATGATGAATCGAAACTACAACAAATAGTAAAACACTGAAACAACAACATGCAATTTTCTCAACAGCGATAACAGAGCTAGTGGAGCAATAATGAAGTGAAACAAATTAAAAAAATCGATTATTATTTTGTCACCTAGTGAGGGTATCTCGAGTTGGTGCTTTTGATTGTGGGTTTCAGCAGTGGAGGTTGGAGCGTGTTTCGACAGTGGGGAGACACGATGGTTTTCGGTGGTTTGGCGAATGCTCTCCTTGTATTAGTGGCTGGAGTCCTTGCTTGGACGTTGGAGTGGGTTTCGATTGTTGAGGTTGGAGTGAGTTTCAGCAGTAGAGAGACACAGTGGTTCGCGGTGGCCCGGTGGCTACTCTCCTTGTCTCGGTGGCTGGAGTCCTGCTCGGTGGTCTCTCATCGTTTTATTTTGCTCGAAGGTGTAGGAGTTGGTTTCGGCAGTAGAATGTGTTCGTGTGTGAGTGATGGTAAGAAATAACATATTTTATTTTGTACTAATAGGGGCATTTATGAAATTTTATATTTTAACTAATGATTATATTAATTGATGGATCATATTTACCGTTCATATTTTATTGAGGTTATTGTAACTGATTACTTGTAAAAAAGGACTACTCATGTCAAAAGCTGTAAAAAATAGTCATCCAGCCCTCCCTTCCCCAGCCCAGGCCCGCCCTAAACTCAAGCCTGTTATTCCCCTTCCCCACCCAGTCCGCCCCCTCACCCCAGCCAGCACACCACACCCCCACACANATTAAATAAATAAATAGATTATTATTATTTTAGTTATTTATATAAAGTAAATTAATTTATTAATTCACTAATCAATTAATCATTTAATTAAAAAATGACTCAACTACCCTAACTACCTTTCACTAGCGTCTTGCATAATAAAGTTAAAATAATCATGAATTACAGACTTAGTTTATATATATATATTGTGTAGTGTGTTGATAGAACTTAAAGTATCAAGAAATGACCATGTAAGTACATTAATTACAAGCACAATTATATTACATGCAATAAATGCAAAAATATAACAACATTAAAAAATTCTTATTTCAACCAAACCTAAATTATATAAATACTCTAATTAAAAATTATCATAAATGTACTGAATAGACAACATAAGTATTTTAAAGCTTCGTAAGTTCGATAAAAAATTATAATGTATTTATAATATGTAAATTGTTATGTATATATGCTACATATTGTAGGCAATATATACATATATATTTAATATATGTTATACATATCATATATACTTAAAATCTGTCTTAAATTTAGGTGCTGCTTTTTTGTTCCAGTGGTTTTTTTTACGTTAATAGTAGGACCTACCAGCAACAAGACGACTACTCCCTGACGAGAGAGGTCTTTAAGGATATTGTGGAGAGCAAAAGACGAGTAAGGGACGGGAAGGGGGAAGGGAGTTTCGGGAACAATGCTCTCCCCCCTACGCTTTGAAGGGCTAGAGGGGAATACTAAGTCATCGGTCGTGCCGGGATTGATTTCCTACTTCCAGCTTTCTTGGTTTCGTCCAGTCATTAATAACTTGTGTTGTTGAAAAATCGAAAACTAGAAAAGTATAATTTTTATAAAAATAGTCCAGGACAACTGAGATCTTCCGGTCTGCGTGCGTGGGAGCAGCTCAAACAAAGAAGAGTCTGGTCTGGTCCTAAGGATAAGAGAGAGAGGGCTAAAGAGAGAGCCAAAAAATTAAACTTTTTTAGAAGCATGCCAAATTAGATGACTATTTTTTAGGTTTTTTTATAGTTATGGCTATTTTTTTATGATTTTTCCTAAAAGTAGCATAGATAATAGGAAAATTTTACAAAATAGATAAGTTTTGGGAGGTTATTTTCAGGTATACCAGAGGTATATAACTGATTTACTGATTTGAAATATGCTAGAATTAATGATGTAAATAATTCTCAAAGTTTGAAAAATTTAATACATGTTCTATATATGGCGTGTTTGATTATTTTTCAGGTATATAAGAGGTATATAGATGATATGATTTGAAAGATACTAGAATTAAAGATGTAATTAATATTTAAAATTTTAAATATCTAATCTATATATGGTGTGTTTGGTGTTTTTTTAAGTGTATTAGAAGCATATAGATGAATACCGATTCGAAAGATACTGGAATTAATAATGTAATTGATGCTCAAAATGTAAAAGTTGAAAATACATAATCTATATATGGTGTGTTGAATGATTTTCCAGGTATATCATAGGTATGTGATGATATAACGATTTGAAAGATGATATACCAAATTTTCAGGTGTGTCAGATGTATATAGACGAATAACTCAACTGTGTAGCTTCAAAAATTGCCTATATATTATTAATAAAAAAGATACACGATCTAAACTAATTTTTTCTTCAAAGTTGTTGAATATTCGGTATTGATAATGTCATTAATTTGAAAGAATATTTCTTTAACAAATTTTAGCTGATATTAAGAAAAAATATAATCAATCATTAATTATCCTCTAATTCGTTAAATAACATTTGAAAAAGAAAAATTAATAAAATAACATTTGAATTAGAAATCATTAATTATTGGATTTTTTAATTCATTACAAGACCCACAAAATCAAATTGTGAAATCTATATATTCAAGGTTAAAAGCGTCAAACTATAATTTCGTCAACAGTTGATTGATAACATGATAATAAAAATTATCTATTTACTTATAATTTGAAAAAAAAATTGATATTTTTTAAATTGTCTTTCAAAACTTGGTGCAATTACTTTAGATAATTACTATTCTCATAATAGGTCTTTTCCTCTTGCGCTTTGTTGGCCCAAATTAAGAAAGAATGAAATCCTATTTTTATTAAGTGATTGCACTAAATATATATGGTTTGAAACACACTTTAAAAATAGTAACTTTTTTTCAACTTTAGAGAAACGGATAAGTTTTTGTACCACATCATCAACTTTTAAATCTCTTGAAGGGACAACATTACCCCTGATTTTACAGATTTTGAAATCTGATTTTATTTTATTTTTTATTAATTATAGCAATATTTAATTAAAGATGTTAATTATTTCTTTAGTTATAGCTAATGCTGAAATTTACATATTTTTAAATTTTGATTTGATTTTATTCTTTTGTTAATTATATCAACATATAATTAAGAATGTTAATTTTTTTCCTTGTTTATAGCTAATGTCGATTATAGAAGTTGTTAAAGCAATTAGATGATTCAATTAATTAGTTATTGATTATATCAAAATCAAACATTTTCGGGTTGATCAATGGAATGATCAATCCATTTGCCCCCATAATAGATTGGGACAAATTGATTGATCAGTCAATCAATGATATATGACAGATTGACCTAAAAATTTCAGGTCAAATTGGATGATCAATCCATTGACCATATAATATAGATTGAGACTAATAAATTGATCAGTCAACCGATGATATATTATTGATTGACATGAAAATTTTAGGTCAATCAATTAGATGATCAATCCATTCACCCCAGTCTATTATAAAGGTGTTTGAAACATCTTCGACTCATCTCCTTGATTGACCAAAAAAAATTTTAAATACCCCTATAATAGATTGTGATGAATAGATTAATCAGTCAATCAATAATATATCATTGATTGACCCTAAAATTTTGGGATTTCTTAGCGATTTCTAGCGATTTTTAATTTTATTTTTTTATTAATATCCAACATTTATTGACTTCCTATAATTAATCAAAATTTAAATATTATTCTGATCATTAATTACTTACTCAATTGAAACATTTTTCATATTGGTATATCAGCTATATACCGCTGATTTATCCAAAAATATGTCAAAACACCATAATTAGATTAGGGTCATTTTGGTCTACAATTATTGACAGTTATGAAAATCCACTATTGATTTAAAACTTTGAAAAAATTACATTTCTTAAAACACAACTCTTAAAGCTGTCTATTTCGCCAAATTTCTCATTTTTATTCGGGCTATAAAAAAGTCTTGCCCATATATCTAATATCTTCGTTAGTTCCTTTTTACTAGATTTCGTTTTACTTAATTTCTTTAAACCTAGTAATCATCTCTGTTAAATAACAATATTGTAAATATTACACACACACAAATATATATATACACACACACACACACATAGTTACGGTTAGGGAGTACTGGAGCTCCTGAGAACAACGTTATTTACTTGCAGTTGTGAGCAGGGAGGTAATAGAGGTAAGATAAGTAGAGAGAAAGTTTAGTGAGATAGTGTGTAGGCAAAGGAAAACATTTATTAAGTGCTCAGCACATGAGCGTCTTAATACAAGCTAAAAGGAAAATCACAATAATCCTCAACAAGTGTGAGGTGCCCTTTTATAATCAAGCTAAAGCAACTAAACTTAACTTGCGTGTATAAAAGTAACTAGAGTACATAGAAAAGTAACTATGGTATACGTATAACTATTACAAGTTATTGTATTATACATGTAGTGTGGCTTCATCAACATCGTCCACTTAATCTACTATGACAAAAGTAGATTTGTTTGCTTCTAATGTTGCATGACATCTGTCTGCAATAATGGTCTGGTCGTTATTAGATCATATCAGTTTTCCTTTTTCTTTATTGTCTTTGTCCATTTGTTCAGAAATGATAGAGGGAAGGATTCCCAAAAGTCAGCAATGGTTGGCTCTGGTGGGTTTGCTTTTGGTGACAGATCTGGCAGGATCATCATTCGGGTATTGACTTTTACCACCAAGAATGCTGAAGGCATTGTGTTGGGTGAGGTCAAGGTTGAGATCAGTAGTAGGTAAAGCACTAGGAGTTGATGGTGATTGCCTTTGTGGGCTCAGGTTTGCACTTGATGTGGCCATGGAGGAAGTGTCGGATCCAAAAACATGTAGGAATTGATTTTTGACAAAGTCCATGGTTTTGACAGCCAGTTCTTTTTCACTGATATGTGGGAACTGTTGTTTAATGATATTTTGAGCATTCAAAAATGGATTGCTCGTTGATGCTGGTAAAGGTTTAGGAACTGCTTTGTAGCATGCTTGTCCATGGGTTTTAATTATCTTAATTAATTCAATTACGTGTGAGTTCATACTTTTATCCCACCATTTAGTGAAGAAAGTTCATTTTAATACGGGTATGCCATTCTGGTATTCATATCTGCAATCCCATTTTCAAATCCATAGGATATTAAAGCGGATAATAAAATGTACCAAGGCTTTTTATACGATAATATTTTTATTGAGAAGGGCATACTGTGAATGTCATTCCTTGAATTCAGTTTGAAGTACTTCAGGTAGAGTATCAAATATGAGACCAAGCTTATCCCACCATAGGAGGAACCAATTTGGTAAACTTGCGTCTAATACTTCAGGACATATACAGAAAAATCATGTATGGTTACGTATCGGATTTTGATAATAAAACGTATTTGTAAAGGATTCCATGTAATCCCAATAACTGTATTTTACGGTTCTTTGATGTATCTCTATAGTTCTGGTAGTATGGGAATGAAGACCCCATTGATGACAGCCTTACAAAAAGTAATATGACTGGTATTTCGGTTAGAGTCATGGAATATATGTCGTATTTACATGCTCCCAGATTTAACTACTATAACTTCATAAATGTATCTATAGTGTTCGAATCTAGTTGAGTATTATTGTGTGGAGAGATAATGAGTTTTTATCTCCCATGGATCTTCCATTAATTTTTCATCATTCGGTTCAATAACGAGGATTGTTTCCTCAGAGATACGGTTAGGACCATATTGTTCCGGTGTCAAGAGGATTTCTTTTGTACTATTGCGAGTAACCTCTTGGACACTGGGAAATTATGATGGGCAGAAAATCCCATCATTCGGATATTGCACGGCTGTTCTACCTCTGCCGTGCCCATAAGAGCTGTGGCCTCTTCTGCGGTTACTCAACATTTGAGTTTTGTCCCTGGAGATATTCACGGGCTAGGCTTTGACTTTGCCGTTATGAGATTTCTGGTGTGGTTGAGATCTATGTTTCGACTCTTTACGTCTGAATTTCTTCTTAGAAAAGTATTTCTTATGCGGTTTAGAGTGCTTGGAGGAAATCCTATGAGGTTTGGATGAAGAAGTTGGATAATGAATCTTAGTATCATAGGCTAATTGATTACAGAATTCACCTAATTCTTTTCGGTTATCAAAATTTTGACTTTTCATCATATGTTGTAATTTCATATCATTGCATAAGCCTAGTCCTTCTTCTATGACTAGGGCAATGAGATGTCCATATGTGCATGTCACTAGCGGTTGGGCTCGTTGGCCTTTTGTTCATGGTGGATCCATAAACACCGTGAGGATTCTGATTCTCGCTGATGTGAATTCCTCTAATTTGGTCTTCCGGGGGAAAAGAATGATTAGATTCCTCTGATCCTAGAGGGTCAACGATGGATGCCCGAGAGGATTCTGGTGTTTCTACCTTATAGGGAGGAATACTACGATTGCTCAGATTAGAAGGGCTAAGAGTCAGAGGTAGAGTTGGTTTTTGAAAACGAAGATAGACATGTCCTCATTCGGTTTGAATGACATCTTCAAGGGATTGTTTGATGATGGGCCTGGTAGGGATAACCTGGGGGATGCGCCAGGTGTCAGGAAATGTGATTTCAGACAAGGAAATCATACGGGGAACAACCATTTGGCTGTTAAACAGATTTGTATCAATAAGAACTGTATGTCCTTGCTTACCTTGCTTTCTGGTGTAAGGATTTAAGGTTGTTAGAAATTTAAGATGAATCCTAGAGATGATTGCAAAGGGAGAAGATCCTGGTAAATAATCATAATCACGGGATTGAACTTTTAATTTAAGACCTTTGGCTAGATTGCTGTCAGACAACGCAATACTTAAATTCAAATAAATATTAAAATAAACGGGTCCATGAGATAAACTAGTCTATATGACTCCCATAAGGGAAGTTTTCTAGTTCAGACACCTACCATCTCTAAGGGTGTACTGGATGCTGGTGTTTTGTCCTAGCAGAGTTAATGGTTTTAATGCAATTTGCACTAAGCCTATATGCACATATTTGTATTTTTGCATGAATGGATATAAATCATGCAGATGCAGCAGATAAATGACATCATCATGATGCTATAATGGGATGACATATTCAAAAGTTTTGATAATTTTACGGCTAGTGAAATACGGATGTTATAGATGCAGAGCTAAGGCCAGACATGTATGTGTGTGTGTGACCATGAATGCCTAATGTAAAGAGAATATAAACAATACTATAACCAGGACTAATCATGGCTCTTATACCAACTTACGGCTAACCAACGCGCACCCATCAAGTGAGGGGGCTAACCACTGCAGGTACAGTCAATCCAGGTAACAAAATAACTCACACTGAGCACGTCTATCAACTTTTTACAGGGGTCAATGGTCCTAACACAATCTCTGCTCAACGGACCATATATATATATATATCACACTGCATTTTATAGTTTTTAAGCTAATTTCAACCGTGTAAAAGTCATAATAAATTTAGACGTTGAAGATAATATTATTGTTGAAATTGAACAAGAGAGCATCCTGTTCCAACAAGGGTACTTTTCTACTTCCGTTCTCCACATTTTAGAGGTAGATTGACGGGCAAATTCTTTTCTATAGGAAAACATGGTAAGATGTCTTTTCCTTTAAGCAATGTCTCATTATTTTATCTTTTTAGACACATTTTAAAACACGTATTGAAGTTAAAAATATCATGTCTCATCTTGTATATGCATCATATTGTCATATTCTTAGGACAAACCTATGCTGCTCATTCTTGTAACAGATGGTCGAGATCAAACAAGATTCTATTCTGTTAATGGAACAAGAGAGAATCATTATCCAATTAAAAATCAACACCTATTTCAATAAGCAACTAAAACAAGTGATTATTAGGCTATGAATGCTTATTCATCATCCGCATGCACTTTGCAAAAGAATAATATTTAAAAAATGAAGGCAAAAAAATAAATTTATTTTTATCTCATGGGGCCACTTGTTTGTTGGCTAAGTTGATGCGTGTTCTATTATAGTTCTGATAAAAGTGATTAAAAAATAATTAACACTCATGGGAGAGTTTGTTTAATCATTCAAATGATTATCTTATGCATTTTGAGTCATAGCCTTTACGCACACCTTTAAGAAATATTATGCATCCATGCATATGTTAGCAGAGGAGATATCATACATACAATACGATATTTTTTGTTAGTTATGTACTCCAAAAATTCTATAATTAAGCCTCAATGACATAAAGTTTGCTAGTTCTGAACTTTTTTAATCTTAAAAATCAAATTTTATCCTCAAAATATTTGTTACATATCGGATAAAACAAAAACTTAAAATATGTCTCATCAATTTTAATACATGTGAGAAACCAGCTTTATTGGAGGATGAAAACGAATGTATAAAAAAAAATGTAATGACGTGTATACTTTAATTACTAAAAAGCTAACAGATTTCTGTCTTGTAACTAAAAAAAACTTACAGATTTTGTGCAATAAAATATTAATTGGAAAAGCTTGTAGGTGTCATTTTCTTAAATGGGTGAGACTATTATTCTTAAGCATGATGATTAAAATCGTAATTCAAATCATATGATCCTGTAATTCTTAAATGATCTAAATCGAATATAAAATTAAAATCATATATGATCGTTGTGGGATCGTGTAGTACTATACAATCCTACCTTTCCAGCTTGGAGTTTGATGGTGGGATTCAAACAATTGGTGTAACAAAAATGCTTATGCAACAAAAATGAAAATTGTTTATATTCAACTAAACATTTGGTTGATTCATGACATTTCAATTTATCTATTTTAAGACTTATACCATTTAAAGTTATCAAATTAGAAAGAATTCGGTGAACATTACTTTATTTTATTTGGACATTAATTTTAATACTGCACTACGAATTTATTAATATTGAACAAGTCAAATACTCTCAAACTTAATATATTATAATGATTTTGATATATTTAATCAATAATTATCTTTATATATTAATTTATTTATCTTTCATAGTTTAAAATAACAATTAAGTGAAGTTATGAGATTTTACATCGAAAGACTAAATTTATAGTTAGGATGTAACAATTTTATAAGTTGAAATTAAATGTATTAAATAGTGGTGAATTTTTAAAATACTTGAGTTTAAATATAATAGATTAATAACTCTACCTAATTTTACTTAGTTATAATAATTAATATTATTTAAGAATATCATACATGCATATTTTTTTATATATTTTAATTACTAATATTTAATAGAAACTTACAATTTTTTATCTGATCCGTAAGGTCTCTTCACCAATCTCGAGTCAAAATTAACATCCTGATAACTGATCGTAGTCCAAGTAGTTAAAATACCTTGGACTTAGTGTTCTTACAGATTCTTAGTATGTATCCAATTGGATGCAAATTCACATGCCCTGATCGTAGTGTTATCGCCAACGATTTGCACTATCTTGTATAGATAAAAAATTTTAGAAGACAATGTACGAGTCTCGCTTTAAGAACACAATGTGCAGAGTCTAGTAAACAAACTCAGATGACTATGATTAAGAAAGAGAGGATATTATGGAGTATTGTGAAGAGTACTTTTCCAGGGTAATTCTCATCTAGTGGTTGGACTTATATTATTTGATTATAATACGTGGGATTTCAAATAAAAACAACGGGAAGAGGACGTCTAAATTAGTAGACTAGAGATTCACGGGGAGTGACTTGGCGGTGCCATAAAAGTTTTCAAAATGTGAGTGTGAGCTTGTCTAAAGTTGATGTGACTTAGCTTGGATAGGGCAGAGTTGGTATCAATTCAGCCAATCTCATCTATGCGGCATCTCCACTCTCAAGTCACATTTCTTACTTTTTCTTAAATGCTATTGATAATAAAAAAATAATTATTCTGACATTTATTATATTTATTTGAATAATACGATCATCTTCTAATTTAAAAAATAATACACATCTTTATTTATATTAAATTTTATTGATAAAAAAATTCAATGCCGTTAAATTTGAAATTAAAATCGTTTAATTAATGTATGATACTAAAATTACCTCTAATTTTATTTTCAATTCTGAAAATATTAAAATTAATTTCTTTTAATATCTAAACTAAAATTCACCTAAACTCAAAAAAATTTGGGTTGACTTTTAATTTGAGGTAGAAAAATTGTTGGATTAGATTAGGTATAGAGATAACATTGTCTTTTCATTCTTAAACTAAAATATTTTTAATAAATTTGACTTATTTAGACAAACTAGAAGATATGTCAATAAAATTTTCTTTATAAATATTGAATATGTGGTGTGTGTATATATATTTATTTATTTTGAAATGTATAAAATCGATAAATTCAGCAAAACTAGCAATTTTAAGGCATAGGGACCACTTAAAAAGCTTGGTGATAATGAGAGAACGTGGGTGGCGTTCTAAGTTCCTCGGGCTTTTCTTTTTTCTTTTCCTTGTTGCGTATTTAGCATTTACATTCACTCTAGGAGAATTTGCCAAAGGGAAGTGGATTCCAAGAAAGGAAATTCTGAGTCACATAGGGAAATTTGTGCTTTAAGATAAGAAATATTAATTATCTACTCAACTAACCTAACCATGGTTTGATAAAAAAAAGAAATAATCACGATTTCTCGCTTGATTGAATGACATCGCACAAAGATTAATAATTTAGAAGTTCAACGTGTAAAATGATAAACAAACCAAATTGACTACAAGCAAGAACGATGAGAGTCTAAATGCATTTTATCCATTAATCTTAATTTCCTTTCATCTAATAGAAGTGAAGGTGATAGTGTGCACTAATCAAGTTTTCTAAAAACCTGTAAAGGAGATCCAAATATACTCCTACTCTTGAGGGGTTGTGTCTACGTCATTGAATAAAAAACAAGGGCACATTGACATAAAAAACAAAAATATCAACTTTTTTCCCCCTAAATTCATCTTGTTTTTCTGTCTAAAAGCACCATTTGACCGTGAGACGGATAAGGAAGAGTTGAAAACATCAACATTTATATTGAAATGGTTTCGCATTGGAGTACATATAGTTTGGGGCTGAGAAGGAAATTGCTTTGACCTTTCAGGTTAAGTTGCATGTTTGGAGTAGTTTATATAGCTACTTAAAATCAAGTAGTGTATGAACATTCATAATAAATTAGTAACCTGAATAAGTGAATAAACGTAAAATAAAAAACAAACCAGAATTCTAAAATATGGTGTTAATCATTTTATAAGTTAATTAATTAAATAATATCTAATTTGAACTTATAAATGATTTGCTTGCTAGCTATTTGCGTTTCTATCTAAAATTAAAAACTATTTAATTATTAAATAAGTCAGTATATTTAAATTATTAACGCGTTATTTGTTCCTCAGTTAAAACAGTCGGCTCTGAGAAGCCCGAAAAAACCAGAAGAAAGCTGGACTCACTGGCCACTGACGGACTGACCATACCAAAACATGCACCGCTACAAGTCCAAATACAAGAACACTTCCCCACACCTCTCTGCGACTCTGCCCCCACTTCCCATCAGCAACATCTTTAGCGTGCAATTACACCCTTCCCACAATGAATTCATACCGAAAGTAGCAAATACCTAGCAAGCAAAGCATACCTTCCCTTCTCTGATCAAATACCTTTCTTTGTAGATCGTCTATGGTAGATTACACCTCTGAAACTCTGTCTTTCTCTCTGTTACTTTTTTCTTCATTCATTTCTTTGAATTGATTCTTAACGCTCCAATCGACTGTTACCTTTCATTTTTCTTTTGTTGCAATTCAAATTATAGTTACTAGATATTTATTAATTATAAACGTTTTGAATTGTTTTGGTAATTAATTGTGTTTTGGGTGCTGTAACGGTTTATTTGGGCGGTAGATCAGGAACGTCATTATCATATTGAATTGGCACCATTTCTAACATTTTTGGATTTTAAGTCTGAAAATTCTTCCAGTCAGTAGTCGTGGACGTGGTTTCGTTTTTAGCTTTTACTAGTCTTTAAATTGATTTCAACTATCTGGCACTGGCAGTGCCAAAAGATAAGGTTTGTGTGAAATCTGATATTATTTTCTCGCATTTTCCCGGATTCTGTGGCAGTTTCTCTGCAGTTTGAACCTGGCTGTTTTAGAATACAAATTGAGAGGATCAGGAGTTAATTCACAGTGACTTGGGATTCTCAGTAGTAGAGGTTAAGTAAGGCCTGTAGCTGAGGACAGTGATTGGACTGGTAGAGTTGTCGTTCATAGTTTTCAACTTGTGGCGGAGGTTGAACCTGATGAATTTTCTGGCAATTTCTCTGGCATCTGGCTTTGTCTTGGTTTTCTTTCTCTGATGGGTTGCGTCTATTCGCGGGTTTGTATCGGTCAAGTTTCTACTCCGAGAACTGCAAGAGTAGCAGAAACACAGAATGCGAGACCGGCGGATGAAGTCTTCTCTCCCACCTCTTCCGACGGTGAAGGCGGTGAAATTGGAGATTTGAATCAATCAAGCTTGAACAGGGATTCAGAGGTTGGAATCACGAGACTCTCTAGGGTTTCATCGCAGTTTCTCCCTCCAGATGGATCTCGAACAGTGAAAATTCCCTCTGGGAATTATGAATTGCGATATTCGTTTCTTTCACAAAGAGGGTACTACCCTGATGCTCTAGATAAGGCTAACCAAGACAGCTTTTGCATCCACACTCCGTTCGGGACCAGCCCAGGTGACCATTTTTTTGGGGTTTTCGACGGGCATGGAGAATTCGGAGCTCAGTGTTCACAGTTTGTGAAGCGTAAACTATGTGAGAATTTGCTTAGGAATAGTAGGTTCCACACTGACGCAGTGGAGGCATGCCATGCGGCGTTTCTAACTACTAATTCACAGTTGCATATTGATAGTCTGGATGATAGCATGAGTGGGACTACTGCAATCACGATTTTGGTTCGGGGCAGGACGATATACATTGCTAATTCAGGTGATTCTAGGGCGGTTTTAGCAGAGAGGAGGGGGAAGGATATAGTGGCCGTGGACCTTTCAATTGATCACACCCCATTTCGGACAGATGAGCTTGAGCGAGTTAAGCTTTGTGGGGCCAGGGTCCTTACACTGGATCAAATTGAGGGGCTGAAAGATCCGTATGTGCAATGTTGGGGAACAGAAGAAGGAGACGATGGCGATCCACCTAGGCTTTGGGTGCCGAACGGGATGTATCCTGGTACTGCTTTCACGAGAAGTATAGGCGATTCAATTGCCGAGACAATTGGGGTTGTTGCTACACCTGAAATTGTTGTTTTGGAGCTTACAGCAGATCATCCTTACTTTGTGCTTGCCAGTGATGGTGTGTTTGAGTTTCTTTCTAGCCAAGCGGTGATCGACATGGTAAGTTATCTTGCTGTTAGTCTTTAACCTGAAATCTTCGAACCATAAAAATTCTGCTTTATTGGTTTTTCCACTTGTTCATTGATTTGGTTACTTGAAGTAAACAAGTCCTAGCTTAAGAAAGCTTCATAAGGTCATAAAGAATAAATTTTGATGATTTAGGAATGGAATTCTGGGTTTGAATTTTCCGGTCAAATTTTGAGGATTAATGTTGAGGGTTTTGCTATGGGAGTTTAAATCTTCATTACCTACAAATGTTGAACTTTCTTCTGTAGGTCCTAATGATGAATTATGTTGTTAAGGAGTATTTTAGGTACTTTATAATATGGAATATCACCATGTAGCTAGTTTCTTTGCAAAAAACGGTATGGCAAGCACAAACAGCAAAAATAGAAATCTATTTCTCATATTTATTAAGGTTGAGAAAGTCGGAGAGAAATTCCTGACATCTAGATACATCTATAATCAGATATTCCAGTGTGAGCTCAGGAAGAAGTCACTTCTGTTCAAGTGCTCTTCATTTTTTATATTCCAATGAACTTGAAGTTCAGAAAATATGGGTTGCGTACTGCATCTTGACGATTCATTTTGTTTTTGAATTTTGTTTTACTCCCATGGTATGTTCCTTTTTGTCTTTGTATGCATATCTCTCATAACTGTTTTGTTATTAATTGATCAATTTATTGCATTTCATATTTTTTTCTTTTTAGTTCTCATTTGGCTATTATGTTTCCAGGTAGGAAAATTCAAAGATCCTCGTGATGCTTGTGCAGCAATTGTAGCCGAATCTTATCGACTTTGGCTACAGTATGAAACTCGAACAGATGATATTACCGTGATCGTTGTGCATATTAATGGGCTAACTAATGTATGAAGATTTATTCAAAATTCGAGTCAATTTTTTATATTTTACCATAGAAGTATATTCCCTTATTGTGCAGTCCACTAAGATGGGTTTTATTTGCTCAGACTGTTGTCAGTGAATTAACAAGTACTGGTGCTGTTACACGATCACCTATTCCTCAAGTTGTTGAGTTGACAGGATCAGAATCTCCGTCGACATTTGGCTGGAATTCGAGGAATCAACGTGTGAGGCATGATTTATCAAGAGCGCGAATACGTGCTATTGAAAGTTCTCTAGAGAATGGGCAAGTCTGGGTTCCTCCATCTCCAGCCCATAGGAAAACTTGGGAAGAAGAGGTAAACTTTGATTATATATCTATGCTTACGAGTATTGTGAAATTTTAGAAAATAGTCGTACACATTTGATTGAACGCAAATGCTCACATTGAACCTTCTAGTGCTGAGGTTTTGCTTTCTATGTACTGCAGGCACATATCGAGCGGGCATTACATGACCATTTCCTCTTCAGGAAATTAACTGATTCTCAGTGCCATGTTTTGTTAGATTGCATGCAAAGAGTTGAGGTTCAGCCTGGGGAAGTTGTAGTTAAGCAGGTGTTTTTCTTTTCTTTTTCTCTTTTTATCTCACTCCACTAACGCTAATGGAATAATATAGCTGTTATGTCATTCTGAAGTTGTCTAAGTGTTTTTCGGGTATTTTACGTTTACATCGTCCAAAGTGAAGCATTGGAAGATATAACAATTTCAAGAAAAAAATTATAGTTTATTTAAAATATTCTGAGAAGATCACACACACACACACATTCTAAGTGTTTTTCGGGTATTTTACGTTTACATCGTCCAAAGTGAAGCATTGGAAGATATAACAATTTTAAGAAAAAATTATAGTTTATTTAAAATATTCTGAGAAGATTATATATACACACACACACACATACATACATTCGTGTGTGTGTGTGTGTGTATATTTAAATATGTATATACTTATTTAATCTATAAATATAAATGTGTGTGTGTGTGTATATATTTAAATATGTATATACTTATTTAATCTATAAATATAAATGTGTGTGTGTGTGTGTGTGTATAAATATATCATGAAATCCCATATCATCTAACCATAGACAAATCTGATTGTTTAACTCTTTGTTCTTTGATAATAATTAGTCTACTGTATAGACGTGATTGATGATTGAAAGCAATCTAGAATATCTGAAATAGGCAAGAATTGTTCAAGACGAGGTTTTAATATTAAATACTGAATTCTACCTGGAAGAAAAAGGTGATGAGTTTGAAGCGAAATTGTGAAATGTGTGGTGTTTTAGACCATTCTATGTGACGTTCATCTTATTTTGCAGGGTGGTGAAGGTGACTGTTTTTATGTGGTTGGTAGTGGAGAATTTGAGGTCTTGGCAACCCAGGTATCATTTTATTGCTTTTAAAACTTACATATTTAAATAAACATATTCATTTGTTATTGACTGGCTTTTATAATGGCAGGAAGAAAGAAATGGAGAAGTTCCTAGAGTCCTGCAGCGCTACACAGCTGAGAAATTATCCTCCTTTGGCGAACTAGCACTCATGTGAGTCTAATTCTTGAGATGGCCACTATTGTATTTTTCATTAATTCTCAATTGTTGTAGTCTGGAAAGAATTGGAATTTGTCTCTAAGCATCAGCTTCAGTAGGAAATAGTAAGTTCAGATACAGTCTGGACAGAAGTGCATAAGAAATTAATAGTTGGACAGAAATGATTGGTCTTTCAGGCAAAAAAGGAAAAGAAAGGAGCTTGCTCTATGTTGAGTTCTAAATAGCAGTATATTGAAACGCTTCTTGAGCATTGATTGTTATTAACCTTGTAATCTATTTGGAATCAGAGTTTTTTTTATATGTTAAAGCTAGTATACAACATTCTGAAAAAAATAGTAACATTTTGGTGTTATCTGGAAATGTATTTACAGGTATAACAAACCTCTCCAAGCATCAGTTCGTGCAGTGACAAGCGGAACACTTTGGGCTTTGAAAAGAGAAGATTTCCGTGGAATTCTGATGTCAGAGTTTTCTAATTTGTCATCCTTGAAGTTGCTACGATCAGTAGATCTTCTATCAAGGTTGACAATCTTGCAGCTGAGTCACATTGCAGATAGTCTTTCTGAGGTTTTGTTTTCAGATGGACAGATGATAATTGATAGGGTAACATTGCTCTTCTATCAAACCCTATTCATATGTACTCCCATCGGTTGTCTTATAAGTCTCTAGCATTTATTTGCAGGGTGAACACCTACACGGGTTGTACATTATCCAGAAGGGACAAGTGCGGATTACCATTGATGCAGACTCAATGAGTAGTCCAAACATCTGCAGCCTCAAATCTGGAAATCAAAGAGAGGATGATAATTCACAGAATAATGACATCTCAGTTGTAAAGACTGAGGGGAGTTATTTTGGTGAATGGGAACTTCTTGGTGAACATATAGATTCATTTACTGCAGTTGCTGTCGGTGATGTTGCATGTGCCATTTTAACAAAGAAAAATTTCGAGTCAGTTGTTGGCCCTTTAGCGAAGCTCTCTCAAGATGATCAGAAGTAAATTGTATTCTTTTTTCAGTCTTCTCCATCTACCTTTTGACATCTATTATTATGGTTTTATCATTTAAAGCTTCAATGATGGTTGAATGAAGTATAGTTATATATCTATTTGTTCTTAATTTTTGTAAGATATCAAAATAGTTTTTTTCACTCTTGTTTTACATTATGTAGGATAGGAGGACAGTCTTCAAACTTCCTGAAGGAACCTGCTGAAAGTATTGATGTTTCAGCTCTAACTAAAGTTGAGCTTTCGGACCTGGTAAGTGCTGCTGTGCCTACGCGTGGTTATGGTACATGACTAAGGTGAAAGAGTATACATTTATCTGTACTTATTTTTTATGCAGGAGTGGAGAACTTGTTTATATTCCAGTGACTGCAGTGAGATAGGGCTTGTATTATTGAGAAATTCAGGTTTGTTTTGCTGTAAATCATCATTCATGTTTTCCTATTACTGACACACACACTCTCTCTCTCTCTCTCTCTCTCTCTCTCTCTCTCTCTCTCTCTCTCTCTCTGTTGGCAACAAAATGAACTTGACCAATACTCTAATATGAGTTAGGTAAAGAAGATATAACCAAACCAAAATGTTGACTATAATTGCGGAAAGGGCTGTTGCCTGTAAATGCTACATACTGACTATGAAGTACATCTTTCTTTGATGAAAGCTATGTAAACTGATGGAACCCTCTCTCTGAATTTGATTGGATACCAGAAAATGTACTTACTTTGAAGAGATATTCAAAGCAGAAGGTCAAAAGGTTAGGGAAGGAAGCAAGAGTGTTAAAGGAGAAGAATCTTTTGAAGAGTATGAGCTCTTCAACTTGTGTGCCGCAGTTTCTGTGCACTTGTGTGGATCAAAGATATGCTGGCATATTGTTAAACACATGCCTTGCTTGTCCTTTGTCTTCAATACTTCACACCCCTCTGGATGATTCTTCTGCCCGTTTCTTTGCGGCCTCTCTTGTTATTGGTTTAGAAGATTTGCACAAGGTCTGGCACCACAGAATTATTTTATCCCCTTGTTAAGTCATTTCATTATCTGATTTAGCATATAACATTTTCTCTTTCTAAATACTAAATTTCTTTTTGAATTTCAGCATGGTGTTCTCTACAGAGGAATCTGTCCTGATGTTCTAATGTTGGACCAAGCAGGGCGTATACAGGTTTTTTCCTCTGTTATATCCTTTGCCATATTATTATCATTCAGATACCTAAGAGAGTAACACATAAGAACTATACGTAGTCATATTTTTCTCGTTTCCATAGCTTTGAAGAAGTATCTTGCTGTTTTGCAGCTAGTGGACTTCAGATTTGGAAAGCAGTTATCTGGGGAGAGAACATTTACTATTTGTGGAATGGCAGACTTTTTAGCTCCAGAGGTAGTCCAGGGAAAAGGCCATGGTTTTGCTGCTGACTGGTGAACTTTCTATGCCATGCTTGTTAGGTTCACGTTGAATACTAAATGTTCTTTGGTTAATGGTACTTGATGTAGGCGCCAAACTGATTATGATTTAAAACTTTGGGGACCAAAATGACAGAAATGAAACTCCATGGACCAAAATAGAGAGATTTCATGGAGAGACCCTTGAGAATTAAAAAAAAATTGATTTTAAGACCCTGCCTTTTTTTAACAAAATTTGGCATGTTTTATAAGATTAGGTTGCCCTTTTTATTTAAAATTTTCCACTGAACTTGCTGTCTACTAGACCATAGTCTAGCCAAAGTATTTCGGTAGACTGCGGTCTAGCCAAAGTATTTCGGTAGACTGCGGTCTAGCCAAAGTATTTCGGTAGACTGCGGTCTAGCCAAAGTATTTCGGTAGACTGCGGTCTAGCTAGTGTTCTCAACATCAGATTGCTACACCGGGGTCTAGCAGACAAATTTTTGCTGGACCATGATCTACCAAGAGGCAACTTAGTATTTTCTCTTATAATAGAGGCCACGTTTCATTAAAAACTAAACATCAGTCCTAATTTCATTTTTTTCTTTCTCAATCATCTTTCCAAATTTCTCACCAAAATAACAGGCCATATAAACTATGAGGGTGTACTTGTATTTTATCCCAAGTTTAATTAACAAATTACAAGACTTGAAAAAATTAAGAACTCTTTTTTCTTTACCTTTTCACTATCAATAAAAATTTTCTACTCCTAATTTTTTTGTTTAACTTGCAGGTGGGCTTTAGGAGTCTTGATCTACTTCATGCTAAAAGGTGAAAAGCCATTTGGATCATGGAGAGAGAGTGAGCTTGATACATTTGCCAAAATTGCTAAGGGACAGTTAAATCTTCATCAGGTTTTCAGTCCTCAAGTTATTGATCTTATAACCAAGGTCTATCTACTACTATCTTATTTATACAACTCTAATCCGTAAAGATGCGTACTTCAAATTCTCACTCGTTTTCTAATTCAATAATGTTATCAGTTACTTGAAGTTGATGAAAACACAAGGCTCGGAACCGAAGGTTCGAGTTCTGTTAGAAGTCATCCATGGTTTGATGATGTTGATTGGGAAGGTATCCGTGATTGTACGTTTCCCGTCCCTAATGTAATTCTCTCTCGCATAGCTCAATATCAGGAAAGTCGCCCGGAGGACTGCAGTGCTCCTCTACCAACCCTAAACCAGGATCCAGAACTTACTGTTCCAGAGTGGATTGATGACTGGTAGAATAATCCTATCGACAAAATATCCATGATTCTGGACTACTTTCCGGTGGACTACTCTCCATCGATGACCGATTCATGGCTTATTAGGTCGAGTAGAACCCACTATGAGCAAAGATTGATGGATATATGCAGAGCAAGATTGAAGCATGAATTTGCTGATGATAATGGTATGATTCACTTATAGAATTATTATTATTCATTAACACTGGAATTATGTAATTTTGATGCGACGCTACCGCCTAATTATCCTGACGAGGTAAACGGAGAATTGATCGCCGGAATAAATTTTTTCATTTATTTGATTTTCATTTTGTGATTTACCGCATTTGTAAATAAAGATGTAAATGATATACAATTCCATTTTTTGTTCTATAAAGTTTTGCATGTAACTTGTGGTATTAGTTGTTACTGCTTAATGTAATTTCCTTGGCAAGGTAAAAGGTCATTTGTAATGCTAAGGTACAGGGTATGTACTGTTATGCTCCTGTACTGCAACAGGACTGGTAATGTTGAGCTTTTTTCCCCTTAGAATCTCTTTTAACCATATGATTTTAGTTTGAAGCATTTTTACATACTTCATGAAATTTCTTTGTACATGAAAGTATTTAGTCATATGTGTGTTGAGAAAGCACTTGCAAGTGTAGAAAAGATCTATTATTTGGAATGAAGACGGATGAGCAAGCACCTGAACCTGAAACTGATGAAATTTGAGAGAAGTCAGATCCTAGATACAATCTTCCTAGCAATAGAGAGCCCATTACCTTGCCTTTTCTAGTCTCTCATTGCTTGCTTACCTAGCTCTTGTCTCGGTTACTCTTCATATTTTCTAAGTTTTTTTCTCTGAATGTTAGGTGAAACCGGTAGATTTTTCAATTGAGATAAAAGAGTACATATGCAATGAGTATCTTGTCAAGACATAACAATATGAAGCGTAAAGATAAGGTTATATGCTGAAAAGCCAAATCTATTTTACAAATTTTGTACTATATTGTAATTTGTTTAACAATATCCCAGTCTTAAAATAACGATTTTATACTATCCTATAATTTGCTTAACAATATCTCATGTAATACATTTTGAAACTTTCTCCCAACATGTAGTTTCTAAAAGCATTTTTGTACTAATTAATAATGTTTTCCAATTGGTTTAGAGTAATCTAGATGAGTAATCTTTAATCTATACAATATTAAAATGAGTTTAAATAGGATAAACTTTGATTCTTCCTTTTGTTCTCTAAAGTCTTTAAAATATAGCACAAATTAAGTATTTCACTTCTTTCCTCATTTAATTCATTTGATAATATTTTATTTTTTATCTAACAATAATTTGTTTATAGTTAGTAAAATAAAATATTATGATAATTTTATGTAATCAGAGGCGTGAATATTAATAGATTGATTTTTATATTTTTTATAACTAATATTTAATTATAAATCAATAACGATGTGTTCATTATAAAGTTATATATTGAATACTATCTAATATTTATGTTATCAATAATATGAATTTATAGAAAGATAATAATATATTTTAAATACGAGAAAATATCTTTTAATATGATATAATTATTTCTTATATATGACAAATTGGTAAAATAAAATTATTTTCTATACTATTCAAATAGCACTAAAATTGTAATAGTATAAACATATTATTATAAACATATCATCATTATTATTATTATTATTATTATTATTATTATTATTATTATTACCAACTCACTCTTGATTTAGATGTAGAAATTTTTTAAAGATGATTATATATTTAGTTCAATGTAAATGTTAATTTAAACTTATATGTATATTTTAAGTTGGTTGAATACATGCGAAGCACGTAAGTGTCGACCAGTATATTAAAAGTGGGATGAGAATGAGAATTTTTTTTGGAAGTTTTTGCCCACTCCATATTTTATAATTTTTAAATGACCCTTTAAGTTTATTAATGATGCATTAATATTAGTTAATTTTGTTCTTTTTTCTTATAATGATATATCTTGGCAAAGTTTTGTCCTTTTTATTTCTTTAAATTTTGTTTGTAGGTATGATAATATTTTGTGTTATTTCTTTCCTAAAGAAACATTTTAAAAATATTTGATTAATTAAAAAATAAAAAATGTGTTTTTTAATCATTTATAAAAAAAATCAAAGAAATAATGTACTAAATATATCAAATTAAAAACATGTGTCCTAGAGTGTGCTCATATGATTTTCTAAAATAATTAACTTAATTGGATACATTAATCTATAATCTATTAAAAGTGGTAAGACAATGAGAGTCATTTTTAGACTATTTTGTCCATCCATGAATCTTAAATTTTCTTAAATGACGATCAAAATATTAACTCAATAATCTTAAGTATTTATTTCTCATAAACATCAACAATACTATTAATTAAATACTCTTAGTAAGTTATCTTAAATTAACCTTACATTATTTCTATATATTTAGACTAAAACATTAATTTTAAAAATCTAGTTGAATACTTAAGATTCTGGTTTGAATAACCTGACTAACTTTAAAAAAAGTTTACTGTGTCATTAATAATGAGTTGTGAAAATGAGTAGATTAAAATTATTAAATGAGTTCAATAAATATAGATCATATATTATAGGTTAAGAATTGCACATATTTATAAGACATATCTTCATTTATAATACATTAAAAGTCACATGAAAATAATAACATTTTATAGATGATTTTATCTAAGTTATTTACTATTCTAATATTATCATTTATTATTTAACACGCTCAAATATAATTGATTAATACGTATATTAATACATACATTTAACCGGTTTACATAATAAAATTAGATAAAAATACTCAATTATTCATTTAAATATATTCATTATTAATTTTGATTAATTAACACTTAATTAAGATATTTTTAAATTTATTGTGTTTATTAATTCATTAACTTTGAATTTTTATTTCTCATTCATTCCATACTTCTTTTATTATAAAAGAAAATGTTTTATATTTATTCTCATCTGCACATATTTTAATACGAAAAAAATCAGTCAATTGAATTTTAGTAGCTTATTACCAATTTAATAGTTACATCTACTATAGATAGAATTAAACTATGAAACACAAGAATATTATATGTATTAAAATATTATATCACATGCAATCCACGTAACACATGAATGGTAATGGTAAAAATAACTGCCGAAAGTTAAGCTTAATTTCTATTATACAAATTTTAACAGTAAAAGTACTTGTCATATTTTATAATCCACTCTAAATAATTCTTTTGATCAGATAAGGCTAGTTGTATTTTCATTTTCTGATCTGAAATTATTAAATGGCAGAACGTAAGTTCATTAAAGAACAATCTATTTTTTAAACTATTATCAAACATATTTTTAAAAAATTCATACTAAAGAATTTCTAAAAAATACTTTCAAAATTATCTTTAATATTTAATCTTTAATATATTAAAAGTGAGATAAAAATGAGAATCAATTTTAGACGTTTTTGCCCATTCAATATTTTACAATTTTCAATTTATCCTTTTAAGTTTATTAGTGGGACATTAATGTTAGTTAATTTTTCTTTTTTCTTTTTTCTTATAATGGTGTAATCTTGACAAAGTTCTTCACATTTTTATTCCTTTAAAATTTATTTATAGATATGATAATGTTTTATGTTATTTCTTTCGTAAAAAAAATTTAAAAAAATTCAATTAACTAAAAAAATAAAATATATTTTTCGTTAATTTTTCAGATAAAAATTAAAAAATAATGTACTAAATATATCAAATTAGAAAATGTATCCTAGAGTTTGCACATATGATTTTCTAAAATAATTAGCTTAATTGGATAAATTTAGTGAGTAAGACTTATGAAAGTCATAGTAATTATTCTTTAATCTATACTATATAAATAAAAGTGTAGAACTTGGAGTAATTTTTTTGGACAATGTTACCCCAAACATATTTGAATTTTTTTACATTATTCTTAAACTCAAAATTAAATATACAAAGTGATATGAATAATTTTTCAACAATTTTATTTCAATTATCATTTTTAAAAATGTTTACTTCTCATTTATTTACTACGTAAGATATCAAATGATGAGCCTCAAAGTAACCAATGTTTCTTTAGCTAATTATTTTAGGTAGCATGGATTACATGACTATCTTAAAACTCAATAAAAAAATTAGTACTAAGTGCATAAAGTGAACTTTTTTTTATGTAAAATAACTTTATTTTACTCTATTTGAACCGAATTATTTTTTCATGGTTGCATATATCTATACCTCCACATGAATTTTTTTGAATGAGTTAAAAATATCACGGATTGAGACACGTGAATTAACAACACCCTTGGAGTTTTCTTTCTCATTTTCAAGAATATTTGTTCTCAAATTCAGTGTTATACTATTAAATCTATATCATTTTACATTTAGTTAGCTACATTTGTACTCCATATAAAGTTATTACTTTTCATTGAACAAATTAATTGTTTACTAAAAATAAGATTGCTTAGTTGCTTTCAAAAGAGCCTTACCATGTTCCGTATGATTTAATTAAAATTGTTGTCATTAACTCAACCTCGAACTTAATCCAAGCAATACAATCGTGATAATGGAATACGATGCATTGTTAAGCATTTATCATAATATATAAATGGTACATGGTGAATACAAAATTGCATGGTTGAGCATTCATTTTCCTCACGTTATGAATTGAGTGTCTGTTGACAAATAATGGAATATTATGCATTGAGCATTGACAATTCTGGAAGTGATGAAGAGACAATAATTGCCATCAATTAGATGGATGATTTGGTAGAACCTGTTATTCTGAAGGCATGACGGATACTTCATTATTTTCTCCTTTGGATTCTAAAGAAATTCTGGAAGTAATTAAGAATATGAATGTGCGTAATGGAAAATGGAGAAAATTTTCATTACACTTCCCTCCTGAAATTTATATTTCATTTGCAATGTTTGTTCTATATCGCAAATAATTCTTATGATTTGTTTACTATTTGAAGATAGATACCTGTGGCCACAGGTTGTGGTGTTATTGAGGGATTCAAGAAGGAAAATAATATATATTTTATTGGAAGAAGTGAAATATTATTCAGTATTGTAATTGGAGAAATTAGTAAGTGAATAATTATTAATTTCTATTATACCTCCTTTGCCTTTTTTTATTTTACTTCAGAAAAGAGAATTGATCAAAATTGCTTTGGTCACAAAATGATTTAGAGGCACTAAATATTTTCTTGCATCTGTGGTATATAAGTTGGTTCTTCCTTCATGGTTCTTGCAAATATTGATGAATTGTTAATCAATTAAATAGTTATTCCATTTTAGACACTTCTACTGTTGTTGTAAGTCGAAATGGGGTATTCCTTATATCAATCAAGTGTATTAGAAATATTATCAATTTTAGTTAATTCATCTACAACAATGTTCATCCGATTTTATAGTTCATTTTCTCCACATTTGTTGTCTTCTTTATTTTTTTAAATTTTCATCTTTTGATGTTAATTTTAGTTTCTAATTTTATTAATACTTGCAATAAATATTCTTTTAGGATTTCATTCTGTGACTTTTTATATATATATAGATCATTGCTATTCAGTAAAATCTTTATTGGCTTTAATTTTCATCCTTTGGTGTTATTTTTAGTTTTTAATTTTAGATAATTAATATTTGCACTACATATATTTTAGGATTTTGTTCTGTGACATTCTAAATAGAGATTATGATTACTAAATAAATTCTTTCTTTTTTCAAGATATTTAAATTGAGATTATGCAAAAGCTATTAATATCATTGCCAATCGAATGAATTTAATCAATAAAGTGGCAATATAATTTGTATCTTGTGGTTATCTTTATTATTTTGATTTTTTTTTTCTATAGTTTATTAATTTATATGTTGTTTATTATTATGTGATTTTGTTTCAGTTCTGTCATAAACAATTCTTTTAAATAATCGTTGCTATCTCAATTATTTGGCCCTTATGAAAATAATTGCATGAATTATTTGTTAGATTATGAAGCTAGAGTGTACAATAAAGAGAAATGATCATTCACCCAAGAATCAATGTCCCTTAGAGGTATATATAGAGAAACTGTCTTTAAGAAGTAGAACAATAAAAAAAGACAAAGACGTGACCTTTTCACCTGAATTTTTTTACTTTAAATAAATAGAATAATATACTTAAAATGATATACTAAAACGATGACATTGGCAGTGGTTGAAACATAGAGAGGGAGAAAGAGAAGGGCCAAAGAATTATTCAACTTTACTATTATGGGCAACTAATGCATGCAAATACTAGCGCAAATGAATAATGAAGAAAAAATTGAGTTTATTATTATTACTAAGAAAAGAATTGAATGAAAATGACCGTCAATGGTGATTATTATTGAAGTAAATAATGAAAATCTTGGTGGAAACATGGAGCGTAAAGTAATTGTTATCAAACAACTCTTTATTGTTGAATTTGCATCATCAATAGTCAACATGAGAAAATCAGGTTATCAAATATGAAAATATACAACTGATTAAGTGTCTATTTTATTTGTAATAGTTTAACTAGGAAAATAACTTTTTCAGTCTTACTTTACAAATTTTAATTTAGAGTAAGATAATTTTTAAAACTACAACATTTATTTCAGTCTTAATATTACTTTTAAATCTTGTATATTTTTTAAATTGCATCATCACATGCGAAGCACGTGTGTTTCTGCTAGTATTGTAAAAGTGAGATGAGAATGAGAATTATGTTTGTACATTTTTGCCCACTCAATAGTTTTACAATTTTCAATTTACCATTTAAGTTTATTAATGGTGCATTAATGTTAGTTAGTTTTTCTTTTTTTCTCATAATGGTCTATATCTTGACAAAGTTTTTCATCTTTTTACTCCTTTAAATTTTATTTATAGGTATGATAATGTTTTATGTTATTTCATTCATAAAGAAATATTTAGAAAATTCAGTTAACTAAAATAAAATAAAATATGTTTTTTCATTCATTTTTCAAATAAAAATTAAAAAAATAATGTACGAAATATATCAAATTAAAAAATATGTCCTAGAGTTTGCACATATAATTTTCTAAAATGGTTAACTTAATTGGGAGAATTTAGTGAGTAAGACTTATGAAAGTCATATTAATTATAATTATGATATTGTAATTTTTATTATAAATAAATGTATATTCTTCAAAATTTTATTTTTATTAAAAAATTATATATGAAAAATAATCAAAATTTCAAAAAAAATATACATATCACGTGCACCGCCAATACAGTTTAACTAGTCTTCTGAAATTTATTTTCAAACTCACAAAAGTTTTATTAAATATCAGAGACTCTTGGAATACTTTCCATTTGACAACTACTTAGCACTTTCTAAACACTCTGATTAAAATAAGCTATGATAATTACTAGATCAACATTCTAAAGTCGAATTCAATCGTTCATATCTAATCTAATAGTTTAAATGAGTTGATGTCATCTTTTATAGATGTATCTTATAGATGTGTCCGAGTTTTTTAAATAAAGATAATGTGTTAGATTTGAAAAGATTGTGATGGGAAAAAGGACAAATATATCAATATAATCTTTTTGAGACTTATCCCAAAATAATTTTTCAAAACCACTAAGAGTTACACCACCTAGTCTTGTTTAGATTATAAAGTGATTTTGGATTACTATCAGAGTGAAAAAAAAAAGCTTAGTCAATTAAATCAGATAAATCTTTGAGGTGATGGCCATGGATCTAATTTGCTCGTCTTCTTCTTTTTCATTTTCTTATGTACTGTAAAGTTTATTCATGAAAATTTCATAATCTTGAATTTCCCCTCTTTGTGTGCAAGTAAGGTGCACATAAACTGTATGCTCAATTATGAGATAATAATAAAGAATAATACTTTACTTATAACCAGATTAGGAGGAGTTCCTCATCACAATTGGCGTATCAACCCGTACTATTTGTGAAAAGTAAATGATGATAATAAAAAGTTTTACATTTCCTTTGATGAAATATTTTTTTTAATGTTTTAGGATTTTGTTCTGTAACATTCTAAATAGAGATTATGATTACTAAATAAATTCTTTCTTTTTTCAAGATATTTAAATTGAGATTATGCAAAAGCTATTAATATCATTGCCAATCGATTGAATTTAATCAATAAAGTGGCAATATAATTTGCATCTTGTGATTATCTTTATTGTTTTGATTTTTGTTTCTATAGTTTATTAATATATATGTTGTTTATTATTATGTGATTTCTGTTTCAATTCTGTCAAAATTAATTCTTTTAAATAATCGTTGCTATCTTAAATCTCAATTATTTCTTCACACTACTATAATTTAGGCCTACAATGACAACCACATATATAGTATGATAGTTATAAAAAATATGATAGGTATTTCTTACGGTGTCATAAAAAAGTTCCCTCATTACAGAGAAATGATTTATTTATAAGTTGATATTACCCAACGTTCTCTCTTAGAGCCGCGCACGAAGCTCTCTCTCTCTCTCTCTCATAGCCGCGCACAGAGCTTTTTCTCTCATAGCCGCACACGAAGCTCTCTCTCTCTCTCATAGCCCTAGGTCACACGAAATCGAGCTCACCACCACAGAAGTTGTAGCTTTGTTCTTTTTCAAAATTTCCATTTGATTAAAGGTAACTTTGGATCTGAATCTGAATTGTAATAATTAGGGTTTATAGTTGATTTCTATGTTTTGGAGTCTGTGATGATTTCTGTGCTTTATCTGATTCTAGATTTTGATTTTTCTCAAGCTTTTTGGAAATTGTAACTGCCAAGAATTTCTTGCTGAAAATTTTATGCTAACCTGGTTCGGATCTGAAGCTCATCTTCTCCTATTTGTCTTCATCATTTTCTATATTTTTGTTTACCTGATTTTGTCAGGGAAACCAAAGAATCTGAGATTTTCTACCTCGCTGCTTTCGACGGCTTTTCTTCCTCATCTTCGGTCTCGAGGGTTAGTTTCATTGGGTGGAACTTATTTGGATTAGTATCTCTTATCTATTGTGTTTCTGTTTTCTCTTAAGTTTTTGAGAGTATTATTGTTTATTCTGTGAATCTTTTCACCTTTTATGCAGGTTGAAACAGTCATCAATGTCGCCTCATGCATGTTTTATATATTTTTTTTCTTTAAATTTTGGGTTAAAAGGTGTTTTAATCTTATCCCGTCTTAAAGGTTGGTTCTCATATGAAGAGCTTATAAATTCCAATGCTCAGGTTAGTCTGAATTCTCATTTATGTTTCTATTCTGCATCGTTTTTAGGGTTCTTTTACTTCATTTTTGTTTCAAGCAATTTTTTTGTGTGTGTGGGTATTTCACATTTATCTGTTGGTGGTTGAGAAAACTAAAAGATGAGTTTAAGCAGAAATTTATGGTATTTCGTTTGCTAATGTGTTATCCTTGAGAAAATGAAGAATTCTAGCCTAGTTATGACTATGTCTCTGTTCGACTCTTGTGGACAGTGATAGATAATAATCTGATTTGATCTTTATGGAGCAAGTGTTGATTCTGTCATTTTTTGGTGATTTATGCCCTAATGATTCGATGATTTAGGGGTTTGGTGGAGATGACACTGGTTACCAATCAAATACATGTAAGTTTAAGTTAAGAAACATTTATATGTATTTTGTGATTTACGAATTATGTCATGAAAGTGAAAATACTGCGTTTGTATGTCACCATTTCTAGTACAAAGACATGCACACAAACAATATCGAAATAACCAATGCTTTAACTAGGGAGAGACCTAGGAGTGTAGCTTGAATTAATAGGCTTGGGAACAAATCTTCAAATATTTTCATTGAAGACGCTACAGATCCCACTACCAGGAAGACATCCACCATCTTGGCATCCTCCAGCTTGTCTAATGGTTCTGCCACTCCAGGATATCAACCTCTTTTTTGTGACTTGTTTACTAGGCATTTGTTTACTCTTCAAGATTTGCACTTAGTTGCTTGCTAATATTTGAAGTTGAGGGTCAGACCGAAAAGTACCATTTTCATTGCATGATCTTTCTATAAAGATTTCAGCTCCCTTTATTAATTGTAACATGTTGAAAGTCAAGTTCTTTCTTCCCTCTCTACAAAGAATAATGATTGTTGATGTTCTTTGTTCCAATTTATTTAATTGTTTAACCAGTGTGGTCCAATAATTTGTCTAAGAGAATTCCCCTTTTCTGAATTGATAATTGACTCAAGTTAATTATAGACTTATTTGAGTGTTATGATTGTTTTTTTATGAGAATGTTTCTACCACATTTGCTCTAACACACAAGTGTAATTCTTACTTGGAATTTTTCGAAGAAACATAGAATTAACAACTTTAAATGTGCTATTTAGCTAAGTTATTTAAGTCTCTATTTCATTGCTATCAAATTGGTCATTGGATCTTACATTCGTGTAAGTTGATCACTTTACTCTTGATACAGGCAACATTATGTTTTATAAGGATAATAAAGAAAGTCCCATACCACTTGCTATTTCGTTCATAGCTTTAGAAAGTCTAACATATATTCTACCCATGAACTTGGATGCAATACAAGTTATTGTTCTTCTCTTTGTTACCTGACTATGACTAGACTGTTGTGGTGTTCGAGATATTCTTGAACTCATATATGATCTAGTGAGCTAGCTTTGTCTAACGTCTCTTCCTTGAATTGGAGAATAGGCAGTTACTCGGCATTTTCAAATTCACATTTAGAAAATTATAAATAAACTTAATTGCTACGTTTGATAAGAAAATGTAAGTTTCTCATTATCTTTTTACTTGCTACATGCACTTCCCAATCGTAAAGAAGCTTCATAGTATCTCTTTGGCCACAGAGTTCACTTCTAAGGCACGCCAAAATGAAGAATTTTGAGAACTTAAATGCCTTGGTGAATGTCTTTCACATTCAACCCTCTTCTATCATTTTATTACAATATCTCATGTCGTGGAAGTAATTATTTTGTTGAATCCATGCTTTAAATGTGGTGATGGTAGGATATGAGTGCCGGAGTAATTATTTTTAATGAACATTTATTTTTTCTACTGTCATATTAACAATAGTTAAGTAAATGAATTTTTATAGTTACATTTTGTAGTTCTCTTGCCAATCACTTGGAAACTCTTTTCATTTGTGATGAGTGGTTTAGTTACACTTTGTAGTTCTCTTTTGCTTGGTTAGATACTAAGAAGCAGAGCTTACTTCTTATTTGAGGTTTATACTTTTGGTGCAAGCATGTCTGTAAGTCAAGCTTGAGATAAGTAGCAAAAATGATTTAGCGTGAGGACCTAAGGTGACATTATTGTATCTTGCCAAGGCCTATCTCAGATTAACTTTTACTGTCGAAGACACGTTGGAAGGCCTGACTTTGTGTCATGGGAAAGTCAGTTTTTCCCTTTCAATGACATTTTTTTAAAAAAATATATGGGACATTTTAATGACGAGGATTCCCCGCCATCTAATATCTTTTCACGAGACTTTAGATGATGGGGAATCCCAGTCATTAAAGGCTAAAATCAGGATTTTTTAATGACAGAGAAGGTAAAGATAACAGTCTTGTAGATGACAGGTAGTCAGCATTCAATATAGGGTTATAATGAGGAGTTTTATCCGTCATCTAAACCTTTTTTTGTTGTAGTGTCATTATTTCAAAACAAAATCCCTTTATGAAATAAATTGCCTAAATTATTTGTTAGATTATGAAGCTAGAGTGTACAATAAAAATAAACTATCATTCACCCAAGAATCAATGTCTCTTAGAGGTATATATAGAGAAATGGTCTTTAAGAAGTAGAACAATAAAAAAAGATAAAGACATGACCTTTTCACCTGATTTTTTTATTTTAAATAAATAGAATAATAGACTTGAAATGATATACTAATGAGATGACACTGACAGTGGTTTAATATAAAAAGGGAGAGAGAGAGGCCAAATAATTATTCAATTTTACCATTATGGGCAACTAATGCATGAAAATACAAACGCAAATGGATAATTGAGAAAAACTTGAGTTTATTATTATTGCTAAGAAAAGAATTGAATGAAAATGACGGTCAATGACGATTCTTAATGAAGTAAATAATGAAAATCTTGGTGGAGACATGGAGCGTAAAGTCATCAAACTAAAACTAAGACTTTAGACTGGTGAGTCTACATAATTTAAATAAGTAATTGTTATCAAACAACTCTTTATTGTAGGATTTGCATAATCAATAGTCAACATAAGAAAAATCAAGTTATTAAGTGTGAAATTATACAACTCATTAAGAGGCTCTTTTATTTGTTATGGTTTGACTATGAAAATAACTTTTTTAGTGTTACTTTTCAAATTTTAATTTAGAGTAAGATAATTTTTAAAGCTACAACATTTATTTCAGTCTTGATATTACTTTTAAATCTTGTATATTTTTTAAATTACATCATCACGTGCGAAACACGAGTGTTTCTACTAGTATATTAAAAGTGAGATGAGAATGAGAAATATTTTTGGACGTTTTTGCCCACTCCATATTTTAACAATTTTCAAGTTACCCTTTAAATTTATTAACGGTGCATTAATATTAGTTAGTTTTTCTTTTTTCTCATAATGGTGTATATCTTGACAAAAAATTTCATCTTTTTATTCCTTTAAATTTTATGTATAGGTATGATAATGTTTTATGTTATTTCTTTCATAAAGAAATATTTTAGAAAATTCAATTAACTAAAAAAAAATATTTTTCGTTCATTTTTCAAATAAAAATTAAAGAAATAATGTACTAAATATATCAAATTAAAAAATGTATCCTATAGTTTGCACATATAATTTTCTAAAATAGTTAGCTTAATTGGAGAAATTTAGTGAGTAAGACTTATGAAAGTCATAGTAATTATAATTATGATATTGTATTTTTAATTATTATGTATATGCTTCAAAGTTTTATTTTTATTGATAATTTATATATGAGAAATAATCAAAATATCAAGAAAAACATACATATCACGTGCACCGTCCATATATTTTAACTAGTCTTCTGAAATTTGTTTTTAGAAACAGAAAAGTTTTATTAAATATTAGAGACTCTTGGAGTACCTTCCATTTTACAATTGGTTAGCACTTTCTAATCACCCTGATTAAAATAAGCTTTGTTAATTACTAGATCAATACTCTAAAGTCGAATTGAGTCGTTCTTATCTAATCTGACAGTTTAAATGAGTCGATGTTATCTCTTATAGATGTGTCGGAGTTTCTGTAAATAAGGATAATGTGTTAGATTTAAAAAGTTTGTGATGGGAAAAAGGACAAATATATCAATATAATCTTTTTGAGACATGCCAAAATAATTTTTCAAAACCATGAGTTACACCACCTAGTCTTGTTTAGATAATAAAGTGATTTTGGATTACTATCAGAGTGAAATAAGAAAGCTTAGTCAATTAAATCAGATAAATCCTTGAGGTGATGGCCATGAATCTAATTTGCTCGTCTTCTTCTTTTTCATTTTCTTATGTAGTGTAAAGTTCATTCATGAAAACTTCATAATCTTGAATTTCCCCTCTGTGTAAGTAAGGTGCACATAATCTATGCACTCAATTACAAGATAATAATAAAGAACAATACTTCACTTGTAACTAGATTAGGAGGAGTTCCTCATCATAGCTGGCATTGATGAATCAATCCGTACTATGTGTGAAAAGTACATCATGATAATAAAAATTTTTACATTTCCTTTCTGAAATATTTTATTAATATTTGGTGCGACCAACTGTTTTTTAATTTAAAAATATATTAAAATAATTATAGTATATGACGTGATCAGATCAGCTCTTACTGATATGGTTGGAGCTAAACATTATTCAATAATAAATTTATACATAATATATGTCTAAATTATTTATACATTTAGGAATATGATAATAATAACTTAATATTAAAATATTATAAAAATATTGAGGGATTCTTCATATTATTCAAACATTAACGAATGATCATGAATTTATTTGAGAAACTAATGATCACATTTGATGTCTCAAATTGTTAATATCCAAAACAATATTAGATTTGTTTCTGGTCGGCAAATTAACTAATACCATAATTAATTATACATTACTACACAATCTAACATTTTATGATTCATATATATAATTGCATGTTATTTATGCCAAAACAATTGAGATAAATCAAAATGCCATTACTTCAGTTAGGGATGTTCTATGGTAATGTAGGAAGGATTACCTAGAGAGAGAGAGAGAGAGAGAGAGAGAGAG
>QANY01005064.1:689082-817019 GCA_003255025.1 Datisca glomerata
AGAGGAAGAGATAGAGAGAGAGAGAGAGAGAGAGAGAGAGAGAGAGAGAGAGAGAGAGTCGGACTAGGATTCCCTCATCTAATTGCTTCTAACATATGAGGAGTCATATTGTACGATCTGAGCTATCAAAGATCTGAGACCAGTCGAGAACCAGCAAAGAAAAATAGAGATCCTTTCTAGCCGAAATCAAAATCACAAAAAATTGTTTTCCATGCTTACCTCAGGAAAAAACGCTCATCCTTCCCATGCAGTGAACCCAGTTGATTCTTGGGTTGTTTCTAGCTATGTTGAATCTAGTGCTTTCAGTGGTAGTGTATGTGTCGATTCTCGGGTTTCCAGGTGCGAGGATCCTTCTTTTGGTTCGGTGAAAGTGATGTAGATGCTGGCTTTTGCCCTCTGGATGGAAGACGCGCGATGGGTTTTGTGGCTAGGGTTCCGGGGATCTCTGTGTTGGAGGTGAAGACTTGTCTGTTGACCTTTTTTCTCCAGTGCATGGTGAATTACTAATTAGTGGCTATTCTTCATAGGCTAAAATGGGCTCTCCAAACATCTCGGACCAATGGTGTTATTGAAACATATTCTCAACTTGTGGTCTCTGGATCAAAGCTAACTCTTGCTCTGACTGGAGGCTGGCCCATTTGTTGGATGAGATCCATTACATTTTTTCTCAAGCTAAAGGCTTCTCTATTAGATGGATAAACATAAATTCTAATTCTGTCGCTGATGTTATAGCTTGCTATAGTTTAGGTCATGAAAGAATTGGTTTTAAGAATCTTTGTTTATCTCTTTCTATCTGTAGCTTGATTTTGTCAGATATTCACTCTCTAAGTAGTTGTTTTAAACCTCCTTTATTATATTACTGACCTTGGTTTTTCTTAATATATAATATTCCTATCTGGTTTATCTAAAATAACTATCAAATATCAACTGCTATGTTCATTCAACATAAAATTCTAAAATTTTGTACTTGAAAAATTAAGTTTTAGACAAATTTCTCAAATATTGAGTTATATATATATATATATATATATATATATATATATATGATACACGTTGCCACATGTCTTAAAAATTAGTATTTTAATCATATACATAGAGATAAAAAATGAATGATTGTTAGTAAAAGACCTCCAGAAGAAAATGATCTTGATTTTCCGCTATGCATTGCTAACATTTGGAAATCGAATAATCTCGAGTAACTGACAAAGCTGCTAAAGTTGTTAAGGTGATGACAAATCCGTTAGTGAAATGAGTCATATAAAAGATCTATCTATTCTCAATCTCCTATAAAAATATAAAAAGAATTATGAAAAATAAGTGTAACACGTCAAATAATATAAATGAGTACGTAATATTTTCTCTCCAACTATATATCATCCATCACATACATACGTGACCAACTCATCACGCTGAGCGCAACAATGATGTAATATTTCCCTTGAACAAAAAGTAAAGAGAATACATGCACTGATCCTCTCAATTAATTAATTATAAGATGGCATTACAATAGATTCTGTACAAATAATTAGTACTTTAATTAACTAACTCTACAGATCTTATTTCAACCATTTTTTTTCCTTTTTTCAAGGTCAAGACGTGTTATTTTCTAACTAAAATTCAATTTTATAAGAAACAATGGGAGATAGTGATTATATTTTATTAGTTAAGAAATATTAATTTCACAACTAGCCCACAAAATTAAAAAAGAAAAATCCATAGAATCATTTCTGATATACGAATTCCATAATGCAAGACAAAGAAATAAGCTAAGCTCTTACGTTAACACCAGGCATGATAATATTATAAAATAATTATGCCAGCAACTTTGACATGTTAAATGAAATTAATTTTAATTAATTAAGTCAGTCAAATTGCATGCATGGGAATGTATATATAATTATAGTTTTTTTTATTTTAATTTTATCATGGGCCAATCGTAATAATATGTTTGGTTTTTGTGTGATTGCCTGGCTACATGTTGGTTGACTTAGAGCAAATGAGGAATCTTAATTAAAAAAAAATATAATATTTGGGTTTTTTGTTTTGAATTTTCTGAAGAAAATATGGGAATATTTTAGGTATTGTTGAGGAAAAAGCTAAAAGAAAATATAAAAAATTGATGTTTGATTGTATTAATTAATAACTTTGCCATGGTTGGCAATTTTGGCAAGTAATCTGGAAAAAGGAATATTTGAAATTATTGAGTTTTAAAAAATTCAAATGTTAACGTTATGTTACTGCACATAACATGTCATGTCAATAAAATAAGATCAAAATATGATTGGTTTATCTCGGATAAAAATTAACCTATTCGAATAGGTTTTTTATATATTATTTAGATATAGTTTCATTGGGATGAAAAATATTTGATCTATATATGAAGCATTCTTATTACACTTATTTTGATGTATATTAAAAGTTGGTCGTACTAAAATCCTTATTCATTAATTATTAGCTAAAATAACACGTCGAATGTATAAAACGCTTTTCCGAAATAAACCCATTATGCAAAATAAATATGTATTGCTTGATGGTATATATTTTTCCAAAATTATCTAATCCATTGATAAGTATGCCATGAATAAGCTGTGAATTTTATTATGTACTGAAACAAAAATAAAAATAAAAATGTTCAATTTTTGTTTTAAACTCAAACTCTGACATGTTTTCTACCTGGAGATCTGAAAATTGAACTATATCCATGAATTCCTAGCTGATATTTGAGATGATTTTGGAAATTCGCGGACCGAACGATGAAATGAAAGTTGAAAAAAATTATAATGTAAGAAATAGTATTATCAGATTTATAGTTCAAGTGATGATGGTTGATCAGTTTGATCAGAATGTTAAGAACTTGTTTCTCTACTTCCAAACAATTGGACAGTTCTTCTAGCAATTGGATACCAAAGTTGTCTTCTTTTCTCTTCCTTCACATTCTTTTCCATATTTGAAAATCTTGACATAACTGTTATTTCTGATACTGATCTTCTTTCCTTAGAATTTGAAATTCTTGCTGTTTCTCCTGAATCCGAAGTAGACGCACCCGAATCGGGATTCGCGTTATTTGTACCAATTCTACTCTCATATAATCTCTTCATTTCCATTCCTTCTTTGATCTTCAAGATTTGATCATCATTGTTTTCAATGTCTGATTCCAATAAACAGAATCTGTTGCTTGAGACACAAGCAATCATTTCCGTGTTCAAAAATGTCAAGTCCGACGGGCCGAGATCGCTCCACCGATTCTTGAAGATGAAATCCGACACGATAATCTTATGATTATGCTTATGCAAATCCTTTTGTATAAGCATGTCATTACCATCCTTACGATCTTTTTTTCCGATAATCTTTCGGAAGCTGCTTCCGATGTTAAACCTCAAGGATCCTCCGTGAGGATCATCATCCTCTTCCCTCTGCACGAAAATCTCAACGTTCGAATCCTCGTTCAGCTCGGACCGGTTCATCCATAAAGACCTCATGCTGTTAGAAAGCTTAAAGAGTGACATGTCTTCAGGGCTAATCCTTCGCCTACAAAGAGGGCAGCTTGAGTGCTTTTCAAGCCAATGATCAATACAATCAATATGGAAAGCATGTTTACATTTCGGTAAAAGGCGAAGGATCTCGACCTCTTCAAACTTAGAGAGGCAAACGGAGCATTCAAGGCCGTCTTTGGAGCCTTTGAGGGAGGAGAATCGGAAGAAAGGGAGGGATTCAATGACGGTTTTGTCTATCCCGGAGCTTGACCGAGTTTGGCTCGGATGAATGATGGGATCAGAATGAGAACCATTAGCAACTGATCTGGAATGGAAGAGTTTGACATAGATGAGGAGAAGGAATGTAAGGAGAAACATGCCTGCCAGTACTCCCAATACAACACCAAGGCTTGGTTGGAAGTTTGAAGTGTTGTTGTTTTCATCAAATTGAAAAGCTGTTTGTTGTGATTCAACAGAGAAGAAGAGGAGAAAGAGATGGAAAATAATTAGGAAATTTAAATTATTCATGGGGTTTTTTTTTTGGCAAAAATGAAGCTAAATGCTTGATTTAAGAGAAAAATAAATCATTTTCTTTTGGGTGTGTGGGGAATTATGCTAAAGATAAATCCTTTATATATAATAGTTTGTTGGTTTGTTCTTAGGCAGTTGGTGTGAGACTGACTTCCATAAATTAATTAATAAATAATTATTTACGTAAGATTGAATCGTTTATATGTAATTACATGAACCAACCAATCAATTATATACAGGTTTAAATATTATATCCATATCAAGCATTAGAAAATTTAGAATGATGTCCCCCCTCCCCATGTCATGATCACTACATAGCGTCAAACTATATAAATACTCGAGAGAATTGTAAAAATGACCACTTTCCTAGCTCAAGTTGTAAAAATGTTCAGAAAATTTTTTTATTATAAAAACTGGCCGAAATATGATAAATAATTTCTTTACCATTGTGTAGTTTGGGTACATAAATTATTTACCGCGGGCGTATTTCGGTCATTTTAACAAAAAAAAAATTCGGTCATTTTTGAAACTCAACTCCCGTAAACCAGCCTTTTCCTGCTATTTTCCCTAAATACTCGGCTCTATCTGAACTTGTGGTTGGAGAATTTGTTTTTTGCGTTATCTGCAATTTCCCCCTTCCTTTTCACCTTCTTAAAAAAGGGTGAACATCAAGAATATATCATTTTTAAGAAAAAAAATGACTAAAGATAAAAAAAAATAGGCCATCTTAACTACAAAAAAAAAAAATGAAAATTCGATGCCAGAAATCATTCTCCACGCGCGCGAAGTTTTGAATTTTTGTCCTCAAAGTTTATATAATATAAACTGTACATATAAAATATACCGTGAAAATCACATAGCATGTATATAAAATGTATACTTAATATATTATATAAACTATTAAAATTTGGAGCAAGAAGCGTGCGTGAATGTCTGTTTTTTTCGAAAATCATATCAGTTGGTTATTTTTGAGATTTTTTATACTTGTAGTCGTTTTTTATGATTTTTTTAAAAGTGATCTATTTATAAACTATTAAAATTTGGAGCAAGAACCGTGCGTGAATGTCTGTTTTTTTCGAAAATCATATCAGTTGGTTATTTTTGAGATTTTTTATACTTGTAGTTGTTTTTTATGATTTTTTTAAAAGTGATCTATTTATGAATATTACTAGCCGAGAAAAGCATATAAATAGTCCAATAAAGATTTGAGATTACTACATGTATGGTAATTAACTAGAAAATGTCATTTAGATTAAAAAAAATACCCCATCTTCTATCCATTATCAAAGAAAAAAATACGTAATTGTAATATAGGGTCCTTCTACAGTAATTACTGTAACTATATCATAGAATTTTTCTATAATATCGTACAAATATTAAGAGAACTCATGTTGGGATCCAAGTCGTCTGTCTGAAATTTCATATCCTCTTCCTTGTCCACCTAATAAATTTAAGCACAAAATCCTCACCATCCTAATAAAGTTATGTCACACACTGTTTCTAAATGAAAGTTAACATAGACAACTCAAACGTCTACGAGTAATACCAGCGACTAGGAGATGATAAAGATTTAACCCAATTCCACATAATAAAAAGGGAAAATTTGCACTATAGACAAGTTTAGTGGTAGTGTGTTAAGAAGTAGCCGAGTTTCTAGAATTTTAGAGAAATAGCAAGTTTTCAAAACGGTCAATAAATTTAGACCAAAATACCCTTCATCTATATAAATCAACAATCCTGTCAATACGGATAAATCAATTGAAAGTTATTGATATACCCATCTGTATACCCTATAATTAAAAAAATAATATATTTTTTGGATTATTAAATTTAAAAACCCCACAAAGAAAGCCTACCGAAATAAATGGAATAATGATATAGTTGCAAATAGATTAAATGATGATCTAAAATCAATTGAAAACTAAAAATGTACATCAATTCTTTCAAAAAAAATAATAAGTACTTGAAAATGTAGAAAATCTCGCCAAAATATCAACCAGCAGATAAATCAATTTCAATCTCCATCCTTTAAGGGAAACTGATTCATAATTGAAAATAAATCAATGACGTTTAAATTAAAAAAAATATAAAAATAAAAAATAAAAAATTGTATGATTAAGAAAACATTATTGGTTTCAAAAAATACAAAAGATAATCTAAATATTCCCATAAAAATTTAAATTTTGAAAATCTCCTAATGATATAATTATATAATTAGAAAATTAAAATAACAATCAAAATATATTAACCATAAACAAAACAAAATTTTAATTTCTATATAACAAAAATTCCCGCCCAAATCATCAACAAAATAGGTAAATAATTTTCAACCAACTCATATTAAATGCAGGTAATACAAATTTGAATTCTACCAATAGAATTTAAATAAAAAAAATAAAAAATGTAAAAGTTAATCCATGGTATACTGTCAATACGGGTAAATCAAATGAAAGTTATTGATATAATAATCTATATACCCTATAATTAAGGAAAGAATAGTAAAATTCCATGATTATCAATCGGTTATGAAAAACATATATTTTCCATAACCGGAACTCTTAATATTTCACGTAATTAAGATCAGATATAAATAATTAATTACAATGGGTCACATACAATCAATAACAGAAAATCAAATATAGAGGGTAAATCTATCCACTACAAAATGAGGAAAATAAATCGGTGACGTGACATAGCAAAATCTACTATTTAC
The DNA here is from genome assembly GCA_003255025.1 of Datisca glomerata. Taxonomy (NCBI): domain Eukaryota; kingdom Viridiplantae; phylum Streptophyta; class Magnoliopsida; order Cucurbitales; family Datiscaceae; genus Datisca; species Datisca glomerata. The sequence continues at coordinate 695,800 of QANY01005064.1, forward strand.
CTAATAAAAAAATCAAGCTATTGCATAAATCATACTTCTAGACTTCACTATTTTGTGGTGCAATTTCTTTAATAAAAATGCAAGGTCCATCATAAAATAAAGGGGAGAACCTATTTTTTAGAAGTGTAATCGGTTCAATTTGATCGTTTATTTGAGTAAAAAGTTAATCAAACCGAAACGGTTCAATTTGATCGTTTATTTGAGTAAAAAGTTAATCAAACCGAAACCATTGATGGCACATGTTACAGAAACTAAAGAATTTGATGACACCTGTTACAGAAACTGAACAATTTGGAGATTTTGAAACAAAAATATTGAAATCAAACATAAACTAAAGAAAGCAAACAAACATAATCCACCTCCTAATTTCGTTATTTGTCTTCACATGGGTCTTACACGGGATTTTCTAAAAGAAAAGCAAACAAACATAATCCACCTCTGCTTTTAGCGCCGAGAAAACAGTAGCAAACTCAATAGCGGAGATGCACTTCTCGCCGGACACTCCACCCTTGAACTTGCCGGTGATAGCCCTATCACCTCTTCTTTTAGCGCGGAGAAGAACCCTTGTAATTTCTCCATTTCGCAACACAACCCTTCACCGCAAAATATTTTATTTCTAATAGAAGTTCTTAAATGATCGTCTCTCTTAAAAAAAAAAATCTTTTTTACGTTTAGTAAGAGTACCTAATTACAGCTGCAAACTCTTTTATATGTTTAATAAGAGTGTCAGATTACAGTTATATTCAGATTCGAATATCGTAACTCACGATCTCATATTTGTTATTAATCCCCTACTAACTGTTTCCTCACCCGTCATCCCTCTTCCTTCTTCTCCCTCTATATTTTGATTCACTTTCTTATGATAACAGTTATATACGTGTTGTAATGTTATACGAACATACCTTATAGACAGTTTCAAAAACAAATCTTATCAAACCATTTAATGGTTAGTTCAAAATTAGAATTAAAAAGAAAGAAGTTTATATTGAAATGAATTTAAATTACCAAAATGGATTACTAATTTACAATGCGTAGGCCAGAAGAGATAATAATAGCATGATGGCCTGAATCAAAATTAACAATATTTTGGACACTCGGGGTTCAAGGATCATATTCACCAAAAATGTTCTGTTTCTCCATCTCATTGAGCATTTTAGTCTGCTTTTTTTGCCCGGTAAGGAGTCGACATGGAAAACTCGGCATCTCACAAAGAGCTTCGCTTCATCGACAGTAAAAATTTACAGTCAGTCAACCTCCTTTGTGCTCTTCGAAACCTGTCTTCCGGAGGATAAGAATCCCATCATCTTTTGGCTGGAAAATTTCGGTTTTCCTCTTTCATGGATTATGTGTACTATCTCATGAAACATGAGAGTCTTGAATGATCAAAGTAATACGCTTAGCACTATCCGATCAAAAGCTCTCTGCTTTGTATCCAATCTGAGAGGATAACAACCATATTCAAGAAACCTCAAAACACTTTCTCCGGCAATAATTGAGTAAGATAAATTGTATATTTTTTATGTAAAAAAAAAAGACCTTCTAAGGTGCCTTATTACCTCACTTGGACTATCAGGGGAAAACCACCGCAACAACACTCCAAGACGTATAACAGCTGGAATTAGCTTAAAAAGAAATGACGTAATCACCTGCACGATTCGCGTAATATTATTTGGACTTGGTGATAACCAGATAGGATATTTCCCCAGGATATAAGCAAGTGATTAATGATCAAATCAGTGCTTAAAACAGAGCCAACAAACAGGAAGGGAATGATGGATCTCATGCTTATTGACATTGATGTTATCGGATAGAAAATCAAAGAATTGGATTCAGAACTTGCCAGTTAACCACTCCACAATGTCAAAATAGCAAAAGAAGAGCAGTAAAGAACCATGTCTATCATGCCCTCAGTTCTTGCAACTTGTAAGGAGATGGCTTACCAGATTAAGTGCCGTTGTGCCAAGAAGTAATAGATATAACTTTCCCTGAGATAAACAAACAAAAGCTTCAATTGCAACATCTGAACAATATTTGGTAGGACCAAATTCGCAATGGGTACAGATATTTTGGAATAACATTTTTCTTTGCAAGTATTTGGACTAAAATATATAAACAGCGCGCATCTAATGAATTTAAGTAAGCTTGGTAATTCAAATAAGTCGCGCATAGAACAGTAACTAGAATAGGGAACTACTCAATTAGAGAAAAGTCATATAATTCATGAAGCTACCTCAACTAGATGGAGATTGGAAGCATGGCTCAGAAGGACGAAAGCAAATTCTCCTATTTGTGCTAGTGACATTCCAACCTATGTAGATGTAATTACACAATGCCAGTCAACAAAATCAAGAAACTAGTCAAAATACCAATTCATATCTGATAGCAAAAAGGAGAAAGCTTACAAGGATTGATGTCTTGTTGCTGTATCCAAATCCTTTGACAACAGTAGAAACCACTATAGTTTTAATTATAAACACCAGTAGGGCAGCTGCTAGTAGAATTTCAATATGACTCCAGAGGAAATGAAAATGAATTAACATCCCAATGCTGGATAGAAAAAGAGCAGCAAAGAAGTTGCGAATGGGCTCAACCTAAGAGGCAATTAACCCAGGCAAGAGTAGAGAAAGGTTAACATTTTCAACAGAGCAAGTAAAATAGAACAAGTTCTGTAACATTTGAAACATCATAAGAAACTCCTAATTATATTATAAATTTTGCTACCAATAAAAATTACAAAGGAAGATAATAATTGCACGCTTATTCATTTGTTTAAGCAATCATGATTGACAAATCAGATCAGATCTAGCTATGCATTACGTTGGCATAGTACAATGCTGTAAGATTTCTCCGCAATATACTTGCATTTACATCATATGTAACACTTTTGCTCATGGATAAAATCAGTAGATGGTAACTAAATGAGGAGCATAAGATCTGACAAACCCTTGAAACTCTGAAACAAAATGCACTAGTGATAAAACTTACTTCTTCAAGTGTATGTTGAGCAAGATCAGTCGTTGATGTCATCACACGAGCAGCGAAAGAACCCAGTACCAGACTTAATCCCACTTTATCACTGAACTGGAAGGACACAAGTATTCGAATTACCTAATGTACCAAGACAGATATACATGTATGTATTTATGCCTATATATGCGCGTATACACACATACATGCAAACAAGTACCAGTTGATGCTTCATACACATATGCCTTCAATCAGGAAATACACAAAAGTTTTATCATTGCAAATCAGAAAGATTGGTTGGCAGGGAATTGGATAGCTTTCACTTCCACAAGCAACGATTGTTGCCAATGATAATTTCAGTTATTCCATTAGCTCTATGTTAAAGATACAAAATAGCCACAGATTGCAAGAGGAGTCCTGACTCAAAAATAAACTGTTTCTAGTTGCTACTTTGCCATTAACGGAAGTGGATGTAATGTGTGATGCAAGAGGAGGTTGAACTAACCCAAGCTACCAATAAGCAGAAAGCCAAGGAAGCCAATTGATAGAGTTCATTAGTCGGCACATAGAAGATTCAAGTCAAATACTGTACGAGTAAAAAAGACTTATCATAAGCTTAAGAAACCATGGACACATGTGCGACAGAGGATTGACAAAATGGCCAAAAACAAAACCAGAATCACCAACCTGTGAAAGCAAATTATCTATGTTGTGATTCTAAAACAACAGCTAGAAAAGAGTATATCCAAATGTTTCATTGTTAAGCCCGAATACAGCAATGGTAATAAATTTTCAATTGAGAGAATGGTTGAGTACGAAATTTTTTCGCAGTAGATCCTGAATCTCTGTTTTGTGGCATATCTCTCTTCTAAGATAAAAACTCTGGCATATCTCTTACAAATATACAACTTCTTATTCATCCAGTTTCTGCTTCACTCATTTTTCCCTCATGAAGTTTTTTTCTGGCGTTGAGCTTCGACATTTTCGATCCCATTGTGTTAATATATTCTTGTAAATATATTCACGGTTAGACCAAACATTAAACATAGTATGAAACATATAAGATGGTTTATGTTCCACCAGATTTCATGGCATATGAAACATATAGAAAGGTGTTACCACTGCTGTTGAAGACAAAGACAGGAATGCACCAAGAAACACCCCCTCAGACGGTTTGCCACCACATAGCTGCAATATTCATAAACTGCAAATCATAAACCCGTTGACAATCTTGAGGAGAAAATGTAGTACACATAACTTGCAAGAAAATGATTACAATAAACTTTTCTCTACATATAACAGAAACACTAGGTAATGGCTCATAACAAGACACGGCCAGGTACTGATAAAAAATAAAACAAAGACACAGCCAAGTAATACCTAACCCCAACCTACAGGCTTTCATGTTTTGAATTAGAGCATGCAGAATCACCTTCCATCCAAACACCCACCCCTAACTATCCATGAGCACACCCGCCCCTAACTATCCATGAGTGCACATGAAGTGCCATAAAAAATCCTTCACCCTTGGGGTTAAATGCACTCTGATCAGCAATCAAGTAATATTTATTGATGTACTACAAGCATCGAATGTACACGTGACATTCTAGAATTTCTTCAAAGCTGACCTCTTACCTAATATATATTTGCAAAGGATGACAAAAAGTAAAGACTACCATAAATTAATTTGACAAACTTTCAACATGGGTTAAAATACTAATTATAGCAAGAACTTCATCAAGAAACATTCCTTCCCAATTCAGGTTTGTAATTAAGTCCCCAACAAATAGCAATAGTATATCGGTATATTGTATTCAGTATACAACTGGCCTCCACATGTCATCATAATGCTAGACGTACCGAAGCTGTCATTCCACACAAGCACATGTGGAATTTGAATAGGATGAATCAGCAATATATTGCTGCTTTAGGTCAATTGCATTAAGGAGACAATAACAAGGAGAACTGGGGGTTAAAAAAGAAGCTAACCTCAAATCTAATTGTAGCACATGATATTTTGACTTGCGAATGGATATGATAAATACAGGTTGGTAAGAAACGTCTTTTATACTTATATATTTTTTTACTCGTACAGTATTTGACTTGAATCTTCTATGTGCAGACTAATGAACTCTATCAATTGGCTTTCTGCTTATTGGTAGCTTACCACACTTATTCCACATTGAGCTTTTTCTGAGAAATGCTTTACAACAGTATGGATGAATTGTACTATCATGCTTAGTTGGTTACCACAGCCATGGTGGAATATCAAGTTTAAGGTATGATCATTACGCACTTTGGTGTCCCTACCTACTAAACCATGTTCAATAATAGTGGAATAGGATGTTGGTGTTAATGGTAAACACATGCGAAAATCTCGGACAATTCTGTCCGCATTGCTCATGAACCTTAGCCTTTCTTCCCCATCCCAAATGATAGGGTAATTAAGTGCCACAAGATTAGACACTGGCTTGTGCCGGTTACTAGTCCAATAAAGTTGGAGAAACTCAATGAAAGATATAATCTCAAAAGCAACATCAAAATTCTTGATATTCATTTTTCTCTTATCACCGAAAGCAATGAACATAAGTCTGAAATATCAATATCAATAGATGATGATGTACCTATCAACATAAGTCTGTGAAAGCAAATTATCTATGTTGTGATTCTAAAACAACAGCTAGAAAAGAGTATATCCAAATGTTTCATTGTTAAGCCCGAATACAACAATGGTAATAAATTTTCAATTGAGAGAGGGGTTTTGAGCACGAAATTTTTTTGCAGTAGATCCTGAATCTCTGTTTTGTGGCATATCTCTCTTTTAAAATGAAAACTCTGGCATAGCTCTTACAATGTATATAACTTCTTATTTACTTACGATTTCGTCATGGACAAAACTCCTTCAAGAATACCAGAAGAACCAACAAGGATTGGAAGCAAAGCAAACAACAAACCAACAGCACAGTCCTGGTAGTCCATACCAAAAACCGATCAGAAATAGAACATAGGAAAGATGCATTTAATATCATTATTATTAAGTGAAAAATCCGCAAACCATTAACAATTCTGTACTTCCAAAGATGTGGCTTCCTGGATATAACTGACAGCCATTTCCAAGTTTGGCAAGTGATCCCACCGTACAGAAAGGACCAATAGAAACTCCCTGCGTCATAAGCAATATGATGTTATTCAACTTCTGTAACCCACTAACCAAGACGAAATCAACACTTTATATATCCAAGTCACAATTATAATTACGATTCTTGCAGCGGATTCAACAATAGGAAGATGCCCACAGAAATAAAAACCACAATTTAGAGTTCATTCACAATTACACCCCAAGTACATCACCATTTAAGCAGGCACTTATTTCAATTACCAAAACAAAGGAAGCAGCGAGGTTTATAAAGATTGATGAAGCACGGTAGAAAGGAGATAAGATGTCAGAGAAAAACAAACTAAACTAACAGCCAGCTAACAATTACATCAGCTTGTAATCAATTACCAACGTGTTTTGTAATCTATGAAGCTAGACAGACAAAGTTTGTAAAATCCATTTTTTCAAGTAGTTCTGTTATCTATATTTGGACGTTAGTTAGGAAGTAGGAGCATTGTTCTGCACATCAAAGCCACTAACGTTGTACACAAACTTAATAAAGAATATACAAGAGAACTATATTTTTGCTCTCTCTCTCTCTCTCTCTCAAACTTCTACTGAATATATCGTTAATAGTGTAAGAAGACAACCAGCTCCAGTCAAGAGAATTATAAAAGCACCAAGTGATGAAAATGCACAAGAAAGAAGCTTGCATTAACTACCTGTCCAAGAACAGCATTTGGATGCACGATTGCAGTCGGGTGAATAGAAGTAGAGTTTCTTCCAGAAGAAGCTTCCACCGCCCTTTCTCCCTCAACGTCTGAAATATCCCAAAATAATCGTTAAAACTCGAAAAAGCAGAGAGAGAGAGAGAAGTAGCTGTTGACGAGAATCGAAGCAGAGAGAATGAGCGAGACGGCCTGCGAACCTTATTTTTCAGTAATTTCACAAGTTTATTTCATGTATTTTTATTTAGTTTGATAAAATCATTTAACCTGACTAAATAACAATCTCATATTACTTTCTCAACCAATTTTCTTTAAAAATATATTTTATCAAATAATTTTTTAAATTCAATTACTCATCTTACAATATATTTATACATTTTCAAAATAACTTTTACTTTCTCAAATCTCCATTAAAACCCATTATTTGTGTCAATTCTCCCTACTGGATTTTGATATTTTTTTCAAAGATCAAAACCTCCAAAAGTATCATAAAATATCCCAATCTTGGAATCTCGTCAAATCTCGTTCCAGTCCTGTGGAACCAAACAACTCCCGATAATGAATTTTGAGATTTTTTCATGTTTTCTAGCCACAGTCCTAAAAGGCCCGTCCCGCAAACTCGTCTCGTGAGATTAAGATATACACATTAATTGAAATGAATCATATAAAATATTAAATTAGAATTAAGGATAGATAAACTCTTCATATATGCATAATATAAATTTAAAAATACATGTTAATAATATCAAATATTTTTTAAAAATTAAAAATTATTTTATTCCGTAAAATAAATATTATTCATAAACTATCAATATTTAAAAATATATTAAAATTATAAAAATGAGACTTTAACGAGATCGTTTATCATGTCTCATTTTTTTGTGGGAGGACCAGACCCATGAGACGGAGCTGCGAATGGGGGTTTTCCCTCAATCATTTATATTCAGTTTTAGATTATATTTACCCGAAATATAACAAAAACTTGCATTCATATTCCATTTTTTTCTTGTGCTAAAATCAAAATATTTTGTGCGTTCAAGCCAGAACGGAACGAACTCGATAACCATGTATGCATATCTACTGAAGAAAAACATATATAACGGGAAAATTTTATGTATTATTAAATATTTATGTATTAATTTGAATTAAGGTTATTTATATCTGATTTATTTTTTATATATAAAAGAAGAAAATTATATGTTATGATTAATTTTGTGATATCGTAGAAAATCTAATCAAACATGACATGATTTATTAAGATTTTTTTGGCAGTTGGCAGCAGAGAATCTGTATATAATTTTACTATGTAATTTTGAACAATTTATCATTGAATTTTTTTTGTATAAAGTAAGTAAAAAAATATTTTAATTTTTGACATAGTAAAAGAATAATAGTTGATTCGGTTTATTGATGGAGTTAATAAAATAGTTAATTAATTAGTTTGTAAAATAAAAAATATATATAAAAGACATTGTGTGTATTAGAATTTATAAATAATCATTGACCAGGAATAAAAACTTGATAAAAAAACTATAAGCAATAAATAATTTTTTTACTTTCACATAATTTATATAATTTTTCAACAACTTTAACAAACTTTAACAACAACTTTACCTAAGTATCCTACATATCAAACAAGAAAATCATACTTTCTATAAAAAAAAATTTACTTAATCGTGTGTTACAAAATATGGTAATCTTAATATCTTGTCATCTAACTTTACCACTTAAATTTATCCATCAACTTAACTTTTCTAGTATTCTTACTTAATCCGTATCAAACAACCCCAAAATTGTACAATTACGAACCCTAAAGCAGGTAAAAACAAGAGATGGGAGGAAGAATAATAGAGAAGGTAGAGATGGAACGAAGCAATGGATAAGGCAGAGATGGAACGAATAGAAACTTACCTTAGACTAGGTTTGGAGACAAGCTTAACGCAAAGACGGGAGGAAGAAGAATGGAGAAGGCATGGATGGAATGAATCAATAGATGGTTAGATTCAAACGCATAGATAGAATGAAACTCGGGTTGTGATGGAGAAGGTAGTGCATGTCGTGATTTTGGTATGTTTTGGAGAAAAAAGTTGAGAATTTGAGATGTGGGCGTTTACTTTTTGCGATTTTGGTATTTTCTAGAGAAGCTATGGAGGACGAGAGCCAAACGTAGAGATGGAACGTTGTCGGCGGTGATAGGGAAGCACACAGAAGGGATCTCTTCGTGATTTTGGTTTTCTAGAGAATGGGTGAGTTGTGATTTACTGATTTTGAACCCTAATTCCACATTTTAGCTTATATATTAGGGTTAGAGAGTAAAACAACATAGTATTGAACACATAAGGTGAGAAATTGCATAGGGCTATAAAATGACGTCGTTTAGTCTATATGTTTTTGTTCGGTTTGGTTCAATTTGAAAACTCATTGATTTTCAAACCGAACCAAAACTTTGATTCAACATAATACCGAACCGAACCAATGTAACTTATATAACCGACCGTGGTCGGTTCAGTAGCTTTTTTCACTCTTAAGTTTTACAAAAGGAAGTAAAATCATTCCTAATATGGACAATTATAAAATATAGAAAATTGCAATAACATATTCCTCAACTTAAAACATATTCATGATTGGTCTGTGGAAAATTTAATGGTCTTGCTTCTTTCCTAATATGCCTCCACAAGAAAGGGTTTCCATCGAGAACACCTATCTTCGATCAAAAAGAGGTAATATGGGACTTGGCCAGTGGCTTGGTGAGGATGTTTGCAATTTGGTCAATGGTGGAGACGTGTGAAACTTGCTAGATGCTTCATTCTTGAATGAAAAGCAGTATCAACACATATGTGGCACCAATGTTGTCACATACATGGTGGCGTAGGGATAGAGACACCAAACTTAATAAAAAGATTGAGATTCTACGTAAGTTCAGCCATTGTTGAGGCGACAAATCGATACTCCACTTCTGTAAAAGATTAGACAAAAGTTATTTGTTCTTAGAACACCGAGAAATAAAATTTCCTCTAACGAAGACAATGTATGTTGAAACCATAGTTACCAATTTCGTTCCATTCTGGTCAGAATGGACGCAATATTTCAGTTTTGACGAGGGAAAGGATAGAAAAGGGGTTCCAAATATTCAGGGAAAAATCCTCTTAAGTAAAATTGGAAACCAACAATTCTAACAAGATATGAGATGGTGTAGCGGCGTTGGGCACGCTGGTTAAGTGCCCAGCTGCCTTCGATCACAGGACAATCAAAATTGCATTTATTTTTATTTTTTAGAAAAGAATATTCTACACTCTTTTTAAGGAGACAAGTAAATTTATGTACATTTTATTTAATATTACTTTATCATTGAAATGTTAACTTCATTATTCTTTTTATAAATAAAAAATTAGAGCTAAAAATTAATTATGTGAGTTTTTTAATTAGAAATATGTGTTGATGTTAACTAAAAGATAATTTAGTTAATGTTAATAAGTAATTATTCTAATTTTTCACAAAAACAAATTTCTGAAACACAACATTGAAATACTAAAATATCTAAAATGTTCTGTTTTTTCATGAAACCAAAATGACCACAAAAGCGGAATGTACTACTATGATTGAAACAGACGTGCAATCATCATTATTATCGGCCCAATTGGTGTCAGAATATGTAGTGAGAGTAAAAGGTTGATACTGGCGAAGATGAAGGTCGAAAGAGAGAGTGTGCTTCAAGTAGCATAGGAGACACTTGATAGAAGTCCAATGTGTCAGAGTCGGGGAATTATTGAGCCAACAGTTTAACTGAATACGTATAATCTGGACGGGATAAGGATGAGTATCGCATATCATTAATTAAGTTGCGATATTGAGTAACATCAACCATATGAGAGTCGTCTTGAAGAGTGAGGTGAGTGCAAGAGCTAATTAGTGTTACATTTCTTCCACATTGACTTCTTAATATTGGTCCACTTATAAACAGGCGCCTTTTTTGAATTTAGATGTTGGGGCAAGGCAAGCCCCAGGAAAGTATAGGTTGGCTTCCAGCTCCATCTCGGCCGGCATCCTGCTCTCGAGGGGGTGGAGTCCTGGAGCGACTTCGATTCTGCCCTTCGAAAAGGAACATCAGCTCTAACAATTCCGTCTCCGTCTACCAAAACAACTGGAACTTCTTACTTGACTTCTGGGTCAACCCAACCCGAATGGGAAGAAGAGGGTCAGCCAAAAAGCGGGCAGCTCCACTTTGTACATTTGCTGTTTCGAGCTCCTTCCCCAAACGAGAAGTGCCCTCGTGAAAATCCTTCACAAAAAATGAAGAGGGAAAATTCAATAGATGTGTTATTAAAACTACAAAATTGAGTAACTGAAACTAAGTTTTGCTTCCTGGATTCTTGGTGCTTTGAAAGTTTCATGAGTTCTTGTTGCTTTTGTTGTTGTTTCTATAGGACGGAAAGCGAGCGGTATTGATAGTGAGATTTCTAAGGTTTTCATAGGAGTGAAGTTCTTCACGTTTTAGAAAAGTTTGTACTCAACAAGCTTGTCATGAACTTTGCCAAAACTTATCATTATATCTATTGCTCGGAAAGCAGTTGGAAATTCCTTGAACTCGGATCCGAACCTAGTAAACATACGAGTGATAAGATATTGATTAGTAACTGGGTCTCCAGTAAGTGCCAATTCATCAATAATGTCACGTATTGTGGTAAGATACTCAGTAACAGATTCGATACCACGCTTGATGAAGGTGAGGGTTTTTGCCAATCTCATCTTTCAGGAAGAGGAAATGTTAACGTAAAGCTTGGCACGTCACTTGAGGTTTGGCACGATCTGATCACACAGATGAGTTTTGGGGTTGACAATCCATTGATGCCGAGAAGTAGGAGTTTATCTTGCCTCATCTAGAGTACATGTCCTGAATTTGAGACTTTCTTCCCATCAACTGTAATTTCAACATGAGGGCATGGTTTAAAGATTCTTTTAGTGTCTCTATAACTAGTTCTTCCATGCAACGACTAATTTTACTTCTTTTATGTACAATGACTCACTACAACAAATGAAAAAAGTTCTAAACATTGTAGTATTCACATTACATTAATTATCAAAGTCATTGTTTTACTTGCAGCGTTGGTTAAGCATTATGATATATGTTACTGTTGCATTTTCCAATGTTTTAGTATCATACATAATAGCGTTTTAAAAAAATTCTAGTATGTCTTATGATAGCATTTTATAAATGCTATTGTACATCTACGTTTACAGAATATTTTCCATAGCTTTCGGTAATACTAGTTAATTGTACGTATGTTGCACGCGTTGAAGAATTAAAAATAAATACTATGAATGAAATATGAATGAGACTAGGACTATACATAAAAGTGTTTGATCACCTTCTGACTTGTTAACCTCAGCCATCATCGAGTCAGACTCAGTGGTGGCAAGGAGAGAAAAAGAGAGGGAGTGAACAGTGGAAAAAAGAGGAAACTGGAAACAAAGAAGAGAATGAGAATCGAGGAGGATCCTGCCCTCATTGCAAAAGGCCGAGAGAAATGTGGAGGAGAGATGATAGGTATGTTGGAATGAGAGTAGCGTACGTTAGTAAGAAATCGCCATGTTGCAGAGGTAAAATTTGGAAAGTGAGGGCAAGAGGAGAAAAGGAAAATAAATGTTCGTTTACTTTGTCTAGTTCTTTCTCTTTCAGTTAGAGATCGGGGACAGAGGTGGTGCGATGTATGTAAAAGTACAAAATGATCCCGGAATTAATGCCTAAAATGTCGGTCCTTCGACTCCCACTCTCCAGCCACTGGGAAATGTAAACTATTAAGTATTAAAACGTCATAATCATCTACTAACGATAGTAATTAAAGAGATGATATAATAAAATGACACACTAATTTATAATGGTTCACACTCATAACATATTTATTAATTAGTAAAGGTAATGGTAGATAGGAAAATGGTAAATGGTAAGGTAAAAGAAAGAAATGATACTAATATTTTCTTTAGATGTGTTAACTAATTGTTTGCAATCAGAATCACAAATGAATTGTTACTCTTTTTAATATGTTTACTAACCATTAACAATCAGAATCTAACATGCACAATTACCAGTTTAGCCAAGGATAAATATTTTTACCTTTTGTTTTTTAATATTTCTATGATCATATTTACTTTATTACAAACTTATATTTAATTTTTAATTTGTAAATAATTCAATTTAATTATTCAAAGTAAATTCAATAATTAATTTTTTGAAATACGAAAATTTTGAAATTTATTTATATTTTAAATACATAATAGCAATATAATATTGAATCATCATGAAAATATATGTATCACATGTAGGGGTGTGCATAACTTTTAAAAACCGATCGAACCGAACTAAAATGAACCGGTTCGGTCGAAACTTTTATTACTGTAACTGTAATTGGTTTAGTTAATTAAAATAACTATAATTTTGGTTCGATTATATNTATATATATATTAATTGTGTTAAGTGCTAATGTTTTCGATTTAATTATTTTTTCTATTTTTGGAAGTTTTATAATTATAGCCGAACCTATTACTTTGGTTCATTCGGTTTGGTTCTTTTGGTTAGACCGGTTCGATTCGGTTTTTTAGGTAACCGATAAATTGGATTCGATTACAAAAATCTTTTACTAACCGACCGAACCGTATACACCCCTAAATGGCTAAGTTCACATCGATACCTTAAATATGTCCCAAATAATAGCACTATAATATTTCATCATCATGAAGAGTTTGTTGGTTTAATAAAGAGAAGAGGGTATTATTGGGATGGAAGAAGGAGAAGAGTGATTGAGTGATAAGAATAAGTGGACCTCACATAAAAGAAAGTAAAGGGTAAAGACTATTATTACCTAAGAGAGGGTAATGGTTTAACCCAAACTATCCGTCTAATATCTTTTATATAGTGAGGATATTAGGGCAACCAAAGAAAGAGATACAAATTATCTATTTTTTTAAGTATTTAAAAACATATAGGTTCCACACTCTAACAATCTCCCAATTGGAGACTAGTCTGCCAACAAGTAACTTGACACAGGTGAAAGCAAAGTCCTCCCTTTGTAGTGGCTACAACTCATCATCCCTCATGTAAGAAGTCCAATTGTATTTACATGCAAATTCAGCTTCTCAGTAGCAACAAGCTTTAACAGATCAGCTGGATTTTGACTTCCTTAAATCTTCTCAAGAGTAAAAACTATGTCTTCCAAAATTGACCGTATGAAATGATACCAAACCTGTATATGTTTGTCCTAGCATGATACACTAGATTCTTCTCAAGATGTTGACTATCATAAAGCAAAATGCTCTTCCCTTTCTTCTAACCCCATTACTCCAATACACATAACAACCATACCATCTCCTTACTAGCTTTTGTCATTGTAACATACTCTGCCTCAATAGTAGAAAGAGCGACTATCTTTTATAGTTTGAGACCCAACTACCTGTTGTACCACCCGAGTACTCTTCCTACTGTTAATGCCATCATGTCTACATCAACATAACTCTGTAGGTTTAACTCTGACTTCTTGAAATATAGTGCTAAATTTGTAGTATCTATCACCACTTCAGTCCTTCTAGTGTTTCTTTCCCTGATCGTTCATTTATTTGATCCTTACTCCTACTGCATGTGCTATATGTATAAGCGTAATGCACATTGGCCATGCATACTGGCTTTTACTCGGTCAAAGTTGTTTGCTCTTTGGATAGTTTGAAGTGACTAGCTAAGGGAATGTTAACATGCTTTGCTTCACTCATGTTAAACATGTCAAGCACGTTTTCACATATTCTTTATGTGATAACTCCAAGTGATCATTCACCATATCTCTAGTAATCCTCATCCCAATGATTCTATTTTTTGCTCACAAATCCTTCATTCTGAACTCATTCGATAAGTTCATCTTTAGTTTATCAGTCTCCTTTATTCAACCAAATGGCATTGAAGGTCCTTTGTTAATTAGATATGTTGAAATGCTAATGGCATTAACCTAGAACATCTTTAGTAGTCCTCCACGCATTCCTATACTCCTAATATGTGTAGTCAGGCATGATCTCATTCATCATTTTCGCTATATTGTTCGGTTGAGGTATCTCTTAAACGGTTCTAGCATCTTGATCCCATTTAAACCTAATACCGCTTGAAACCATCATCAGTGTGCTCACTCCCATTATCAGACCATAAGCATTTTACCTTACGATTTGTCTCATTCTCAATTATGGCTGTCCACCTTTTGAAGGTATAAAAAATATCAGATTTTTTTTTCAAAGAATAACTTATACCTTTCTGCTTGTTCCATCAATAAATGTCACAAAGTACCTTGAGCCTCTAAGAGATGCAACAGGAGCAGGTCTCGACATGTAACGATGAACCAACTCTAATTTCTTTGCTTTTAATTTTCTTCCTAATTTTGAAAAACTAACTTTTTTTTGTTTTCCATAAATACAGCTATGCAACTGTATCTTTGCAGCTATAAGACATAAAATGTTCCAGTTTTATTTCCTCAAACTACAATCATGGCTCCTTTGGTGACTTTCCATGCACCATTACCAAAAGTCACATTATGCCATTCATCATCAAGTTTGCCCCTTAAATACAGCTATGACACAAGCTATGCTCAAAACTCTTCAACTTTGGTAGCTTTCCCTTTGATAAAAACGTTGTCATTCACTTCTCGCTCATTTGCCCAAGTCTATAATCTCACAGACTCGAATTAACATAAGCATAAGTAATTGTAACTATATTTTTGCAGCTATAAGACATATAAAATGTTCAAGTTTTATTTTCTCGTGCTACAATCATGGCTCCCTTAGTGACTTTCCGTGCACCAAAAGTCACATTATGGCCTTCATCATTAAGTTTTCCCCATAAGGTCATATTGTGCATCAACTTTGATACATATCTTATTTTTCTGGAGTTTTCATACAGATGCGTTTACCATCCCCAAATGATCGTCACTCATATAAACAATATCTAAAGGTTTTCCATCAACCAAATAAACCATTCCATAATTTCCAGCAACATAATTTTCTAGAATTTCCTGTTGTGCGATGGTACAGAAAGAAGTTCTTCAATCTAAAATCCAAGAGTTAATAGGACTATCAACATAAAAAAGTAAAACATCATGTACCTCTTCCATGACTGCATTTGCAATGTCATATTCTTATTATTTGCAGCTCTTCTTTTATGTGGCCATGCTTCTCGCATTTCTAGCATTCCACCTTTCTTCCGGATCTAGATTTACTTCTTCCTTTCCTCTACTCTGACCTACCTTTGTCGCTGTTCAAATACCTCTCATTACCCATGCCTTTGATTTCAATATTTAGTGCAAAATTTGATGTCGATGTCTCACCTGAATCTATTCTATGAACTTCCTCAGTAAGAATTTGGTCTCTGACGACATGATTGAATTTTAACTTCGAACTTCCAATGAAATTACTAATCACTGTCCTAATGGGCTCCCAATTATTCCATAAAGAGGCTAGAAGAATTCAGACACGATTCTCATCATCAAAATCAATCTCAACTGATGACAATTGATTAACTACTGTATTAGATTCAATGAGATGCGTTGTCACTGGAGTGTCTTCTTGCATCTTCAAATTAAATAGCATTTTCCATGAGATGTACATTATTATTTGCAGAAGGCTTCTCATACACTTCGGATAGTGCTTGCATCAACACCGATGTGGTCTTTACCTTGGCAACGTTATGAGCCATGTTCTTCGACAATGTCGATCGTATGACTCTTAGCCTATCGATCAAGGAGCGCTCAGCCTGCTTCTGATGTTCTAATTTGGTTTCTTTCCCCACAAAGGCCGGTGCATCTATCTTCAATCTGCATTCTCCAGAATGCAAAATATCACACTGTTAAATTTCTCGATTCCATAAATAGATCCTCTTTCTTTTCCAACCATCACTCTGAAACGTTACTGACTATGTTCACAACAAAATCACGGTTTCTCATCCGTGAAATCACTATTCACCATAAGTTAATATTGAACTGAATCTTCAATATTATTTTGTACACATACATACACATTAAACATATACACACACATTGCTTAATTTGATTTAATTGTGTTATTAATGCATTTAATATATAATCAATATTATTTAATTTAATTAATTTATTATTTAGATTTAAAGTGTACAATGACACTTATCATGCGTTGGCTATGAACATGTTATATAATTAAAAGTGTCAATATTCAACTATATATATAAAGTTGAATATGAATGTATTACGTAAAATGTTCACTATAAATGTCATTCTAAATAAACACATCATTTCCATCCTCAATATTTTTGCAAAAACTTTAAATTAAGCTCCACTACCTATATCAAAAACTACAATTTTTTATTACAATGGAATCTTTATTAATTGAATTCAGTATTGTTTTATGTTAGTTTAGTTATTCTTATTGTTCTTAAAAAACAACATAATGATTTTTTTTCTGGGCAATTGGTCTTAATAATCGAGCAGTTTGGTAATCTTTAAGCTATTTGTTTGAATCTTGAAAATAGGAATAAAATAATATATTTCAATATTTGGTTTTGTTAGGATTGTGTTCTAAAAGTACTGAAATTCTATTGTATTTATTGAGACATTAATTCTGGTTAAAGATAAATATTTTATTATTATATTTAATTCTGATTAATAATAAATAGTTTATTATTATATTATGTGCAATGCACTCTTTTAAAAGGTCCACAAACATAATAATACTTGGTTTATGGGTCTTGTGGAGTTTAGCTCATGAGAACAAGATATTTAACTAATAGTCATTTTATAACTTGTAAATACTTAATTTCACAGTTTAGTTAAGCTAGGCACTTTACTAAGAAATGACTGTAAACATTAACTCTATTATGTAGAGTGAGTTACCTTAGTTACTATGTGGAGTACGTAGTTAATGTACTAGTGCATTTGGAATGCATTCAAAATACTAAGGAGTCTAATGTTCAGTAAATTACTATGAAATGAAACTTATGACTCATTGTTATTATTTTATGAGTGCTCTCAATCTTGAGATACTTATGAGCTCATATTTAATAATTTATTTTTTATCTATTAAGAATAAGACTCTATGAGTCAGCATATTCTGTATGTTGGATAGCTGAGTTATTAGATAGTGATTACATAAATTCTCAACAGTAGAATCCATAGACATTTTTAATTAAGTGACATAATACCTCTTTTATATGGTCACAATAAATAAGCGCTTAGTATCTCTGGTAGAGTACTATAGATTTGATAATTTTACTTGAGGCATCAAGTATGAAAATTATCATAGTTGGCTAGTACAATAAATTTGGAACCTAAGGATAACAAGATGTGTGTAAATATTAGGTCAATAGTAATTAACCTAATTATACACAGTACTATATTATGGAGGAGCATTACATAATGAATAATATGTCAAGAATAATTACATCGAGTAATATAAAATACATTTGGAGTTCAATTATGATTTTATAGTGGAGTTAATCATAATTAAAAATTAATAAATTTGATTATGGGTCTAATCAAAAGAGTTTGTTAATTACGTAGCCAAATATATTTTTATCCTTAAGGTTCCCTTACTAGTCTCGAATTTGGGTTACGTTGTGACGAAACTTGTTTAATAATCAAATGGTTCAACGTGAATACTCTATAGCCAACTAAGTGGTCTAAAAATTATCTCCGTCTTTGTTTTAAATAAGTCAAAGATTAATTAAAATTAATTTATTTAATTTTGATTAATAATTTTAATTAATTTAATAAAAAAACAAAAGAAGAAAACATACGGTTGGGGATTGCCCCAATCGTTGCCTTCACATGGCTTACAACCCATGTGAACAGATGGCTTTTAGCCATTTTGATATAAATTGTTTTTCTTTTAACGTTTTGATGATATATAAAAAATTGAAATATTATGGCTTTGAACGTTTTGGATGTTCTTCTTCCAGAACAGTTTTTTTGTTCACTAAAAGAAAACGCTTTGGCCGAACAAATTTTTGGAAGAGAGAAAAAGATGGAAAAGTTTTGTGATATGATCTTATTCGAGCGCTCTCCCGCTCATAATTTTGTTTAACGATTTGAGAAATAATAAGGAAGATTATGAGGTTTCGTTGTTTAGTCGCCACGCTTCAAGAAATATTTTTCCTAATCTACAATACAAATAGGTTATTTCTCGAATATTTCAAGATCATGTATTTTCCGCTGCGTTGATTCATTCAATTGTCGTATTAGAAAAACTTGTGAATTATTTGAGAAATGCCTTGAAAAATATAAATATGATTTTTTGATTGTTTTCGATATTCCCTTGCATAACCACTTAGATTTTTTGTATAAATTTCTGTTGGTTATGTAACTAGAGGGACAATCTATGAAGAGATTGTTTTTCCCTTTAGGGTTCGTATTATTTTTTTCATAAAATTCTTGTAAACTTTCTTTGAGAAAGTTTAGATTGTTATGATGTAATTATTTCTATTGGGTGGAGATCGAAACGATGCAAAAAGGGATTCGAAAAATGGATGTAAACTCTCATCCGCGTAGAAGGTGGCGGCATGAACATGCTCAGTATTTGGATCTTAACTTTCGGATCCGATATTGGATTGAGTAGATTCAAAATCCTCTAGAAATATAACTCAAAGACCAAGAGTTTTGTGTTTCACTAAGAAGACCAGATTTGAATGTTTTCTCTGTCAAATTTGAGACTGAATATGATGTATCGGGGGGTGACGAGAAATTTTATATTTTTCTAGTTTGGTTCGTGGATTGAGATCAATCTCGTGAGGCAGTGGGTGACGGTCGAAGGTGGCCAGCAGGTGCAGCCCATGGTGAGATCAAGAGTGTTTAACAAGTGGTGACGGTTCCCGTGTCATGGATCGATCTCAACCTATCTTGAAGATTAGTTTTAAACTTTAAATTAACATAGGGTAGAGTTATGAAAGGTTATGATATATTTTAGATATTTATCTTTTATGCCCTGCCATTTTGTTAATTATGTTTTACAACCAACATGCTCAGATAATTTTTTTATGCACATCATTTAGATACAATGTGTCGTTAGATTTCTAAAATGATAAACGTTTGTGATTGCATAATGAAGATAAAATTAAACATAATCGATTACGTATAAAATGGCTAACCCTAGAAGCATGTTATTAGTTTTTATTTAACTATAATTTTTAATTTTAATAATCTTGCTAGATATTTAATTTACCGTTAATTAAATTGTGAGATTCTTAGAATTTAGATAAAATTATATTAACTTAAATTTAATACTAATTGAGCATGCTTGTTTAATCATAGTCGGTTGCTAAAAATTATGTTGGCTAATCACCTAATATCACTTAGTAACCCACGATAATAGGATCAGAAAAATTCTGTTTGTCTCACGAAAGAGTACTGCGTAACAACTCACGTAATTAAGAAAATCAAGTGAGAGCGAGATTTTTAATCAAAACTCACGGTCTCCATTATTGAATCATAGAAAGGTGCTAGAGTACCTCGTCTTCAATCTTGGAAGTTCCCTAAAGGAGGGTATCTGAAGTATCAGATATTACAAGTATGATCTTCATAATGATCAATAAGTGAATAACTAGAAATGATATGCCTATGCATGCGTTGTCCGCTTGTCAAGTTTGAGGATGAAAAATGGTATACACTTGACTCATTTTTGTAGTATCCCGCGTAAGCGGTTCTTATTATTTATTTCGAGAGACCAAAGATGAACATTAGTTAATTGCTAGATATTAATTCTAGATTATTAGGATTACTATGTATTAATATCAGATTGGTAATTAATTAGATTGGATTATCATATTTTTTAAATGAGCGTTTTGCCTAAGTGTGCGTATGTTTATGAGAGTTGGGATATTATTACGAACATTGCATATTAATGTTTTTAAGTTTTCATATGCATGTTATGATGTATGCTTTAATTAGAATGTGTTTGTAATGATTGAGAATTTTATTATTTTTTAGTAATTAAAATCTCGTCCATGATCCCATTAGCGCCTTATTGAAAATATTCTTAACATTAATGGATATTAACTAGGACTTGAATCTAACTGTAAAAAGAAACAAGTGCACTCCTAATTAACACTACTCTAGACCTTTCTTAGAGTTCCACTTAGGAGTATAAATTAATATTGGCTATGTAGATAGATTGAATTTTAGCTCCATGTTACATAGTGTCATATGATAAATATGTTGGAATTATAGTAAATTCATTCTCCATGAAAGTTGATATAATTATTAATCTTCAGTAAGATGTCTGAAGAATAATGTTAAACACTAAGATGACAAAAGAAACTCTGGTTGATGACCATATCCTTATGGTTGTTTTTATTTAAATGTGTCTTCTGCCTATGTGTGCGTATGTTTATGAGAGTTGGGATATCGTTGCGTATATTGCATGTTAAATTTTTAAGTTTTTATATTCATGTTATGATGTATGCTTTAATCAGAATGTGTTTGTAGTTATTGAGAATTTTATTATTTTTCAGTAATTAAAATGTCATCCATAAACCCATTAGCGTCTTATTGAAAATATTCTTGACATTAATGGATATTAACTAGGACTTGAATCTAACTGTAAAAAGAAGCAAGTACACTCCAAATTAACGCTACTCTAGACCTTTCTTAGAGTTCCATTTAGGAGTATAAAATTAATATTGGCAATGTAGATAGATTGAATTTTAGCTCCATGTTACATAGTGTCATATGATAAGGAACTATAGTAAATTCATTCTCCATGAAAGTTGATATAATTATTAATCTTCAGTAAGATGTCTGAAGAGTAATGTTAAACATTAAGATGGAAAAAGAAACTTTGGTTGATGACCATACAGTTGTTTTTATTTAAATGTGTATTCTACCTATGTGTGCGTATGTTTATGAGAGTTGTGATATCGTTGCATATATTGCATGTTAATTTTTTAAGTTTTTATATTCATGTTATGATGTATGCTTTAATTAGAATGTGCTTGTAGTTATTGAGAATTTTATGATTTTTCAGTAATTAAAATGTCGTCCATGAGCCCATTAGCGTCTTATTGAAAATATTCTTGACATTAATGGATATTAACTAGGACTTGAATCTAACTGTAAAAAGAAATAAGTACACTCCAAATTAACGCTACTCTAGACCTTTCTTAGAGTTCCACTGAGGAGTATAAAATTAATATTGGCTATGTAGATAGATTGAATTTTAGCTCTATGTTACATAATGTCATATGATAAATATGTTGGAACTATAGTAAATTCATTCTCCATGAAAGTTGATATAATTATTAATCTTCAGTAAGATGTCTGAAAGGTAATGTTAAACACTAAGATGGAAAAAGAAACTCTAGTTGATGACTATATCCTTATGGTTATTTTTATTTAACTAGAAAGAGATTCCTATAGCTAAAATCGATGGGAAAACCCAGATCGATATAGTCTTGGATACTTACGCGGATTGAACTAGGAACTCCAGATAGCTATAGTACATGCATAAATATTTTTTAAATAGAGTTGACTTAGAGTAAGAAAAAGAGAGCAAGCTTTGATTGGAAGTACTTTTATTGCGGGAAGACTAGATATAATAAACCAGCTAAAATGTTTTTAACTATAAAGAGCTGAAACATGCATCTCATTAAGAAGTGACTAGTGATTGATTCTACTACGTCCTGGTTTGTAGACTCTGAAATCATTAATCACATTCACAATTCTTTTTTAAGGTTCTAGGAAACCAGAAAGCTAAATGAGAGGGATTACATGTTGTTCGTTAGATAAATGCATATGCACTATTTTTGGACAGTACATTTATTTCTAAACTTTTTGTTGCATGATATGGAGTAAAATAATAATATACAGAGTACATTATAGAAGGGAAAAGTTTCTCAAGCCAACTATACGTCTATAACTTATGTCTAAGTCATATTATCAAAGTACGATTCGAAGACTAGTAAGAGACATGCTTCATGGCTTTTACATTTTTGAACTCTCATTGGTAAGCAAATGCATTATTGGTAAGTATATGACCAAGAGATTTTTTTTAGACGGAAGGACATAGAGGTCTGTGTTGGGGTTATGCCCTCAAAGCATGTGTATTGACATTTTGATATGAAATTTAAAGAGGATTACATTTTTATTATAATCGTTCTTTTAAATTATTATTGAATAATTTATATAATATCTGAAAATTTCATATTCTATGATCTTGTATTAGTACGAGAGAATTAAGATCATAAATACTAAATAAAATTGTCAGCAATATATTAAAGTATAGAATCTTTAATGAATAGTTTCTAGTACAGTTCACTAAGTATTATGAATGTGCGTGGATCTGGATAGATATATTAGTGAATGTACTTTATATAATAATATTATACATGACAAGACCGATGTGAATTAATATATTTATTAACGTACCATTTATCATAAAAATTTAATATACATCAATTCGATGATCATATGTAGATAAGTCTGAATCCTGAGTAGTCATGAACTCTATGCATGTCTACTGAATCTTTTGATTCACTCTTTAAGGTCTATTTGTTAATCAGACTAGTGACTTTTGTTTTGAAGATTCACTGATGTGGATGGCTGGAGACATGATTTTACAAGATTTTGAATCTAAGCTTTTCTAAGGGATCGTATATTGGTTCCCTTAAGTGTCAATTCTGGAACTGAATGGTTACTGAGATAAATTAGCCATTCAGTAGTGGATGAATGGTACTTAAGGATCAAAAGGTAATTAGAAGGGTAAAATGGTGTTTTTGATTAGTTCTAATTTACGAACCAATAATTGGATGACAGAACTGTATGAAATGGTTATGTCAGTGGACTACATGAGAATACTCTGTAAATACATTCTATAATCTCTATGAGTGTAATTTCATATTTATAGTGGAGTAATAATGGAATTAATAAATATGATTATTTAATTAATAATCTGATTTATTGGATCTTAGGATTATAGGTCCATGGTCTCTAAGTCACTTCTATACTACGCTGTCAGATCAAAAGTTGAATCGAGAACATGATTGGTGTCAGAAAGATTTTCTTCTGGGATTAAACATTAATCGAAACTCTAAAAGAATAATCATCACGTTCTTTTAGAGAATCGTCTTACTAAAGTCTTTCTTAGTAAATATCTAGATTTTATGTGTTGAGAATATCTAGAGACAGAAACAGTGTCTTGTAATATTTTACGTGCTTACACACGTCCTAGTACGCTGAGGATTGACTTGGAAGATCTTGGTGTAGATCTCAGAGTCTACTGACCGTTGGAACGATTTCGTGGGAATGGAGGATCGATCAATTTTTGCAAAGACACTTGATATAGACTACAAGAGATATATGATTTCTAAACTTGTATGTTGTAGATTTAACTTGTAAATATATAATGGATCTTGACTGATTGAAAACGAGTTTTCAATAAAAGTTTTTATTTAGCTATCGTGGCGTTGTACAAGTTTTGTTTTATTAAAATATTCATTTTTATTGAAAGTTTAATTTTTTAAAAGGCCACACGCTTCCGCCACGACGACTAGTAGTCTGTAACATTGGTGTTGGAGTATATTACTTAAGTGGACAAGTGAAAGTCTAGGTGAGAGGTGGCTATATGTATAATGTCAATTTTATTGAGGAGCACTCTAGATATGACTACGTTTGTCTTATGTTTCGCGATTCTGAAATTTTTGAGAAATCAAAAAGTTTATAATGAAAGTCGAGTATGCATTGAAGAGATAAACTATGTCTCTTCGATTTGATCGAAGAAGTAAATATCTCTTAATGACATTCACAGACTACAAGGTGAATATCGAGATGGTATCTCAATCGGTTACATTTGGATCACCCGGAAAATAGTGTAACATTAAGGAGAAATGTTTTCCTTTAACATGATGGGATTTATGTTTAGTTATTTAATGGACATATTTTCTTTTTGAGACTTAGCTTTATAAATGACATATTTTGAATCTAACATCATCTTTGACAGTTCTTGAAACACCACAAGAATTATGGAATGTTCGTAAATCTAGTTTACCTAACCTTCATATATGTGGACGTTTAGCACACGTGTCAAGAAAGAATGTTGTCAAGTTAGATGGTAGATCAAAACGAAATCTAATTATAGGCTACGCAAAAAGGAATGTGGGTTATCTATTTTTATAGTACCAAGAATAAGAAGTGTTTATAAGTATAAACATTGAATTCTTGGAAGATGACTATATTTTGAAAGGAATATCTAGACGCAATACAAACTTAGAAGAATTTTTTGATAGTTCATGTGTCATGTAATCCAGTTGGTAATAGATAAGTCCAGATATTAGTGAGAATCCAGTTAGTCAAGAGAATAAGAATGAAGTACTTTCTAGTAGTACATAACTTTGTATTTGGAGGGTTTCTCATTCATATGAGAAGTAAATATTTCTAGGAGAGTCCGATATGGTAATCTTGGTGGAACATAATGTAGATCACAATCACTACGTTGTAGTGGGGAGGATCACAACCAAGTGAAAGATTCATGTTCAAGTGAGAGACTTTCGAGTCCATCTTAGAGGAACATGACTCAGGTCCCAGAAACTGCATAAATGTTGTAAATGATGTAAAGTAAATCATTAGTTTTAAGCAATGAAATTTAAAAATGATTCCATTAACTCTAATGGAGTATGAAAACTTGTAGAACCCTAGAGTATTAGGTGCCAAAGA
Source organism: Datisca glomerata (assembly GCA_003255025.1). Taxonomy (NCBI): domain Eukaryota; kingdom Viridiplantae; phylum Streptophyta; class Magnoliopsida; order Cucurbitales; family Datiscaceae; genus Datisca; species Datisca glomerata. The sequence goes on from QANY01005064.1 coordinate 721,284, forward strand.
TCTACAAGCGGAAGTGAGACATAGTCAAGACCTTCAAAGATTAGAAAAAATGACATACTTAAAGAGAAGTATAGCAGATCATTTTCCTAATAGACATGCTCATGTCTATAAAGATATTATATCCTTTGCAGCTCATTTCATTTACAATTTTTGACAAATGGATGCCAAGAACGCTATCTTGTATGACTATCTTGAAATGAATATCTTTATGTCTCAATTTTTAGATTTTTTTACTAAATCTCAGGAATTATGATAAACATGATGCATTAGTCCAGTCGTGGACTGAAGCATGCATTAAGGACTTAGAACATTATATTGATCATGCAATCAAAGTTTTGATTTTCATCAAGGACATAATAAGCCATGTCGGCAAGAGAATGGAATGAAACATAATGATTTTTTGGTATTTTATGTGGATGACATTTTATCATCGAGAATGATGTTGAATTAAATGTCACCAATGAAAACATATTTGTCTGAATTTATGATATCAAAGACTTTGAACAAGTGGTATTCATTCTAATAATTAAGTTCTTTCGAGACATAAATATAGAATGGTGTTCTTATCCTAGACTGCGTAGAGAATAATATGTTGTATACGTGTGCGATGAAGGATTCTAAGAAAGGGATTGTTGCCCTTTTAGGTTTGGAACTTATGTATTTTTTCGGTGTCTTATGCCATAATATGAAATATATAACAAGGAGACAGTTCCCTTATTTTCCGTAGTGTTGAAAGTCTTAAGTATGTTATATTGTACACCGCATGTATATTTCATAGTAGTCTTAGTCAGCAAATATCAGTTAAATCTTAGAGGATTTCACTAGATAGCTATGAAGTATATACTCAAGTATCTTAGGAGAACAAGAGATTACGAGCTTGTCTATCATGTGAAAATCTCATACCAGTCCGGTATATAGATTAAAATTTTCAGTTAGATTACTTCAGCAGTAGAACCTAGCAGGTCAATTTAGGACGACTTTAGCCACAATGTCTTTGAGTCACATGTAGAGACACATGAGGGTTAAGCTGAATGTAGACGCGCGTTAGGAAAAATGGAAGATTATTAGCATTGTGCCTTAAAAGAATTGAAATTCTATCGTATTTATTGAGACATTTAATCTGGTTAATAATAAATACTTTATTATTATATTATGTGTAATACATTATTGTAAAAGGTCCACATGCATAATAGTACTTGGTTTATGGGTCCTGTGGAGTTTAACTCATAAGAATAAGATATTTAACCAATAGTCATTTATGACTTGTAAATACTTAATTTCATAGTCTAGTTAAGCTGAGCGCTCTACTAAGAAATGATTGTAGTACATTAACTCTATTATGTAGAGTGACTTACCTTAGTCATTAGGTGGAGTACATAGTTAATGTACTAGACTACTAGTGCATTTCAAATGCGTTGAAAGGACTAATGAGTCTGGTTTTTAGTAAATTACTATCAAATGAAAATCATGACTCATTGCTATTGTTTTATGAGTGCTCTCAATCTTGAGTGAGTTATGAGCTCATATTTAATAATTTAATTGTTTTGATCTATTAAGAATGAGATTTTATAAGTCGACATACTCTGTGGCTGGATAATGAGTTATTAGATAGTGATTCCATAGATTCTAAATAGTAGAATCCATGGACATTTTTAATTAAGTGGCATAATACCTCTTAAATAATTCATTTATGTGGTCATAATAAACTAAGCGCTTAGTATCTCGGGTAGAGTACTAGAGATTTGATAATTTTACTTGAGACATCAACTATGAAAATTATCATAGTTGACTAGTAGAATGAATTTAGAACCTAAGGATATCAAGATGTTATAAATATTAGGTCGATAATAATTTAAATAATTATACATGATAGTATATTATGAAGGGGCATTACATAATAAATAATAGGTCAATGATAGTTACATCGAGTAATATAAAATACATTTGGAGTTCAATTATAATTTTTTAATAGAGTTAATCGTACTTAATAATAATATATAAAAAAATTGAAATATTATGGCTTTGAACGATGTTCTTCTTCCAAAACAGTTTTTTGTGTCAATAAAAGAAAACGCTTTGGCCGAACAAATGTTTAGAAGAGAGAAAAAGATGGAAAAGTTTTGTGACCTGATTTTATTCTAGCGACTATCTGCTCGTGATTTTGTTTGACAGTTCGATGAATAGTAAGGAAGATTATGATGTTTTGATTTTTAATCGACACACTTCAAAATGTATTTTTCCTAATTTATAATATAAATATATTGTTTCTCAAATATTTAAGATCCTGTATTTTTTACTACATTGATTCATTCATGTTTAAGTAAAAAATTGGAGAGAATTTATTTTCACGAATAAAATTTACTATTTTTTCAATCAACTTTCTTAATTGTGACTTAGATAACTGCCCAATTGTAGGAGATTTTGGGTTCAATTTTTCAATCCTCCAACTGGTCAAAAACTTAAAAAGGATTATCATTCATTCTTTTCACTCGCCCAATTGATAGGATGTTCTCCTTTAAAAATAACCAATGTCATTCGAGTAATGATGAAGTTTAAGTTAGCAAGTCTAAATGATTAATAATTCTATACTCAACTAATAATAGAATTAATTTTTAGTTTATCAACTGTGTAATTATAATAAGATGGTGTTTTAAAATGAATTATTAAATTAATTCATGAATTATCGATAAATTAATAAGTCAGTGAACACTTAGTCTAAATCTTTATCAGTGTAAAAATTACGCATAAGTAACTTTTTTCTTACCATTTAAACAAGAGGAAACAAAATATGATATTTACTTCTCCTCAAATCTAATTTGCTTTAACTCAACATTATAAATTTTTTCATTGTACTACTACAATAGCGATTAGGATCATCTTAGCAATTGTAGAGGGGAGGTTAAATATGAGTCGTCCAGTTAGATTTGGACAACTCGATCACATGTTAAAAAGTAAAAAAAACAATGATTTTTTTTATCTTTTTCCTTAGCAGTCTGGCAAGATCTAAACAATCCAAATCTGATGGGGCGATCCAGAAATACGACAGTGTTTGTCATTGGAGTCCAACGACAAACAATCCATTTTCCCTACTAGAATGTTGATTGTGATTGCAACTATACATAATTTGGAGATACACTAAATGAATGTTAAGACTGCTATCTTGAATGGAGAGCTAGATGAAGAAATCTATATGGAATAACTTGAAGGGTTCATGGTTATGGGCGAAGAACGAAAGATCTAGAAGATTGTTAAATCTCTTTATGGGTTGAAATAAGCTCCGAAGTAGTGGTATGAAAATATTTGATCACACTACGCTATCAAATGACTTCATGGTAAATGAGTGAGACAAATGTGTCTATGTTGAAGGTACTAGTGATATGTTTGTCATAATATGTTTATGTAGATGATATGCTCAAAATGGGATTAAATAAGGATATCTAATGAGATATTGAGTCCTAACTTTGACATGAAAGACTTAGGCCTAACATTTGTCATTCTTAGAATTCAAGTGAATCGAACTTCCGAAGAACATATCCTTACCCAATCTTATCATGTAGAAAAGATATTTAAAAAGTTCAGCCAATTTGAAAGCCAATGAGCTGTATCTCCATTTCACTCAAACTGTAAGTTGAGAAAGAATGATGGAGTTGGAGTATCTTAGTTGGAATACTCGCAAATAATTGATAACATGATGTATATCATGAATGGCACAAGGTCTGACGTAGCCTATTTAGTAGGAAGGCTTGCAAGATACACGAGTAATCCTGGACGTGGTCATTGAGATGCTTTAGTCAAGGTGCTCGGGAACTTAAATTACACTATCGACTATCAATTGTATTATACGATGTACTGACATGTATTGAAGGGATTTAGTGATGCGAACTAAATATCTAAGTCTAGAAACTAAATTCGCGAGTGAGTATATTTTTACCCTAGGTGGTGGAGCTATATCTTGGAAGTCACAAAGTAGGCTTGTATAGCTTGTTTGCTATGCAATCAGAGTTTATAGTATTAGACAATGCTGATGAAAAAGCTGAATGACTTCGAAATTTTTTGGAAGATATTCCACTGTGGTCAAAGCCCGCGTCAACCATATGCATACACTATGACAATATGACTACTACTTTTAGAGCGAAGAATAATGTGTGTGATGGTAAGCCTAGACACATCAGATTTTATTAGGTCAAAAAAATCAGACAGATCTTTTAACAAAATGATTATCAAAAGAGCTAGTAAAGCTGGCATCGAGGTGAATGAGTTTAAAGCTTATTCAATGAATCATTCATGTGTTAACATATTGATTGAAGTTTCCAAGATCTAGGTTTAAGATGTAAACGACTTAGTCCGACTCAATCAATCTGGTCTGATCTTGTCAAGTCTGGATGGAACTCTAATTTTTTCCACATGTTACATTATGTAAGACAACAAAGCAATTAAGAGACAAAGTTGTTGTCTCTCAACAGTTATATGGTGTGTAGACAGTTTCTGTTGTAGGGAAGTTATATGTCACATGTCTTTATGAGAAGGGGGCAGTTTTAGATCTGCCCACTTCAAGATTGAAGTGGGCGGTTTTCTATAAAAAAAACTGCTACCCTTTAATATATTAAATGTAATTCGCACATAGAAAAAGGATCGAGTCTTTTTCGTTTTTCCCTTCTGTTTTCAAAAACGTATGTGTGTTTTTAGGAGAAATAATATTTTTCGAGTTCTCTATCGATTGAAGTATTCATTTATTCCACCTTCAAAGACGTTCAACATAATCTCTAAAACAACCGTGGAGGGTGAAAATTTCTTTGGATCATTGCCCAACAACCCTCGACAAATATCTTTTTTGTTTATAATTTTCTGTTTAGAGTCTGTAATCTTATGTACTATCATTTTTTGTATGTAATTTCTGGTTTAATATAGAAGCGTTTCTGTTCAAGTTTTTTTATTCCTACTACGACTCTAACATTAAGAACAATTTAACTAACTAAATTCATATTAACACATAAGTTTAAGGTCACATGGATTAATCTAATTGAAGAAAGAAAATTTATGTTAACACAATAATTTAGAGTTTTGGATTAAAGAAAAGTTATATTAATCTAATTGAAAAGAAAAATTCATATTAACACAATAGTTTAGGGTTTTTGATTAATCTAGTTGAATGCAGAAAATTATAAACAATGATAAAAAAAATGAAAATATCTAGTCTCGCATCAAGATAAATGTACAGATGTGAAAAAAATTCATTCAAGATGGTAATTTAATCATTCCATCTTTAGACTCACTTAAGTGGTTTATTCTTATCAATGTTAAACTCAACGATAATGTATAACATTACACCACAAATATTAGAGTAAAAAATCTAAAAAACCTACTCTAAACTAACATGAGATAATGTACAAGGTGGACATGAGTAATTAAATAAAAAATAGACGCCCACAAAATTTAATAAAAAAATTAAAAATATAAATAAAATTGTACATAGATCAGCATGTGCTGTTGATTTATAGACCAAAAAAATATAAATAAGACAATATGTGCTGTTGATTTATAGACCAAAAAAATCTAATGTTAATTTATAGACCAAATTGATTTGAAAAAAAATCTAATGTTAATTAAAAATATAAATAAAATTGATTTGAAAAAAAATCTAAGACAATATGTGCTGTTGATTTATAGACCAAAAAAATCTAAGACAATATGAGCTGTTGAATAAGAGACGATTAAAATCTCACTATATGTATAACGGCAATAACTTTACACTGAATGCCGAATCTTAGTATAGATCAGCATCCATACAGCATAATAATATTTTAGAAGGTCCATATTCTCTGCTTCCTTTATAGGAAGGTTAGAAGAAAGATGAAAATTGCAAAACAGCCCCTAGTTTTTGGTTCAAGCTGGTGGTTTTGTTTGGCAGACAAGAAATAACCAAATAAGAGTAACTTTCCCACATAGAAAATACTAAAGTAATGTCTAGTTGACAAAAAAGTAGAACATTGGGGAGAGAAAAATGGTGATTAGGAATTATAATGTAAAAAAAAATCATCCATTCAGGGAAAGGTTTCTTCATAATAGTGAAAGTAACAAAGCTTAGTTTCCAATCAATAGAGTGATTTATTTAGTGGATGAGAATAGTAAAGAATAATAATAGTGCACAGGATCCATGGTGGTAGTGATCTGAACTTGGACTTCGCTTAGTTTTCTCACCCTTTCACTCCATCCAAACTATACTTCTTTAAGCAAAAAGCAATTCGTTTTGAAGTAATGGGTAAGACTAGGGTGTCAACCTACTATTGTCAAAAGGTGTGTATTCATTGTCAGATCATTCTTATATGATGTGAGATGATTTAATCATAGATACAAATCATGCATCATTACTAAGTAAGCCAGATTAATAACTTAGTCTGTATGTGGATGAGGATTCGTTCCTGTTAAGAGGATCAAGAAGGGTTCTTTTTTTCTGGTCTGTTTGATTTAAAAATAGAGTGATAAGATCTGATTTCAGAAAAATATAAAAATAAATATCAGAAACATATATTTGTCAGTGTTCGTGTTGAAGTGATCTGGTCTGTCTATTCTACTGGCGAGCTAATATAAGGAATATATTTTCGTCTGGATGTATGGTGAAGTAAATCAACTATGTTCACTCATTTCCTCAAAAAAAAATTACTATGTTAACTAATTTTGTTTCTAGCATTAGCCAATCTACTCAAGATTGATTATTTATTTATCTATCTTCTGAAAAATGTATCGTCATCCAATACTATATTAAATTATTAACCGAGAGTGTTATGTAAAAAGCTTAAGCTATTAGGCTAAGTGTCCAACTCCAACTATATACATTAATTGACGTTAATATTATCGTTCTTGGGGACGGATTTTGATGATTATAAACATATCCAAAATAAATCAACCATGCATTATAATAATGTTAAAGTAATTCGAATTTTAGCATTACTAGGCCTATATATAGTCCCTAATGTTGTCCATATTGTGCCACCAAATAAAACAGAGAAGAAGAAGAAAGGAAGAAGATGGAAATCCCTCTGATTGATTTGAATGAGCTCAATGGTGAAAACAGGAGCAAAACTATGGAGCTTCTCAATGAAGCTTGTGAAAAATGGGGCTTCTTTCAGGTTACAAAAACCATCAATCTTTTCTTTCTTCATTTCTCAGTTTTAAATTAATAAAATAAATACCCACCATTATAAATACAATCATAAATGATAATATAATAAGTTATTCTGATTAAACTATTAAGGTGAAATGAGAGGCAAGCTCTAACGATATGTTCTGAGCTTTTAAACTAGTATTTATTATTATGAAAAGGTGATTAATTTGCTTATGCAGGTAGAAAACCATGGAGTAGAGAAGAAGCTGATGGAGAAAGTGAAGGATTTGGTGAATAAACATTATGAGGAAAATTTGAAGGAAGAGTTTTATGAATCAGAAGTTGTAAAAAGCTTGAAGGAAATGAAAAATGGAGGTTTTTCTTTTTCTTCTGATGTTGACTGGGAAAGCAGCTTCTTCATTTGTCATCGTCCTCAATCCAACATCTATCAAATTCACCCAAATCTCTCTGATGATCTTTGGTAAGTCCTAAGATTATGATTACAAAGTTCAACTTTCGACAAACTTGTACTCTGATATCAATTGTTACGAACAAAATAATCTACACGACGTAGATAGAATCATTTAAATTTTAAGCAAAAATACTCTGACTAAACCTAATAATGAACCCTTTTTGTCTATTCTAGAATAAAAATACAACTCTAAAATCATGATTATACTAGAGATTTGTGACACATCTTTTTAATAATATATAGTTACTGAAATTATGTGCATAAATGTAGCAAAGCTATGGATGAGTACATACCTCAGATGATAAAATTAGCAGAGAAGCTTGCAGAGCTCATGTGTGAGAATTTGGGACTCGAAAATGACTTCATTAAGAAAGCATTCTCAGGAAGCAATGGTCCTTCAGTAGGTAATGTCAAATTATCTTGAAATCTTAAACCATTTAACTCGAGTGAACAGACAAATTGTTGATGCGAAAATTTAAATTCACGATCTCGATGCAACATTGATTATTTGAATAATTCTTTTGTCAGGTACGAAAGTAGCGAAATACCCAGAATGCCCTTACCCAAAACAGGTGAGAGGATTAAGAGAACACACAGATGCAGGAGGAATAATACTTTTGCTTCAAGATGACCAAATCCCAGGCCTAGAATTCTGGAAAAATGGAAAATGGGTAGAAATCCCACCTTCCAAAAACAACACCATCTTTATCAACACAGGTGACCAAGTTGAAATACTAAGCAATGGGAAGTACAAAAGCAAATTGCACAGAGTCATGGCTGACAACAATGGAAGCAGACTGTCAATTGCTACCTTTTACAATCCTGCAACTGATGCCATTATTTCTCCTGCCCCAATTCTCTCATACCCATCTCAGATTTGCTTCCAGGATTATCTCAAGCTTTATGCCACTACTAAATTCTCTGATAAGGGTGTTAGATTTGAGTCCTTTAAGAAAATGATTGATGGTAATCATGCTGTTTTGTCTTAGTGTTTTTTTTAAAGTATTATGGTTGATTGGGATATTAATAAAATGGGGTTTTAAAAGTTTTTTTTTGGTTGTTTTAATATAAGGGCTAAATATTACAGAGTGGGGGAGGACTCTGCATTTAGAAAATTGTGTTGTTTTTTCTTTTCTATTTTCTGTTATCATGTGATTCTAAAGTTACAGGATTGACGATGTATAAGAGTTTTTATCCTGCTACTGTTATTTAGAATGTCAAAGAATGTCATTTGAATTTCATCCTCCTTCTGCTCGGATTGGGTTCAGTCTTGGACAGATCCACTTTGATTTAATCTTTGATATCACATGTGTTTAAACATCTAGTGAAAATCATCTAGTGAAAATCACTTGTTATAACACTATAACATTTATCACTTGTTAGATAAATTCATCTAGTGAAAATCATAACTCAAAATCTCAATTAATAATCACTTACTCATTAAGTGGAAGCGTACTTTAATTAATGAGTATAGAGTTGAACATTAGAGAACAAATTGCACTTGGCCTGATATAGCTTATAGTGTAAACAGATTAAACATATATACTAGTAACCTAAGTAATGAACATTGCTGATCCACTTGCAAAAGGCTTACCGTAGAGAAGAATAATTGAATCATGGCTCAGTTAGGGAACTAGCATATTATAGTAAAATAAGGAAAAGAATAGCCTAAAAATTAATAAATTACACAAATGATCGAATTTACTAGAAGCCCAACATGAAAACCTAATAACATTAGTGAACTGGCGAAAACCCTAGTCTCAAGTTCTCTCAGTGAAAATTAACGAAGAAACAAAACCCTAGTCCTAAGTTCTCTCAAGCAGCGACGCGAAGAAACCCCACAAAACGACCTGTCCACTGCAAAATCTAACAGAAAATCTTTGAAAAATTCCATCTCATACCTAAATTGCAGCAAATCATCATGAAGCTACATCTAACAATGCAACGTTCCGGAAAATCGCGATTGTAATATGAAAATTTAGTTTTCATTTTTCATTTTTCGTATATAACACTATATTTCGTGTTGACTTTTTATCACTGCATCTTCTTTTAATAAACGTTCTTCATTTTTGTATGTAACAGTATCTTTCAAAAATTTCATCATTAAAACCTATGAATCACGGTAATTTTTTTAACTTCAATATACTCACTGTTTTTCGTTCTATATTGTGTTTGTTAAGTGCATTACTGAATTTGCTGGCATATTTAGTTATTGTTTCACACTGAAGCTCATCACTAGTATATTTATAACTGATTTAAACTGAAAATTATTTTTGTATGCATTACTGATTTTCAGGGGTACAGTTATTTCTGCCTTATGTGTGTGTATATATATATATATATATTAACTTTAACTTCAATGTAAAATGATTGCATATTGTTCATTATGTAAACATGCCTAACAATATGCTAAAATGTAAAAACTGACATGTGAAGTAGTATATTGGAGTATCAAGATTGCAATGATACAACATTCGTACATATGTATATTCCTATATTATATAAACATATAGTCATTTACTGTTAATTAGCATAGTTATATTTAATTTAGCACATAAGTTATTTCTGGATTTGTATATTGATATATTGTCTCAGTATTTTGATGATTATTGTATTGTAGTATGGTTAATGTTTCATGTATTACATAAAACATATAGGCAACAAAATATATATGTTTACTCATAATATATAATCAATGACTGTCTGATACGATATAAATATTTATTTGAGAAAATAAACCATGTTATAGCAATATATTGATGATTATAGCTGTAAGTAAATGTACAAACTAAACATTGTGAAGTACTATATTGTAGCAGTGCGACTGCAATGACATATGTACATGCTTGTAGTATAATTGTATATGCCTATAGTTTATAAACATATATTTAATAAGTGTGAAATCAATGTACAATACTGCTTTAATGTTCATTGTGTTAGTTAGAATGCTTACATTTATCTGAAAAATTTATAGAAATACAATGAGGGAAAAAACACTGCAACAAAAAATAATACAAATGCGAGGAAGGAACAAATTAAACAAAGTGAAAAAAATTGTTGAATTAGAGGTAACTATATACATATAACACTAATTTATGCATATGTAAACAAATTTTTATATATAATGACTGAATACATTTTTTGTAGGGTTAATTTTATAAACACCCCTTAAACTATAAATGATTTTTACGTAAACCCCCTCAACTTTGAAGTTTTCCTAATTTACCCTTCAACTTTTAGAGCTATCATTAGACCATTTCTATTAGATTTTTCATCTTCTACCTACTAAGTTGGTCACGTGCCTAGCATGTGACTAAAATTTGGATAAATTTACCCTTCCCCATAACAAAACACATGTTTTGACTAGCTAAAAAAAGAAGAAGCTATTTAAAAAAAAAGCTTGAGAAGGGGAAGAATAGGGCACAAGTTTCTAGGAAGTAGAAGACATTTTCGCAGGAATTATAATTTCCATGGAGAGACCCCTAGGATAGACTCAATGATATTAGGACCCTTGTGAAAGACTTGATAGAATAAAAGGCTTAAAATAATTCCATTAGAGTCCCACTTCTGAACTTTCTGTGCAAACTCACTCTCGATGGTCACTCCCCTTTGTGAAAGACTTCTTCCTGTGATGGACTCATCTTCTATGCGAAGGAATTCAAATCTCTTCTCTGTGAACTCATAAATTTTGTCTCTATGAAATCCTTCTCTATAAAACCCGAAACCCTTCTAAACTCTTCACTGCAAAGTGAAACCTTTTTCTGCTATTTCCTTCGACAATAATCCACGGAACCCTTGGTTCGTTATTCTCATAACACTGAGATTGCCGTCAAAGCTCTTCACGAAGAATTAAGATTACCGTCGAAGCTCTTCATGGAACACTAAGATTACTGTTCAAAACCCTTGTTCACGAGTGTTATTGAAAACCCTAGTCCACTGAAGCCGCATCATTGCTGTTCGTAACCCAGAGTTCATAGATTTTGATTTCATCTCTTTCTAAAATTGCTATGCTTATTGGCTTACTGAATCTCATTGTCATATTGTACACTTACTGGCTTACTAATTCTCATATAGTTACTGGCTTACTGATTCTCATATAGTTACTGGCTTACTGATTCTCATATAGTATGCTTACTAATTTTCAATTGCAAGTATTAAATTTGTTAAAATATGTGCAAGATTGCAATTGCAAAACACCTAAAGTGCATGGCCAAAAAATGTCGAAGAAATTGGTAGAAGCAGTTAAAGTTCTCGGCCTAAACCTCTGGAGAAGGGTTCGCATCACCCAAACTCTTCTTTTTTTGTATGGCTAATGAAAAAATATGAGAAACAAAAGAAGATAATACAATAAGGGGAACATTTGTTCTTTGGTCTTCTAGTACTGAATATGATTATAATTCAAAAGAAATACACATCTTATCACACTGCGTGAATCAATTGAAACTAAGAGACAAATATTTTTAGATTGGGTTTATGATATGTATAATTGCTGCAAGCTCTTGCATATTTGGTCATAAGCTGTGAAATCTCTTTAAGGTAGCAACTCAATTAAGTCGAAAGACATCTCTGATATGATGCGTATAAGCTTGTTGATTTAAGTGGTACTTCTGTACTTCAAGTTAATTGAAGTATTTTAAGATTATACAATTTGGGGTTTTTTAACAGTTAACCTTTCAAAAGAAAAAAAATAGCACAAAGACTAGAAACGCTTGGAGAAAGGACACAATAAAAGAAAATCAAGAAGTGGTTAGAGAATGTAGAAAAGGTAACGAGCGAGATTCAAAAAATTGAACAAAAGGTCGAAGTAGCAGCATATCTCTCACGCGCATGTTTAGGAAATTTCGAGGATGAAAATATTGAAAAAGTAAAAGAGCTATTATAAGAAGCTAATGGTTATTTTGGTAGCTCTTTCAAATATGTGATTCTTGGTGGTGGAGTAGCAGCTGGATATGCAGCAAGGGAGTTTTTCAGACAAGGTGTAAAGCCTGGCAAGCTCGCCATTATTTCCAAGGAATCAGTTGCTCCTTACGAATGTCCCACGCTTAGCAAAGAATATCTGTTACCCAAGCAACTTGCAAGACTTCCCGCATTCCATGTCTGCGCGAGAAGTGGGGGATATGGATTAGATCCTGGTTGGTATATGGAGAAAGGAATACAACTTATCCTCAACACTGAAATTGTGATCTCACATCTTGCCACTAAAAGTCTTTTAAGCACAACAAGAAGAAAATTTAGGTATCAGAAGTTGATTATTGCAATTGGTTCAACAGTTATAAAATTGTTAGGTTTTCATGTTCAAGGAGCTGATACTAAAAACATCTTATACTTGAGAGAGATAAGTGATGCTGACATTGAAGATTCTAGATTTTAGGATGTTTATTATGCTATTAGAGAGTTGTACTTGTATAAGATGTGAATCAATGTTGATGTATTAGAACTTTCATACTATAAATCATGGAATATAACTATTATGACTCTTTGTTGGAATTTGAATATGCTTAGATATTGTTCTATCTCTATTAAAAATTTGAATCTGCTTAGATATTGTTTTGTCTCTATTAGGAATTTGAATCAGCTTAGGCATTGTTATGTTTTGAGATGATATTATACTGCTAATGCAGGTTATTTAGGATGTCATAATTACAGACCCCATGTTATCCTATTTTTGTTCGATGTGCTAGACCATGATTTAGCAAGTGTTAATTTTAATACAAAACTACTAGACCATGGTCTAGCGGCCTGGTACATGAAAAAATATGTATGATTTGGGATGATCTATTAATGCAGGTTATTTTGGATGTCTTAATTACAGAGCACATGCTGCCCTATTTTTGTTTGATCTGCTAGACCATGGTCTAGCAAGTATTAATTTTAACACAAAACTGCTAGACCATGGTCTAGGTGCCTGATACATGAAAAAATCCATATGATTTGGGATGATCTATTAATGCAGGTCATTTGGTACAATAAATTGATTATAATATTGACGTTTGCTACACTTGAGCTTAAATATGTATGTGTAAAGATTAATTTACAATTAAATTTCACTCAATTGTATGAATACTATAATCTAGCAGTCTAGCCATATACTATATTACAATCTAACAATCTAGTCTAGCAGTCTAGCCATATACTATAATACTAGACTATAGTTTAGGAATCTAATCTAGCAGTCTAGCAATCTAGCAGTGTACTAGACTATAGTATAACATTGTGTAACTAAACTCATTATATCAATCCCTATAAATCAGTAATACAAAAGTTTGATTTTTATATATACATATTAGAATTTTTTTAACTCAAATGCACAATAACTAAGTGAACATCTAACACAAAAATGGAGAATACGAAGAGAATAGAACCACAAATTGGAGAAGATAAATAAGTGAGAAATTATGTGGTCCATGAATCTTAAAATAAAAATGACCAATTGACTATTTACTATGCAAAAAACTAAATTTAGTTAAAAGTAAGATACATCTTTATATCGAGAAAGACCCTCCAAATGTCTGAACCTACAAATTTCTCATGAATGTTTAAGAATGCATAAGATGGTTCATCATTTTGCCTTTACTTGTGGAGCATATATGTTTCATTTCTCAAGAAGAAAATCTTTCGAAGTCTGTAAAAAATTCACGAAGAATCAAAGAAGAAGAAAATCACAAAAAGAACAAAACAAAAAGAAAAAACAAGATTCATCCATACCTCCAAGAACCCCGAGCCCTATTTCTTCCCCTTCTCAAGCAATTTTTTTTTTGGTTAGTCAAAACAATGTGTTTTATTATGGGAAGGGCATATTTGTCCAGAATTTCATTGCGTGCTAGGCATGTGACCAACTTAACAGGTAGAGAATAGAAAATCTAATAGAAGGGGTCTAATTAATAGCTCATGAAAGTTGAAAGGAAAATTAAGAAGTCTTCAAAGTTGAGGGGGTTTATATAAAAATTGATCAAAGTTAAAAGGATGTCTATGAAATTAACTCATTTTTATATATTAGGAACAACCAAAGAAAAGCAAGATATTGTAAGCAACTGAGGACATCTACAAGGGCAAGCAAAAGAACACGAGTAACAAAACAAAAACAGCAACAAAATGAAGACAACGAGCCTGAGGAGGCCCATAACACTCCCACAAGTGAAATTTTAAAAGAGTCAAATAATGCTCAAACTAATCAACAAGAAACAACAACTGATAATGAGGTAAATAAATTAAACAGTAGCTTAAAATATACATATAGTAATTAGATATGTATGATTACTATGTTTTAATGTAAATAATTTTGTTATTTACTAATTTGCAGGAATATCCTATTTTTATGCCACATGAAAGGTGGAAAGCGGACAAGAAAGTAAATATTTATGGGAAGATGAAATATTTGACCACTCTTAGATGTTGGTTAACTCATGAAGAGAGGAAAATCTTTAGGAAAACATGTTTGGGAACACATGTTAAACATTAAACTTGCCAAAATACCTCCACAATTACTACTGCGTGTAGCTAGGAGGCAATATTTCAGTAACAACAACGATGAACTATGTTGCGATTCAGAAGGTCGTGTGATTAGATTTGAATTTAAGGAATTTGCTTTAATAACTGGGTTGAACTGTGGTCCTTATCAATCTCTAAACAAAAAAAATTTACTTAACGGTTAGTTGATAAATGAAGATTTTACGAACATAAAATCTATGTCTAGGGAGCGTCTTATTTGCTCTTTTAATGCCTTCATATATGCAGTCGGGAAATTAAAATAAAGTTGGCTAAGATTTTTTGTCTAGAGAACATACTTCTACCTAAACAATTGTCAATCATAATCGAAATTGACCATATGAAAATGGTCGATATTGATGAGATTTCTGAAACTTTTTCATGGGGAAGATTGTCTTATGAAGATAAAATATCTTCTTGGCATTATTAATATCTGGTCTGAAATAACCAAAGAATGATATTTATGTCTATTTACAATCTCGAGTATAAGGTCTTCAGGATTTGAGGAATAATAAGGTGCACACTTCTGATACTTTTAGTAAATCTTTTTTTATTTGAAAGCTATTTTAGGATCTATTTGTATTAAGTGATATGGATGCCTTGGTGTGTATTTTGTAGGGTCCTTTTTAGATATTTGGTATTATGCTTCATCTGCACCGTTATTCGACATTAGCAAATTTCTTTAACTAGACATTTTTGAATTCATGTATTTCAAATGTTGGCAGATGTTTAATGAGATTTCTATAGTCAAAGGATGAACTTTACAGTACTTATTCAATACAATAGCGTAAATTGTACTCACATTATTTAAAATCCTATAAGAGGATATAATAGCATAAATAAAAACAATAGGCAAATGCGGATGTAATAGGGTTCATAAACACCAAAATTATATATTACAACATTTTATAAACATTATAATATCACTACTACTTCTAAATGAGACTTAAAGAGGAGAAATATTTTTAGACACAATTTACCCTTACTATTACATGAAATTCTAAATTGATAAGTCTTTTGACATTCTCTCTACCAAAATCACATTTATCATGTCAATTATTAACAATATATTAGTTGTAAAAAATTAATAGATAAAATAATTTAAATAGATAGAATTTTGTAAAGAATTGGATAACTGAATAATTTGATATTGAAATTTAATACTTCAAATCTTTTTTTACCCTTTTTATGTTTATAGTATATATAAATGAGAGTAAGAGGGGAAAATATTTTTTACACATGCCCTCACTATTATATAAAATTCTAAATTGATACGTCTCATGATATTCTCTCTACCAAAATCACATTTACTATTCCAATTAATGAAAATGTATGATTTGTAAAGAAATCAGAGATATATTAGTTCAAATAGATAAAAAATTACATCAAATAATTGTATAAGTGAATAATTTAATATTAAAATTAATAGTTCAAATATTTTTTTTATCTTTTTGAGGGAATAAAATCCATCAACAAAATAACAATAAGAAAATTAATTAACAAGATTCAATATAAACACGATATCAAAACACCAGGAGGAATCACATCAAATCAAATACGGTAAGAAATTGAGGTAGATGTCAATTTCATAATACGATCAACAATCAAATTATAGTGTGTAGAAATATGTCACACTGAGATCTTGATTAAAAAATATATTAACTCTCTATAGCAAAACAACATCTTTAACAAAAAATATCATTAACCTTTAAAAAATTGTTTCTCTACAATTGAATTCTGGGTACTTGACATAACAAGTCAGAAAAGTGATCAAACATTTTTATGTGTAGCCCTAGTCTTATTCATATTCATTCATATTATTTATTGTTAGTTCTTTAACGCGTGTAACACACGTACAATTAACTAGTATTATCGAAAGCTATGAAAATAGACGTGCAATAGCGTTTATAAAATGCTATTATAAGACATACAAGAAATTTTTAAAATGTTATTATATACAATACTACAACGTGGGAAAATGCTATAGTACCATATATCATAGTGTTTAAGCAACGCTGTAAGTAAAATGATGACTTTTGATAATTGTGTAATGTGTATACTACAATGTTTAGAAATTTTTCATTCGTAGTAGTGAGTCATTGTACATAAAAGAAGCAAATTAGTCGTTGCATGGAAAAACTAGTTATAGAGTCACTAAAAGAATCTTTAAACCATGCTCAAATTACAGTTGATGGGAATAAAGTCTCAAATTCAGAACATGTACTCTAGATGAGGCAAGATAAAATCCTACTTCTCGGCATCATTAGATCGTCGAACCCCGAAAGTCATCTATGTGATCAAATCATGCCAAACCTCAAGTGAGTCGACCCCGAAAGTCATCTGTGTGATCAGATCGTGCCAAACCTCAAGTGACGCCTGGAGCCATCTGCCAAGCTTTACGTTAATCTTTCTTCTTCCTAAAAGATGGGATTGGCAGAAACCCTCACCATCATCAATCGTGGTATCGAATCTGTTACTGAGTATCTTACCACAGTACATGACATTGCTGATGAATTAGCACTTACTGGAGACCCAGTTCCTAGTCAACATCTTATCACTCATATGCTTACTAGGTTAGGATATGAGTTTAAGGAAATATCAGCTGCTTTCCGAGCAAGAGATATAATGATAAGTTCTGACGAAGTTCATGATAAGCTTGTTGAGTACAAAGCTTTTCTAAAATGTGAAGAACTTCACTCCTATGAAAACCTTGGAAATCTCACTATCAATACCGCTCACTTTCCATCCTCTAGAAACAATAACAAAAGCAACAAGAACTCATGAAACTTTCAAAACACCAAGAATTCAAGAAGCAAAACTTAGTTTCAGTTACTTAATTTTGAAATTCTAATAACACATCTATTGAATTTTCTCTCTTCTTTTTGTGTGTAAGTATTTTCACAGAGGCAGTTCTCACTTCAGGATGGAGCTTGAAATGTTTATAAGTGGAGCAATATTGAGAAGTCAATGTGGAAGAAATTTAGCACCAATTAGCTCTAACACTCACCTCACTCTTCAGGATAACTCTCATATGGTTGATGCTACTCAATATCACAACTTAATTAGTGATATGCGGTACTCATTCTTATCACATCTAGATGATGCGTATTCAGTTAACATGTTGGCCCAATAATTCCCCGACGCTGACACATTGGACTTCTATCAAGCGTCTCCTATGTACTTGAAGCACACTCTCACATTCGACCTTCATCTTCGCCAGTATCAACCTTTTACTCTCAGTACATATTTTGATGCCGATAATAGTAATGACTGCACGTCTGTTTCAATCATAGCAGTCCATTCCACTTCAATGATCATTTCAGTTTCTTGAAAAATGGAACATTTTGGTATTCCAGTGTCGCGTTTCGAAATTGTTTTTTAGTCATATAGAAGTATGCTATAAATTTTATCATAATTATTATATGTGAAAAATTTGAATAATGACTTATTAACATAAAATAAATTATCTTTTACTTAACATCAACACATATTTCTAATTAAAAAAGTCACATAATTAATTTTTTAACTCTAAATTTTTATTTATAAAAAGAATAATAAAGTTAACCTTTCAATGATAAAGTAATATGAAACAAAATATATAGAAATTTACTTTGTTTCATTAAAAAAAGTGTAGAAATATTTTTTCTAAAAAAATAAAAAAATTCAATTTTAAGTGTCTTGTGATCGGAGGTAGCTGGGCGCTTAGCCAGAGCGCCCAGTGCCACTGTACCATCTCATATCTTGTTAGAATTGTTGGTTTCCAGTTTTACTTAAGAGGGATTTTCTCTGAATATTTGGACCCCCCTTTTCTATCATTTCCCTCGTCAAAACTGAAATATTGCGTCCATTCTGGCCAGAATGGAACGAAATTGGTAACTATGGTTTCAACATACATTGTCTTCCTTAGAGGAAATCTTATTTCTCGGTGTTCCAAGAGCAACCTGATCTTTTACAGAAGTGGAGTATTGATTTGTCGCCTCAATAGTGGCTGAACTTACGTGGATTTTCAATCTTCTTACTAAGTTTGGTGTCTCATCCCTACATCACCATGCATGTGACAACATTGGTACCGCATATGTGCTAATACTATTTTTCATTCAAGAATGTAACATCTAGCAACTTTCACACGTCTCCGCTGTTGACCAGCTTGCAGACATCCTCACCAAGCCACTGGCCAAGTCTCATATTACCTCCATTCGATCCAAGATAGGTGTTCTCGATGGATGCCTTATCGTGTGGGGGCATATCAGGAAAGAAGCAACACTATTAAATTTTCCCAGACTGAGGTTGAATATCTTTTAAGTTTAGGAATATGTTATTGCAATTTTCTATATTTTATAATTGTCCATGCTAGGATTGATTTTATTTCCTTTTATAAAACTTAAGAGTGAAAAAAGCTACTGAACCGATCAAATCGAAAATGACCAGTTCGGTTAGTTATATAAGTTACCGCCATTCCATTCAGTATTATGTCAAACTGAAATTTTTGTTCGGATTGAAAATCGATGAGTTTTCAATTCGAACTGAACCAAACAAAAACATATGGACTAAACGACGTCGTTCTCTCTCTCGATTTCTATCACTCCCTCTCTCTCTCTCACTCTATCTATCTATCTATCTATCTATCTATCTCTACCACCGACAACGTTCCATCTCTAAGTTTGGCTCTCGTCTTCCATAGCTTCTCTAGAACATATCAAAATCACGAAGAGTAAATGCCCACATATCAGATTCTCAACTCTTTTCTGCAAAACATACCAAAATCAGGACATGCATTACCTTCTCCATCGTAGCCTGAGCTTTGTTCTATCTATGCATTTGAATCTAAACCTCCATTGATTTGCTCCATCTCCGCCTTCTCCATTCTTCTTCCTCCCGTCTTTGCGTTAAGCTCACCTCCAAACCTATCCTAAGGTAAGTTTTTATTCGTTCCATCTCTACCTTATCCATTGCTTCGATCCATCTCTGCCTTCTCCATTATTCTTCCTCTCATCTTTGTTTTTAATTGCTTCAAGATTTGTAACAATTTGGGGCCGTTTGGTACGAGTTAAATACGAGTACTGGAAAAGTTAAGTTGCAGGGTAAATTGAAGTGGTAAAGTTAGATGACAAGATATTAAGATTACCATGTTTTGTAACACACGGTTAAGTGAAAAGGTTCCTGAAAAAGTACGATTTTCTTGTTTGGTATGTAGAAAACTTGAGTAAAATTGTTGGTAAAGTTTGATAAAGTTGATAGAAAAGATATAAATTATATGAAAGTAATAAAATTATGTATTACTTATAGTCATTTTTATCAAGTTTTTATTCACTGTCAATGATTATTTATAAATTATAATACACACAATGTCTTTTATATATTTTTTTTATTTTACAAACTAATTAATTAGCTATTTTATTAACTCCACCAATAAATCAAATCAATTATTATTCTACTACTACGTCAAAAACCAAAATAATTTTTTTACTTACACCGTACAAATAAATTCAATGACAAATTATTCAAAATTACATAGAAAAATTATATATAAATTTTCTATGATATCACGAAATTAATTATAACATATCATTTTTCTCTTTTATATATAAAAAATAAATCTGATATAAATAACCTCCATTCATATTAATATATTAAAATATTTAATAATACATAATAATTTTTTAGTTACATATGTTTTTCTTCAGTAGATATATATATCATGGTTATCGAGTCCGTTCCGATCTGGTTGAAACGGATAAAATATTTTGGTTCTGGCACATGAACAAAATGAAATATGAATGCAATTTTTTGTTATATTTCGCGTAAATATCATCTAAAACTGAATATAAATGATTGATGGACCACCCTCCCCCCGATCGCGGCTCTGTTCCACGGGTCTGGTCCTCCAGATAAAAAATGAGACGTGATAAACAATCTCATTATAATCTCATTTTTATAATCTTATTTATTTTTAAATATTGATAGTTTATGAGTAATATTTATGTTAGGGATTGAAATAATTTTTAATTTCAAAATCATATTTGATGTTATTAACATGTATTTTAATTATTTTAGTTTTATATTATGCATATATGAAAAGTTTATCTATCCTTAATTTAAACTTAATATTTTATATGATTCATTTCAATTAATGTGCATATCTTAATCTCATGAGACGAGTTTGCGAGACAGTCCTTTTGGGACTGTGGTCGGAAGGGATGAAAAATATCAAAAAATTCAGTATCCAGACTGGTTTGGTTCCACTAGGACTGGAACGGACTTTGACGGGATTCCAAGATCGGGATATTTTGTGAAACTTTTGGAGGCTTTGTTCTTGAAAAAATAAAATATCAAAATTAAGTAGGGAGAATTGAAACAAATCATGATTTTTAATGGGATTTGAGAAAGTAAAAGTTATTTTGAAAAATATATAGATGTGTTGTAAGATGAGTAAGTGAATTGAAAAAATTATTTGATAAAATATATTTTTAAGGGAAAGTGGTAGAGAAAGTAATGTGAGATTGTTATTTTGTCAGGTTAAATAAAGTTACCATGCCAAATGAGAATATTTGAAACAAACGTGAAAAAGTACAGAAAAATAAGTTTACTACATACTTTACTATGAGGATAACCCCAACTAAACGACCCATTTAAGTTTGATTTTACTATTCTTATTTGGTTTTTATTTTTAAGAAATAAATACTATTGGATTTTCTGAGAAATGTGTTCACTCCGAAATGATTGATATTATGAGTTTCTACTTCTAAGTCAAGATTCATTTGTATTGTTACAAGGAAAAATCTAAATTATTGTAGAAAGAACAAAGTTCTGCCTAAGACAACGAAGTTCCCTGAGAACGAGCAGACTGAAGAAGGTTTTAGATCTGAGCTTGCATTTTCTTTTTATCATCGCTTTGAAATTGAGCTTACAGTTTCTTAATCTTTTAAAAATATTTGCCTAATTAAAGTTGTCCTTTTTTTATGCCTCCGAATCAGTGAACTGAAGTGAGCTGAATTATAAGTTATGGTTCAATTCGATTCATGTGAGACTCACGATTCAGTTCGGTTAGACATAGGGTCAAACCATGAGTTCAGCTGGGTTTGATTTCTACTCAGATAACGACTGATCGAATGGATTACACCCCTAGTAAAACTCGATGTAATTGTATTGAATAACTATTCATAGTAGAGGGATGCTAGCTAAGGTCACTATTTTGGACACTCCAAAATAGTGTCATATATATAAAATTGGGTATGATTCCTTGAAATTGCGCCAAGTGCATACCCAGCTTAATATCATGTGTCATAAGCTTTCTTTAAATACCAAATTACTAATATTAATCATGTCATAATAAATAATTTATGCATATATGTTACTATTAATTCTATTAATATATTAATGACTTTTATTGACTAATTATTGTGTAGTTTATACTCGCAATATATTGATATCTATATATATATATATTTATATTTATATTGGAAACTCAAATGATTAAAATGGTATGTCAATATAGAGAGTAAACATTTGTATACATAAAATTCAATATATTACAATTATGTAGTGGTTAATCGTATTATAACTAAATGTATAATAAAAATAAAAATAAACGCTGGACTTACATATATATATACACACATATATATATATATAATTTAAATTTTATTATATTTGACAACTTATTATAGAAAGTATTATGACATAGTTGCTAAGTCTATTTTGATAATTTATTAAATACATAAAATTTAAATTATTAACTCTTTTATTTATTTATGTTTGAATTCGGAAAATACTAATATCAAAAGCTTTGCTTTTAATTATTACAAAATAACATATCTCTAATTGTAGCTTAGACAATTGTTTTAGTTATAGCATCATATTTTATTTTTCCAACAACACAATATTTTATTTATTTGTATTACATTATGTCTCTGTTTTTTTTTATAATCTCCATTAAGGGCTTTTTTATATCTTTACAATGAGTTAAAGAAAAATAAGATTCACCACATTATGAGAATGAAGTTGACAAGTTGGAAGCCGTGGCCCAAGGCAAATAACATACCTTCAAATGTAGCAGAAACCTCCAAAAGCCTGTGTTTGAGCAATCCGGAAAAAAAATCATGGTACAAATATTGAGTAGGTAGCAATGCTAATTACAAGGAGATTGTGTAAATCTTGATTTTACAAAATAGACGCGATTTTTTTGTGCAAATAATACATATTAACTAACTAATGTTTAACATAAATTTACATTTTCAATATGAAAATAGCTCATATGATTTGTTTAATTAGTGGAATTTATATTTTATTTTCTTATATTCCAATAGCCGTAGTTGTATAATATAAAAGAACATGGTCATTAATTTATTTTTCTTTTGAAATGCATAGAATAAGTTATAATGGTTGGCCATTTTAGCGATCTGTCAATTTATGTGAGTGACTTATAAGTTGTAGCTAAAGCTTGAACAAATATGCTATCTTATAATGTTGATATATAAAGATATATTTTGGTTGACTACATTCATCTATATTGATACATTTGATTCTAAAATGAGAATTGAATATGATGGATTTTCAAGAATATATAAAAATTATATATACAACGTATTAGCTAAAAAATTATAAATTACCCATGTAGGTTGACTAGATATTGACCAACATATATCAGGTGAACATTGACTTTTGAATCTAATAATCACAAGATTTTTTGTTATATGATTTTCAGGTTAATTATCTTTTCATCATGTTAAATTGATATCTTATTATAGCTCAAAGTACTAAATTAACATATCGTTATCTTATTGCAAGTTATTGTTCAAAATAATATATATTAATCCGTGCAACGTACGAGCATTTAACAAATAGGTGACAATATCACTCCTATTAAACCTTATAACCCTTCAAATTCTCAAAATTTGAGTAATGCGGACGTATGCTGATGATGTCAGAAACTCAAACTCTGTTGACGTAAGCAGATTTAATCTTGTGGTTTAAGATTGATCTGGTGGGTTGTCATGATAGTGACAGGGATTCACTTGAAAGTTGGGAAATTAGGATTTGGATCCTCTCAACTTCATTGGAACAGGAGAAAGACATGTTGCATTTGTGTTGTCCATTTAAAAAATGGACGGTCTAGATTTAAAATCAGAAAAAGATAAGTAGAAAAAGAAAAAAATAAAAAAGTTTAAGAAATTATTTTGTCACCTCAATACATGTGTTAATGTGATCCTAATTGTCCTCCTTTGCACGGATGACTAGGATTTGATGGAAATACCCCTCATGTTGAGAATCCCAACAAGTGGGGATCCAAATCCAAGAAATAGATGCTCCTATTGGGGATCACGAGGATCCCAACAATAAGGATTATGTTTGTAAAATTGTGGTCATCCATGAAAAATGATAGTTACGATCATGTTTGCACATGTGCTAATTGACAAGACTTTTTTTAAAAAAAATTATATTTTTACTTTGTTTTCTTCTTAGACTAAATTTGGGTCATTTATTCTCAGAGTGTAGGTCCAATTTAACATGATTCTTCTCCTATTCATGGAGAAAGAGAGAACCCTAATCCTACTCGTATATGTAGGATCGATATGGAAACTCAAAGAGGGTGAATTGGGTGATGAGTTTAAATTAAAAACAAACTTAAAACTTTTGACAATCAAGTGAAAAATTGATGTTTAAGAATGAACTTCAATATTCCATGAGTTTAACGCTTAAAAGGATAAATAAGTAATAGATCAAAGTATTAAAGAAAATAATACTAGCGATAATATAAGTGCAGAAATATAAATCAAGCAAATAAAATAAATTGTGGAAGCTTAAAGTGTGGAACTTAAACTGTAGAAATTATGTGGGAGCAATTTAAGTGCAGAAAATAAATAGCACTAAATAAAAAAGAAGGAGGAGAAGAAAATAGGCACACGATATTTTTATGTGATTTGAAAAATCCTATACATACATCCACCCTCCAAGACCCCCTTAGAGATTTTTAAACTCACAATCTTCTCACAGGTGAAGACTGAATCTTAAAAATCTCAAAAGATTATGTGTTTCGAGATTTAGTGATCTCTTACAAAAATACTTTCAAAATAGTAGAATCTCCAATCTAAGCTCACAAAAAATTATTTTGCTCACTCAAGAAAAATACTAGTATAAAGCTCAAAATATAAAGAGAGATTTAAGAAAGTATTGGAAGAGTTTTAGGAGCAAGTCTCTTTGGCTATGAATTGTGTTTTGTGAAGAGAAATAATGTGTATTTATGAAGGAGATGGAGGTTAGAGTTTAGGCGGGGAAATTCAATTTTTGAATATGAACAAAGGAACTCAATCCTCAATAAGGAGGACAAAAATCCTTGACCTAAAAGGCAATGAATTCTCCTACCCAAAATAACATAACATGACCAAAAACTATTTTTGGTAAACTCCATATCTTTTTATCAACTTGAAATTAAAACTTACTTTGCTTGTGATTTGTCATCATCTCCATCTAATGTGTTTTGCCTATTTGGCAATATATATATATGATTTTTTGTGTTTAGGCTTTTTATGGATGGGGACTGACTGTCTGTTGATGAAATATGTGATTCCCTTCTCTTTATAATTATCAGGATATGCATCCCTAAATAAATTGAGCTTTAATAAAGATAAATAAAATGAGTAAGCTCCTAATAAAAATTACATGAAAGAAAACATCTTCGTAATCTTCAATCTTCATGCTTTATTAACTCTTATGAAAATAAATATTTTCACGATCTTCAATTTGCATGCCTTGTAATAATTTTTCCAATACCCTCTGCAAATTTGATTAAACTTATTAGTAATGTCAATATTTTGTTATCATCAAAAGTTATCTCATAAAGATACAGAGCTAACAATCTCCTCCTTTTGTATGACAAACCATTGAGACAAAAACTATTTAATCAAATAAATTTAATTTACTCCTCCTAAATATATGCTTACCCATCAAGATCAAAAAATAACTCTTAAACATATTCTATTTTCTCCCCTTTTGTTCAAAAAGAATAAATCAATAATAATGATGTAAACAATACTTTTTGTTTTCTTGGCATGGTGAGTAGAAGAAATAAATAAATTAATATCTAAAATTCTCAAGGCAAACTTGTTTTTATAAAATATTTCAACATTTAAAAGTTAACTTTTGGTATCCAAATCTTTTTGGGTCCTAGATGGTTAGTGTTGTAGAGAGACTATTTTTTTCATGAAAAATAGCTTTCTTTTTATAAAAGCATTAACTTGTATGACCTTTAACCCCACAATAAGGACAAATAATAGGAGGAAATTGTGGTGGTTTTATAAAAAAAATTGTGATTTTTTTCTTTTTGAAATTGATATCCTAATCCTCTTTTATCAGAAACATTTCTTTGATTGTCAAGAAGTTTATCAGGATTATTTCTTCCATTTATAAATTTAAACTGGTTGAATTTAAATCATTTTCTTTCTTTTGACTTTGAATAAGATCTCGATATAAAACATGTAAGGTTATTTTGATTTACAAATTCTGACTTTTCTAAGACTCATTTTCTTCTTGAAATTTTGATAAACCATTTTTCATAATTTTATTCTTTAAGCGAAGTTTTTCAAATTCACTATAAAACTCTTCAAAAGCATTTTCAAGTTCTTCATAACTAGGTTTATCATTTAAAGTTAGCTTAAAAGAACTTACCTCATCTTTTGAATTTGAAAAACTTCTTCTTCACCATCGGAGTCGCTATTATCGGTCTCATCCATATTGCCTTGAATGCTCTTCTTTTGAACTTCTTTGGAGCATTACTTAGATTTGGACAAATGGCTTTTATGTGTTCGGGCTTTTTTACATTCATAGCATGTGAGTGTGTCACTTGGTATCTTTTTGCATCTTTTCTTAGAGCATTTTCCTTTTGTTTAGGAATTTCTTGAATCTTCTTGTGAGTAGAGCTATGCCATCTTTCTCATTATAGTCATCCTTCTCATCATCGAATTTTTTTCAAGTATTGATTTTAGTGCAATGCACTTCTTCTTTGGTGTTTCTCCTTCATCATTTTCATTTAACCTCATTTCATGCCTCATCAATGAGCCAATAAATTCTTCAGGGAGAAGTGTGTTGAGATCTTTGGCTTCTTGAACGGCGGTCACTTTAGCCTCCCGATTCTTTAGTAGACACCTAAGAATTTTTCTCACCATTTCAATATTAGGATAAGTCTTGCCAAAAGATTTCAAGTCATGAATAATATCGGTGAAACGAGTAAACATATCACGAATGAATTCGTCATGCTTCATTTTAAATAATTCATAGCTATGAACAAGCATGCTAATTTTAGATTCTTTAACTTGATTTTCCTTCATGTGTGAATTCTAACATGTGTCATATAGATTTAGCATATTCATATGTAGAAATTCTATTAAATTCATTTTTGTCAAGATCATAAAACAAAACATTCATAAACTTAGCATTTAAAGAAATTTTCTTCTTATCATCATCATTCCATTCACTACTTGAATTGGGAACATTTTTACCATCTATAGTTTTGAATGGAATGTGAGCATCATTTTCAGCAATATCCCGTAAATCATAGTCAATCGATTGAATATAAATCATTACCATTGAAAAAATGAGGTCTAGTGGTAGATTGACATTTAATAAAAGAACCACTCATGGATGTCATAACTCAAGACAATAAGTCTTATGTATAGAGTACCAATCTATGATATCAATTATATGATCGATATGGTAACCCGAGAGGGGGGTGAACTGGGTGACATGTTGAAATTAAAAGCAATTTTAAATTTTTTTGCACTCAAGTAGAAAATGAATGTTCAAGAATGAACTTCAATATTACACGAGTTTAATGCTTGAAAAGATAAATAAGTAATAGATCAAAACGTTAAAGTAAATAATGCTTGCGATAATATAAGTGCGGAAATATAAAGCAAGTAAATAAAATGAATTACGGAAGCTTAAAGTGCGGAACTTAAATTACAGAAATTAAGTGTGAGAAATTAAAATGCAAAAAATAAATAGAACCAAATAAAAAAGAGAAGAAGGAAAAGAATATATGCACATGATATTTTTACGTGGTTCAAGAAATCCTATTCCTACGTCTACGCTCCAAGACCTTTTTGAAATTTTTAAACCCACGATCTTCTTTCCAAAATCTTACAAACCTCACAAGGTTATGTGTATTGAGATTTAGTAATCTCTTATAAAAATTCTCTCAAAAGAGTAGAATCTTCAATCTAAGCTCACAAAATTTTATCTTACTCACTCAAGAAATTTGCTAGTATAAAGCTCAAAATATAAAGAGAGATTTAAGATAGTATTAGAAGAGTTTTAGGAGCAAGTCTATTTGGCTATGAATTGTGTTTTGTGATGAGAATTGAGATGTATTTATAGAGGAGAAGGAGGTTATGGTTTAGGAGGGAAAATTTAAATTTTGAATATGAACAAAGGAAATGACACTCTATCCTTAATAAGAAGGACAAAAATCATTGACCTAAAAGGCAACGAATTCTCCTATCCAAAATAACATAATATGACAAAAAACTATTTTGGGTAAACTTCATCTTTTTTATCAACTTGAAATTGAAATTTACATTGTTTGTGATTTGTCATCATCTCCATCTAATGTATTTTGTCTATTTGACAATAGAAATATGATTTTTTGGTGTTTAGGTCTTTTATGGATGGAGATTTAATTTAAGAATACGCATCCCTAAATAAATTGAGCTTTAATAAAGACAAATAAAATGAGTAAGCTCCTAATAAAAATTACATGAAAGAAAACATCTCCATGATCTTCAATTTTCATGCTTTATTAACTCATATGAAAATAAATAATTTTTCCAATAGTCTCTATAAACTTGATTAAACTTATTAATAACGTCAAAGTTTTATTATCATCAAAAGTTATCTCATAGAGATATATGGCTAACAGTATATATATATAAAGTTGGGTATGTAGTTTTTATATTATGCCACGTATCAAAAATTATTAACTCTCATTACGCAATGTGTCATTTAATTTTTAATAGTCTAATATTAAAAAAATGATTCTATTGAATATATAAAAATATTAGTTGTGTCATATATAAATATGTATACATAAATTTTTTTGTATCATTATATATATATATAAAGTTATGTATGCATATTTGATATTGCGCTATGTGTCCATATCTCAAGCTTGCATGTGTATAAGAATAAACATTTAAGAATACTCACAATAATTTTATATCATTTTAAGAATACTCACAATAATTTTATATCATGTGTATAATTAAAATGATAGGGACTTTTCTTTTGAAAAGAAATAGATTAGGGGATTTTAAAATTCCTATAACCTTTTGGTATTTTCCTTTTGTTGTTTAATGTCAATTATGATAAATGTATTACAATTAAGATGAATCTATTTGTTGAAACTGTAATCTATTTCGAATTCCACATAAAGTTTTTTTTAGAAGCATAAAGTTTTTTTGTCATAAACATAAGAATGTTAAGGATGAAATATTTAATAAGTTGAACACAATATTATTTGTACTGTTTATGTTATAACAATTATTGTGTTATTATCTTTCTTTTTTGAGAACTATTACGTTATTATTAGTAATTTAATTTATATTAGCAATAGACTGGTATTATAATTACTTAAAAAACTTAAATGATCGAATTAATATTTCTTATAGATAGTAAACTTATTTATATCTAAACTTCAATATAGTACAATTACAAAAAATGTTGAACTTATATTTATATTAATTTATTATATTTAGCATTTTTTATACAAGTTTTATATATGAATTTTTAATTATATTTTAAACTTAAAATGTATGACCAACAAATATTCTATAAAGCCTACAAAAATATTATAGTATTTGTGAATATTATAGTATTTGTGAAGCTAAACTGTATATTCCAAAAGGGAAATATATTATCTACTGCCTTATAATTTTTTATGTAATTTATGATTTGCATAACAGAAATATTAAAAGGAAATGGAAATTGTTGAAACATTTCACATCCTATTTGTTCAAGTAACTAATTAATTACATAATGAAAATAATTTAATCACGTAATCAATAAGTATATAACTACTTATGATTATTGAAACTCATGGGAGAAACTAAACGTTTTAGTCATTTTAGCTTTTATGATGTACAACTTGTCTAAGAAATAGGCATTTTGATATGTACTTACATTATATGTATATTGAATAGAAATTAAGTTACTGAAGGTCAAATTGTCTAATTTTTTAACAATTAAAAATTCACAAGTAACGGGTTAATCAAACTCAACAAAAATACTAATTAGATGTACAAATATATGCAAACAAAATTGTTAATTGTGTTAAATAGTAAATGGACTTTTATAACTATAATAGATAATTTCTCTGAATGTGCTAATTAAACTAAATAACATTTGAGATTTTAAAGGGAATGTCAAATGGAACTAAAAAGCCAATGAAAAGTTTTTGCTACAGAAAAAGTATAAAAATGGCTAGACCAAATAAAATTAGCAACATTAGGAAACAAAGAAAAGCTATGTTGATCATAATTCTCTCATTTTTTGAAACTTCAATATCATGTATCACTCACTACAAGGACACTCTAAATTTTTAATTAGTGTTCTATCTATAATTATTGATTAATATTCCAGTTTTTATAATTATAATTTTTGACGTCATGTTAACTGATTTTCAATTGTTCGATCATCGTCTATTACAAATTTAATTTTTCTATTTGTTTAGATTACTTGCCAAAAGAACCGCTTATCGTGATTCATTTTACCATTTAGACTAAACCACAAAACCTCCCATATATGTACATGTTGTAAATTATTTTATGCCAACTTCATTCATATTCATTCTTACACTATAAGAAACAAGGGCTAAAGCCCCAAAAAGTCGTCGCGAAAAAAGTTTGTCCCGAGTTTCATCGCTTCACAATAAAAGATAGTGAAGTATAACCGCGCAGTGCAGACAGAAAGCAGAGAGTTGTTTCGCGAACAAAACGCCCGCGAACAGAAATCCCTCAGCCCATCGTCGTTCGTCGTCGATTATGGCCGGAGTTTACTTCCATTTCGCCAGCATTACACCCTCTCACTTTTATCTCACTCTCATTCACAAAAAAATCTCAATCTCTCAAATTACTAGCAAGAACTCCTCAAATCCTAAGTATATTTCTAACTCCTTTGATCTCTTAAATTTGTTCTTCAAATCTTGAAATTATTCATTTTTTATGAATGGTGTATGGATATATGTCATCAATTTTGTAATATCTCTCTTTAATCCCTCTCAAACCCTAGATATAATGTCATCATTTTTTATGAATGTTCAAAATTCAATATAATCATCGTATTTTGCATGACACTCATTTTCAGGATATCATGGAGCCTGGATCACAAGATAACTCGGTGTTGTATTTACAAGATCAACATAGATCCCAACGTATTTGGGACTAGGAGGATTCTTGTGCTTTACATTGTCACCGACATACTGCAGTTGTTCATCATAACATGCCACTCCATAGACGTATTATTCCATATTTGATACGTGTTGGATTTTATAGAGTTGCGAGGGTTGGGTTTATCGCCCTCGACTGGCACTTGATCACATCTTTTGTGGAGAGATGACGTCTTGAAACACACACATTCTATATGACACATGGTGAGTGTACTATTACTCTACAAGATGTGCAAATACAGTTAGGACTTCCAGTTGATGGGATGGCGGTAACGGGTAGTGCACATCGAGATTGGCTAAGGATATGTGATGATTTGTTATGATTTCGACCAGGCCCACGTGATTTACAGGGATCACGTTTACTTATGACATGTTTGACTGCACATTTTTCCCCATTATCTGATGATGATGAAGAGCTTTATGTGCAACGTTATGCACGTGCATATATTCTATAACTTATCAGAGGTACCCTTTTGTGATAAGTCAAACATTAAGGTGCATTTGATATTCTTGCCTTTACTATTAGATTTTACTGAGGCTGGTCATTATAGTTGGGGTAGTGCATGCATTGCATGGTTGTATAGGGAGATGTGCAAAGCCAACCATAAAAATGCTTCTAATATTGCTGGCCCACTAGTATTACTGCAATTATGGACATGGGACCGATTTTCACATTTGGCACCAGTGAGGTTGCAACGGGCGAGGCATGATAATGTTGGGGAAGATGGACTTCCAATGCCACCTCCTCCTTTGGGTATACGGTAAGTTAATTCATTTGATTATTATATATGTATGTTATCATTTACATGTATTTAACTATGCAATTTATCTCATAGATGGAGAGATATTTTTAGTCTCACAGAGAGCTCCACACATGTTCTTGAAGTATATCGATTTGCAGTAAACAGACAAACTCCAGATTAGGTAATACTATACTTTTTATTTGTGAGACAACCGCACAAGCAATAAGACAAGCGAATGCGGTTTATCAAGCTCTTTTGTCCCGAAGGCATAGAGTGCACAACTCATCTTAAGGAAGTCAACAAGATTCACACATGCCTCGAGACAAATCATTTATGTCTCAGCAAGAGCCATACACGCCGTCAGTCTTTTATACATTTAGAGATGAGTCAGTGACTCAACTTAGTTCTAATTTTGAACCATTTCATCAACCTCAACGGCGTAGAGGAGGACGAGTTAGTGCTCCTAAAGGAGAAGGTAGAAGACGTGCCTGAAACTCACCTATTATGGAAGATACTCCTATTGTGGATGAAGACCCACATATTGTGGAGGAAGAACCATCGCTTACTGTGGAGGAAGAACCACCGTTAACTATAGAGGAAGAAAATGTAGCAGCAGCTATTATGGAAGAATGTACATCATGACAAGTAACTCAACTACAAATATATGAAAGACGCCCAAGGAGAATGAGAAGACGACCACCGTGTGGAACGCGATTGATTTATATTTTTTATATTTGGATATTTGTAGAATAATATAAAATGTAAAGTCATAAAATTTGTTAAAAATGTATGTTGTTCATTGAGAATGTGTGATAAAGTTATAAAATGTTCTGCAGGATGGATGATTTTTGTATGCATGTTGCGTTATAGGTTGGGTTGATAATTTTTGTATGTGGGTGGAAGCATCTATACTGAAGGCGTTTTTGCAAAAGACGCCTTCAGGTGCCTAAAGGCGTCTTTTCTAAAGACGACTTTTGCCAACTCGAAGTCGTCTTTACAAAAGACGCCTTCCGACGTGGTCATTTTCACCTTAATTTTAGAATTAGTTTCAAAACTAGATTATTTCCAGAATTTATTTTAAAAATATTCTCAAATAATGAGAATTATGGTAAGAGTGAGACGAACGATGATTATACCGTAATGACACTTCCAATTGGTTAGCACCATAACGATATTACCTCAGGAAAATAAACAACACAATGAACAAATTCAATTTATTTACGTGTTGACCAACTTGTTCACATTGTTAAATTGTCTCAATTTACAACTAAGTAAAGCTACAATTTGATACCAAAGAAAACACCATGACTCACCTAATCCTGATAAGATGACATGGTGAAGTATAAAAGAAGCTAATGTTAAGGGATGTGTTTCACATTCAAAGCCAAAGACATGCTACACATAGAACTCTCTACCAATGTTTTGTTCTTGCATCCAAATGTATTGTAGTCTTTTTAAATGCCCTTTAAGTTAGGGAAAAATTAGATGAAATTACCTAAAGGATAAATGAGTATATTTTACGGTTTGATCAACTTCAAAAGCAAATATATATATCATCTGGAAATCAAGTTACCTTCCAAAATATCTCAAATATTCATGTTTTGCACCATGTAGTTAGCTAGCAAGATATGACATTGGAGTTCATGTTTTAGAGAATAATTAGATGTGCAAGTGTAATATCAAGAGGGAATCAACTAAACATAGCAAATTAAAAATATAAGCTAAAAATTTGTCAATGTATATTATTTTTTATCTGTAAGTGAGACGACATTGGATGAAAAGTTTAAATATATATATTGTCACACACATCCAAAGCTAGTTTTTTTTCCTTCTCATTATCTAAAACCTTTGATAAATACATGAAAGTGGAATGCCATCCCATTTGTTGGCCATATTAAGGCACCTACCATTATTCAACTTCCTTTACACTTTTTATATGATCTCATTGAACCTGGTTTGCATCATTAAATTGACAAAATTTGAATATAGAAATTTAGAACTTCAGTTATGTGTAAGTTGTAAATTTTAGATCCATTCAGTGCAAATAGAGAAGAAAGTTTCTCTAATTTCATAATAAGAGAGAATAGATCCATGCTAAGTGCATGAAACATCATAATATGATAAATCCATTCATTCTTGCCAAAAAAATGATAAATCCTTTCATTTCTATTTTTTGATATTTATCACTCTCCAAAAAAGAGTGAAGTTGGATTTTATGACAAAAGAAAAAACCAAACCGTATCATCAAAGAGTAAAGAACATGAATTCTAGTTAAATTAAATAGATGCATAAATTAATAACTACTAAAGAATAGAAGGCACATAACAAACTACCCTAAAATTTTGGATTGCAAAAGCAAACTTATGACACAACATATTTCATGTAGCTACTTTAAATTGCATGACAACAAATTAACAACTAAACTCTACTCATAAGTATATTCCTGTGGTACCACTTTATTAGGAAGAAAATTCGAGAGTAATATGAGACAGAAGTTTAGAAGTCAAGGAATGAAGAAAGAATATTATGAGGAAGTACACAATTAATGGTGCATAAGAAAAGTTAAGTGAGGAAATGAAAACCAAATGACAAATCATGACTAAGGATTATCATGAATTATATTCATAAAAAATTGCTAAATTCGTGGCACGTAGAATTTTTCTTTTCAGATTCTCAAGAACGTAAAATATAAACTTGCAGCATATATATTATATGAAAACAAGCATCCAAAAAAGAGAAAATGTATGTTGGTTATATCATGTATAACAAAAATTAATATTACGCTGAACAGAGACAGAAAAGGAAAACCAAGATAAAGAAAAATTAAGGAAATAAAATCGAGATAAAAAGTATGCAAGAAAATGAAAACTCAAAAGATAAATCATGCAAACAAAGTATGATCGGAAAATAAAGCAAAATGATCTGAAGTAGAAAAGGAAAATCGTTTGACTGAAACTATGAAAATTATCAATTAACTCAGCCCATCGGTTGGATGCAGAGGAAGTTATACTTGGAATTATCCATGAATTCTTTATGCCTCTAAAACAAATATATCTTGTTTCAAAATATAGTAAATGACAAAAAATGAACGCTAAAACAACACTTGAAATCCTCGAGGAAGTCAATCTTACATAACAAATAAACAAAAAGGAAGAGAACTTGACACTAAAAAGTGGAAAATAGATAGGCTGTATACAAATGCAACAACAAATATTCTCTTGTAAGAAGGTTACATTAAGGCGATTGCATTTAACAATCTTTGCATTTAACAAATATTCTATGAATACATGTTTTGGATTCATGAAGTAAATACATGTATTGGATGTATATTGAAGTAATTTGAAAGGTCTAGAACTAAAAAATGATAATATATTAAATTGGAAATGAGGTGATAAAATTGAATGTTAATATAGAATTTCATTTGTTTCAATAAAATTCATCGTTTTCAAAGAATTGAATAATTTATTTAAATATATAGAACCATTATACCTAGACCGTTCGACCTTGTCAAAGACATTGTATATCAACATATTATATCAATATGAATTAATCTAGTGTTTATGAAAAGAGGTAGTTCTCATATCTCTATCTTTTCATTGATAATGATAGTTTGTTCGTTTCTGATTCTGATATTAATTCACGTTCTTATCTTTTTCATTGTATTGAGAAATATTGTAACGCATCGAGTTAAAGAATTAACCTGCACAAGAGTAGCCTTTGGTTTCATTTGTTTTAATATTCCTATTTCTATTCAAAATGATTCTTATCTAGGATTACCTATTGATTGGGGTAGATCTAAGGGAATATATACAGACACATGACACACACATATCAGTATTCTTCTATTATTCCCCTTTTAGTATTAATCCATACATGAAGTTGACCACCTTATGGAAAGTTAATTTGCTCGCTTTTAAAATCAGCAAGCATTGCATATATCTATGTTATGAGCGCATTCAAATTGCTTAAAACAATTTGGTGCAAACTACAAGCTACATCTAAGTGCTTCATTGTTAGATGCTTGATATATGTTATTTCGATGTTGAAATGACATGTTTGAAGAAATTTTATTCATTAGATTCGGTGATATTTGTTTAGAAACATATTTTTTTGTTTGGAGTAAATAATTATGTATATATTGATTTCATTAGCGTGTTTCTTGTATGAGAACAGTAAATTTATTGATTGGTCAATAAATGTCAATATCTTATTTAGAATAAGACATATAATGAACTGTCATTATTGTAAATCAACCATTTATAGATTTCAAAATGTAGTTTTATTCTCGTACAGTATATCATATATTGAATGGTCGATTTTCATGTAATTTTCATAAAAATACATTTCAGGCATTTTAAAGATCCCTACTTTTATTGTGTACGATGTAAGATGGGATGAGGCAAAGTCTTATGTTGATTTTCATTCTAAACCTTTTTTAGGTTGATGTTAATATGAAGTTTGTTGAGCTAGAAGAATGAATTATATATGGTTTTAGATTCTGTTGATGGAAGAAATCAGTTTGAAATTATTGTCAATTTGTAATTTAGCAATGTTTCATCTACTACCGTTGACATTAAAAATAATCAGGACGTTCAATGGTATGTTTCATTGATAAGGAATGAAAATGAGGCTAACTTTTCACTTATTATTGACAGTGGTAAATTCAATAGAGTCCAATGCACTGACTTGTAAAATTATATATTTGATTAGAGTAGTCAATCAACATCAATGGATTGTGAAGATGCTCAAGACGATGACATTTTTATCGCTCTGGTTGATTAGAAAATATCCCTAGTAATTTTGACATTAAAAATAAATCATTGTTTAGAAATAAATATGAGCTAAAAAAGACGTTGCACGTGATTGCATTGAAAGGAATTTTGAATTCAGGATTAAAAGATTCAATCGAGAAAGAATAAATATCCGTTGGATTAATGATCATTATAAGTGATTTGTTCGGGCATCTATATATAAAGGTTGCGAGCTTTGGATGGTACATGAATATATTAAAGAACAAAATTATTCATTAGATATAATTCAAAGTGATCATCATCAAGCAACATCTGATATTGTTAGTCAATGCATTAAAGGTAGATTTAAGAATGATGTACGAGATTGGAGAGCACCTAAAGACATTATTGATCATATGTGTTTGAAGCATGAGGTTACTAATAGCCATTATAAAGCATGGAAAGCAAAGCAAAATGCATTGGATTTTCTTCGAGTCCAGACGAGTCATATGCAAGATTACCATCATATTGTTATATATTGAAAGAAAAAACCTAGGTATATCACTTTTTCAGTATTTCAATGATTGATTACAAAATCAATAAATCTGATTGTATTTTTGTTTTGTAGGTACCATGACAATAATTCAGAATGATGGGAATGACATGTTCAAATACCCCTTCATGTGTCTGGGGGCTGCCTTGAAAGGTTGGCAACATTGTATACCAGTGATTTTAGTAGATGGAACTTTTCTAAGGAATAAATATCTCGCTATGTTGTTAACAACATCATTGTTGGATGGTAATAATCAAAATTTTCCTTTGGCTTTTGCTGTTTTAGATTCAGAAAATGTTTTATCTTGGGATGGTTTTACGAAAAATTGAAGGAAGTAATTGTTAACAGGAAAAAATTAGTTATTATATCTGATAGACACAATAGTATCCCAAAAGTGATTTATAAATGATTCTTGAATGCTGTTAATGGTTTGTGTATGTAACATCGATTGTTTAATGTCAAGTCTAAGTATAAAAACTTAGTTGTTGACCCCATTTTCTATTGATGTGCAAAAGCATATACAATATGTGACTACAAAAAATATGACATTCTATAAGAGGTAGATATTCTCGTGAAAAGTAATCCACAAGGATCATGCGACGCCTGTGACAGCCCCTCATATTAAAAATCCATATTTTTCGCGAGGTGCAACGCCTCCTGTGAAGATCTCTGTGGTATCTTGTTTTCTATAGAATTTTTTTACTGTTGGAAAATTTGTTTAATGAGGTTTTACGACTCCTGTTACTTTTATTCAACATGCATTTTTAATTCTCGTGAATTAATATTCACAGGTATTTTGTATCCTATTAAATCAGATACCGTGAGATATTTTGAATCTCATTCATATAGTTTTTTATTATAAATTATGGCTCTTATAAAGAGATTTTTCCGATATTTTATAAATGTAAATTTTTTACAATCAATTTATATGCACATGTTTACGTACCTATTTAAACATTCAAAATTAATACACTACTAGACTAAAAGGCATTCAAATATCATTTCATTTTCATAAAATATAATCCATAAGTATCATCCATAATTATCATATAAAAGTATTAGTACTTAATCTACTAATACAACATGTTATTCAAAAAACAAAAAACATCTAACAATTTCACAGACGCTACAAAATAACTTCAAATTTTCAATACTTAACTCTTCAAACTTTGATGCTAAGTTGAAAAACCTCAAGAGATTGTAGGTCCTGCATTTTAAAGAAAATATATAGTCAATGTACTTGTTTAAATTTCTCACAACTAATATACACTACAATTATAATGAATTGAATCCAATGTCATATGATTATAAAAATACGAAAATGTAAAATTCTAATGCAGCAAATAGATTCCTTAATAGTAAAAAATTACGAACATATATAAAGATACTCACCAGTAAAAAATAAGGTAGAAGTATACATATACTAACTAATGCATCAAATAAAATCCAACGTCATATCTTTTTATGTTCAAACTCTAATCTTACTGAAATTCTTATCACCATTGCTGCCATAGATACAAATCTAACACTAGAATGTTATAAAATAGCACATAACACGATGATTTGTATTCATCAGGTCACGGTGGTGGTAGGGGGCGCAGTAAGCCCTAAAATAATAACATCCAGATTGACAAATATAATTAATCTCCATTACTTCCATTGAGGTTTTTTTTTCTAAAGTACTTTTGATATCCAAAAATGTATGATTGTAGCAGTAAGTATGCAAGACTTTATTTTTAGTATGAGTTTTCTGAATTGGGGGAAGAATCCACAAAATAAACTTCAAACTAGCATAAAAATGTGCTTGGTTTTTTATGCTTTAATTTTAATGACCAAACTTCCACCTCAGACGAAAGTCCCCAAATTTCATCATCTAAAGTATAACAAGAATAGGAAATGTCAAATAATATAAAAATAACAACATAAAAGAAAAAAGATCAACATTAAAATCTCATGTATAATAAAACCCTAAGAAAAATCCAATATAAAAATGATGGCAGTAGAAGAATGGGATGAAATCATATCATATTGTACATTTTATGATGCATAATTTAAAGAAAAAGTAAGACCAAAGCTCCAAAAAGAACAGATAATAATCATATATAATCCCTCTGCAAGTTTTTTAACATATATTTAACACATATTCACAGTAAAGTCCATCGCCACTGAATCCAAGTTAGATTAGGCAAAATGGAAAATCATTTGTAGACGTGTATCAACTGTAATATGTGCAAAACAGTTTTCAGTTAGCATAATCATACCATCAGCATTCCTGGCTTTGTGTTATTAAATTATTGTCTGAATATAAGGACAAATAAAAATGATGAAACATCTAGGTGCCAAGATAAGAAAGACTAGTCATTGCATGACACAATTCAAGGTGTTAACATCCAACTACATACCAAACAGAATGTGCGTGTGTATTTATTTCATCAATCATTGTGCGAGCGCATAGTAAACATATAGGATTAGATCTATTTATCAATTCTCTAATAACAATATACTGTTATTGTTAAAGAATAACAAATTTTCATCCAGATGAATAAAACTATAAAGCTAATGACTTAGTAATATTGGACTGAAAAGTTTCCACAAATCAAGCAAATCTGGATCAACAATTTATATGATAGACTAATTGGATTAAGTACTGAGATTTAGCAACACCCTAACGTGGTTGATTAAACTAATATTAACCAAAAAGAGTTATGTTTTACTTGCACAGTCTATAAATGATTCCTGTATGAATGCATATTCTTCGGAGCACACATACCAAAGCTCAAAGACTAGAATCATTTATAGACTAGTATAAATGTTCATAACAATGTTAGTTTTCTACACAGTTGATATAGGTTATTCGTAACAAAACCAAAATATAAATTACTGAAAAGAAAAGTTGGACCTTCCCATTTAGACCAACTTTCTCTGATAACAAGAACGCCAAATCCCGACTTCCAAAACACAAATCCAATACAAAGTCTCCCATCTTTGCTCTACCAAAAAACTTCAAACTTTCTCAGAATTTTGGTATAAAAAGAAAATAAAGTAATATCAAATGAGAACAACAAAATCACATACTCACTCCAAGACAATGCCATTCCATGACCTTCTCTAAGTGTGTATTATCTATTTCAATGTGTGAGGTCATTGCATGACCATTATTATCAGCTTCCTTCTGAATTGGCACCATGCGTTGGAAGGATGCTTCACCATCTTCTTTCCTCTTTGGATTCACCAACTTATTATATACAGATTGCATTGTTTCTGCAATTTCACTTCTCATGCCATCATTTCATATATATTTGTTTTCTAACATTATCGAAGACGCCAGAACATAACACAACTATTTATCATCATAGATCACATTCAGTTGCTGAACATACAACAATAATCTATAATGCATTGATACAAAGTCACAAATTATAAGATTTTTTTTTGTAAAATTGAAGACTTACCCAACCTCTTCATATATAGCATCAGATAGCACCCAAACGATTAAGTACCATCGACTGTTG
This sequence comes from Datisca glomerata, assembly GCA_003255025.1. NCBI lineage: Eukaryota > Viridiplantae > Streptophyta > Magnoliopsida > Cucurbitales > Datiscaceae > Datisca > Datisca glomerata. The sequence continues at coordinate 762,316 of QANY01005064.1, forward strand.
CACTATCATAACCAAATTATTCTGCAATTCCTCCTGTATTAAGTAGATAAGCAATAACAAAATTTCAATAATTTTAGCAAACTTAAGTTCAATAAATTACAACTTGCTAATCGAAGTCATCAATGATCTAAGAAATATATGGTTGATACTCAAATTCACTTAATTATTAGGGGTAAATCTGAAATGTTTAAAGAAAGAGATGGGAGAATTTTACAGAATGCGGTTACAGAACACGAGAAACATTGAGTACTTGAAATATTCTTTGTTCGCCCCATATGGTACTCTCATGATCTTTTCCTGCACAAAACTAAACTCTTCAAACTCCTGATTTGCCACCTCTTACTGAAGCATTCCATATAGTTTGTTGAATTATATGAACTCAATACAGTCCCCAATTTCTAATGGATCTATATGAAGTATGAGTATGAACAACATCAATATCACTTTATGCTGATAAAAGAACAACTATGTAATTTTTGGATATCTTTCACAGATACCAACTAATCTCTTTGCTATAAACAGAAAAGTACTAGAAAAATATCAACTCACCATTTGACTCAATGAGCTGAGCAACCTCCTATATTGCACAAGGGAGCCCAATAGTAAATATGCATACCAAAGAGAAATTGGGGGTGTTTCACAAAATCTCTCCACTATTAGTATATGTAGATTATGCATTATCTTCCAAATTGGGGGTGCTTCACAAACATAGAGTCAATGTACTGAAAAATGCAAGAAGTTAACACACATTTATATCATTAACACCACTAATTAAACCTGGAAAATAACATACAATTGGGGGTGTTTCATAAACTTACCAAGAGCTTGACACCTCTATAAGGCAACGACTAATTAAGCCTTACCGTACACTTTTCAGAACATTCTATCGTGCAAAGAAAAGGAGAAATAAAACCACTAGTGAGATTGAGATTGTGAGATCGTGATAGAGTAAGATAGAGAAAGTGACATATCTAGAGAGAGACTCACTAAAGGCCTGATAGTGAGCAGATCTCGGCAAGGGGGATGGGCGAGGGATAGCAGTAACAAACACACACCATTCATAGAGAAACAATTGCAAAACAGAGACAATCGCTCAAAATCAAACCCTTTATTCTTCACACCAGAAATCAGAATAGAGAGAGTCGTTCACGACCATTAGAAGCTTCAATCTGTGAAGAGATGAGAGACGAAGATAGCCGAGGAAGGCAGAGGGAAAATTTACAAAATCAGATAAGAGAGTGACATACCTTACTTGAGAAGCTTGAGGTGAGGCAATGGTGAGACTGATGAGAGTCAAGACCGAATACATCAACATCTTATCCAAATTAATGCTAAATTGAATTAAAAATCCAAATATAACAACCCAATCTCTCCGTTTTTCTCTTTATCGTTGATATATTAATGAAAAAAAAAACCAAAAAAATAAAAGAAACTGCCTTTGATTTACAAGCTTTGGTAAGAGACCCAAGCTAATGATTGAGACTAGGGCAAACATATGAAGAAGAATCAGAATCATAAGGCCTTTCATAGGAACATACTAAGCCATGAACGCCAAAGCCAAAAACCCTACCTCTGTATTATGTACAATAGCCGTAAAGAGCCCCAATCTCACAAATGAAAGATGCGAAAAGCTCTCTCCACTCACTTGATTGTGCGCAAGGGTCTAGAGAAGGAGAGAACATAACTTAACTTGTTTCTAAGAGAAAAGGGAGAGAGTAGAGTAAGAGAACTTAACGAAAGAGCTTGTCGTCATGAGTTTCAGAGAAATCGCACACTAAAGCAAGAAAAATCACACCATGTCACTCCTTGTGTGGACAGAGTTAAGAGATGGAGCTGCAAGAGAGAGCTTCGAGAGAGAATTTGTGACATAAAACTGAAAGAGAAAGCTACAAGAGACATTCGAGAAGGAATGGAGCTTCTCGAGAAGAAATCAAGAGAGAAGAGTGAAGAAGGTAGGGTTTGGGTTTGTAATGGAGAGAGGTCTCGAGGGTCTATAGGAATGGAAGATCTCTCTCGAGAAGAAATCGAGAGAGAAGACTGAAGAGGGAATGGCTTGGGTGTTTAGTCGAAAGCCTCTCTTTAGTAAAACTCACTCCCGCATGTTTTTTGAAGTTCTGTTTCCCTTAAAATTCATCCCTCTTAGTTTTTTTTACTTTTAACAAGTATTTTTTTTGGGGTTCATAAAGACGCTTGTTATTTTGAGTTTTTTTTATACGAAGAGACTGTGAATCCTGTATTTAAATCTTGTAGAATGTCATATTTGTTATAGTGTGCGTGCATTGGAATCTATTTACCCTTCGATTCGTTCTTATCTTAAGGGTGTTGGGTATGAGAATTAGACTCGTTCTCACTATGTTAGACATCGATATAATGTCATGACCCCAAATATTATAGAGCCTCAACAATGTATTGAAAGATGCATGGTTTTTACCACTTACATTTTTATTGAATTTCTGAGACAATTGACACAAATGTGGTTTCATGAGCGTAGAGTAGCATCTAGTAGCATTATTATGATACTAACTCAGTGGGTGGGAAAACGTCTACGTATGCAAATGGGTCTTTCACGATCAATGATTGTAAGTATTATTGTATCATATATTGATTTGATATATTTATTAAATTTATTAGTAGTTGATAATCTTATAACACATTTTTTATTGAAGGTTATTGTTGTTGATGTTGGATCGGATTTTAAAATTTTAGGATTAATTAATGAACCACATAATATTTTAACATATTATCTTTCATGAATACCAGTAACAAGAGTGAGATATAAAATTATCATTTTACCCTCTAGTTATTATTTCCTTAACTCATATATTGATTGTGAATAAGAAAGACATAACAGTGAATTGTCTCATACAGTTCACCATGTCTTATCCAATGATTCATTTCATCGAATATTTGGTCAAGATAATATATTCACACACTCATCAATAAAGCATAAGGTGATATTGTTGTATTTATAATCTCACCATGAATTTTCATATCTGTGAATCACATAACTCCAACATAGTTAAATCACGATCCTAACAATCGAGGTATTGTCCGAAAATTCAAACTCACTCATTTGACATATCAAAGATTGTAATGAACTAAATAAAGTTTCGTATTTATCTCAGGATTAAGATAATTATGAAAATACTCTTATAGGTGTAACAAGTACATTTAGAGTTAGATAAATGACTTTTTTCTAAACTAATTAGTTACTGGTCTATTCAACATGTTCCATAACATGTCTAGGTCAACTGTTACAGTCTTCACTCTCATTTCCCAAGATCGACATATTTTTGTTCAACCTAATAGTCATAATCGGACTCGATTGCCCAGTCAATCCTAAGACTGCGAATAACAATCTGAACTATTTTAGAAAAGTTTATCTAAAGGACCCTTCTAGCGTTACTCTTCTTACGTAGACAATAGTTCCAAGACTTGAGTAAATTATGAACACACTATAAGTAATAGAAAAAGGAACTTCCATTCATTCATTAAATTCAGTAATACAAAGTGTTAGAGAAATAACTAAATAATCATAAATAGTTATTACACCCTACTTTATAGACATAATTCCAACAATCTCTCACTTGGACTAAAGTAGGCATATGCAATCTAATATCTGCATGCCCTCCAAATGACCATCAAAGACTTTACTGCTTAAAGTCTTCATGAATAAATTTGCCAGGTTGTTGACCGTCGATATGTCTGTTACTACAACATCTTCACGCTGAACAATCTCTTTAATCAGGAGATACTTATGCTCTTTGTGTTTGGATCTTTTATGGCTCCTAAGTGTTTTTTGAATTCGCTACTGCCCCACTGTTATCGCAATAAAGTGTTATGGGCTTGTCAGCTTCTGGAACAACTTCTAGAGTCTTCAAAAACTTTTTAAGCCATACAACCTCTTTTGCAGCTTCATAAGCTGCAACATACTCAGCTTTCATGGTAGAATCAACAATGCAAGATTACTTGATACTTCTTCATACAACTTCTCCACTATTCAAGATCTCCTAGAATCCTTGTTTGCTTGGAAATTAGAATTAGTATACCTCATCATATTCATGTCTGTACTTGAATAAACAAACATATAGATCCTTATTCTCCCAAGATACTTAAGGATATGTTTGACGGCATTCCAATGCTAGAGTCCAAGATTAGATCGACTCACCAAGCCCACCGTGTAACAAATGTCTGGCCTAGTGCAAAGCATTTCATACATGAGACTTCCTACAGTTGAGACATTGGGAATCTTTCTCATGTCTTCCTCTTTGTGAGGAGTCTTAGGAGATTGCTCATTGGAGAGGCTGACTCCATGCCTGAAAAGAAAATATCCCTTCTTAGAGTCTTGCATACTAAAGTGATCCATCAACTTATCAATATAAGATGCTTGAGACGGTGTCAATTGTCTATTCTTTCGATCTTGAAAGATCTGAATACCTAAGACAAATGCGTCTTCTCCAAGGTCCTTCGTATCAAATTACTTTGCAAGCCAAATCTTAACATCAGATAATTTTCCTACATATTCCCAATGGGCAGAATATGATCCACGTACAAAACCAGAAAAATCACATTCCCTTCGTATATAAGCTTATACACACAGGGTCCACCCACTAATTGCTCAAAACACTTAGTTCTTGACAGTTTTGTCGAACCTGATATTCCACGACCGGGACGTTTGCTTAAGTCCATAAATAGATGTTCGGTGGCCATGCTTAAATCCATCTGAAATCCTCATGTCCATTGTTGCTGCCCTCGATTATGAAAACTGGCAGATGGATGCCAATGCTGCTTTTCTGAATGGCTATCTTGAAGAGTATATTTATATGGCTCAATCAGACGGGTTCATGAAGAAAGACCAAGAGGGCAAGGTTTTTGAATTGTTGAAATCCATATTCCCATCCGAACATCTATTTTTCTTATAAATCCATTTACACCATACGGGTTTTACCCCTTTAGAAGGATCTACAAGTTTCTAGACTCCATTCAAGTATATCGAATGTATCTCAACGTTCATGTCTTCTTGTCATAAATTTTACTTCAGGACCAGCCATGGCCTGTGAGTATGAGACATGTTCATCATGATCCTTATCTAAAACTGTTGTTAAAGCATCTACATAAGACATGTACCTGTTAGGTTGTCTCACATCCCTCCCACTACGTCAAGGCTCCATAGGCTCTAGCTCTTACTGTGATTCTTCCATTATTATATCAGAAACAATTCTTGATTGAAGAGTCGGTGTCCTCCCACTCATTAATTCATCTAGCATAAAAGTGATTCTCAGCTTCACACATCTTATATAGTATTCTTCAAGAAAACGTGCATTCATGCTAACAAGTATTTTCTTGTCAGTCGGACTATAAAAGATATACTACAAACATGCATAATTCAGCGGCAACTCAGGGGAGGGAGAGAAACTGCGTTTTCTCCACTCTGTGTAATCACACACTGTGTTAAGATTAGGGATGCAACCCTATTGCCATCCCTTATATAATAATAACCGAATTTACACATATACTCCTATATGTTAAATTATTAAAAATTCACCCCCGAATATTTACTATTGCCAAAAATTACTTATCTCTCCAGAGTCAATGTTATGTCCAAATTCATCAATCCAAATTGGTAAATTAAATTAATCTCCATCAATTAATTAATTAACTAAATTTAATTACTAATTTATAATCATTAAAAAATAACTAATTAATTAATTTGAAAATTAATTACTTGCTCTCACTAATTATGTGACAACACCTATCACATATGGGTTCGGGAAATATACATTGATCCAAAACATATTTTTAGTCCAATTGACGTTTTTCATTTCTGTCCCTTTGAGCTACTCCTGAGACCGAATGGAACCACATGAATAAAGCTATAGGATTGAAATACTCGGTGATTTAATATCGTATGCCTCCATTATATGCCCGATGCCAAATCAACTCTCGATTCATGCTCGCTACATTTTCTGTTGGTGCAAATGAACTCTTTTATTTCACAGTTCACATAATATTTTAACATATTACCCTTCGTGAATATTAGTAACATGAACATGATGTAAAATTATCATTTAAACCCTCTAGTTATTATTTCTTTAACTCCTTTATTGACTGTGAATAAAAAAAGATATAATAATAAATTGTCTCGTACAGCTCATAATGTCTTATTCAATATTCATTTTATCGAATACTTGGCCAAGTTAATTTATTCACACACCCATCAATAGAACATGGGGTGATATTGTTGCATTTATAATCTCTCCATGAATTTTCATATCTATGAATCACGCAACTCCAACATAGTTGAGTAACGATCCCAAAAGCTGAGGTATTGTACGACATTTTGAACTCACTCATTTGGCATATCAAAGATTGTAACTAACTAATTTAAGTTTTGTATTCACCTTAGGATTAAGTTAATTATAAAAATACCCTTATAGGTGTAACAATTAGATTTAGAGCTAGATAAATAACTTTGCTCTAAACTAATTGGTTACTGGTCTATTCAACATGTTTCATAATATATCTAGGTCAACTGTTAAAGTCTTCACTCTCATGCTCCAAGCCCCGCATCTTTTGGTTCAACCTAATAGTCGTAATTGGACTCGATTGCCCATTCGATGTTAAGACTGTGAATAACATTATGAACTATTTTAGAAGAATTTTTCTAGAAGAGCACTCTGTCTTTACTCTTCTTACGTTGACAATAGTTTCAGAACTTAAGTAAATTATAAACACACTTTAATTAATTGAAAAAACTTTTATTCATTCATTAAATTTAGTAATAATTGGTTCATTCATTAATTCATTAAACAACTTTGCTTTAAACTAATTATTTACTAGTTTATTCAACATGTTCCATTATATGTCTAAGTCAATTGTTAAAGTCTCCACTCTCATGCCTCAAGACCGGCATCTTTTAGTTCTACCTAACAGTTGTAATCAGACTCGATTGCCCAGTTGTTCCTAAGACTGTGAATAACATTATGAACTATTTTAGAAGAATTTATGTAGAAGACCACTTTGACTTTACTCTTCTTATATTGACAATAATTTCAGAACTTGAGTAAATTATAAACATACTTTAATTATTTGAAAAAACTTTCATTTATTCATTAAATTCAGTAATAGAAAATGTCAGAAAAATAACTAAATAATCATGAATAGTTATTACATCATACTTCATGGATAGAATTCCAACAGTTGACACGCATGAATTTCAGGTGATTGACGGTGATTTAATATTTTTTGTACACATACCCAACAAGTCATGTATGTGTCAAAAATGAAATATAGACGCAATACCTTGTATACATGTTTTAGCCGTACTGGCTAATAGGCACTCAAATCCATACTTGTTTGTTTCGTCGTATCATTTCAAGAGTGAGCTAGATGAAACATACAAGGAATTGGTTCATCCATTCGATAATAATAGTCAATGAAATGTTCCATAATACATTCAAATTCATCTTATTGTACCTCTTGAAACGAGACGTTCGGTTGGTAGACCGAAGAAGTAAAGGATCCCATTAATAGATGAATTTAACAAGGTAAAATGTGGAATGTTTTATATGATCGGACATTATCGAAAGAGATGCAAGAACCCGGTGGGGACAACCAGTAATTAATCGAAGAAACAATAAGTAGAGATTAGATTTTGAGATTGATATGTTTATGATAGAAATTGTTATTGATTAATGTTTTTGTTTTTTTTATTAATTTGATGGATAGTTTTTATTATTTCAGTGACTCGTACTTTTGATAATATATTGACAATGATTTTTATTATTAATAGGTATATCAGTTTATTGATAATAGTTATTCACTGATGATATAATATAATATCACTACTCAACACAGAATATTAGATTATTGACTTCACAATAGCTATTGATGAATACGTAATAAAACAATAAATTTTTGGATAACCAAGTGTTATCTTTCCAATTCTACATTCTCAGCATCAATAATATGCTATGTATATATCACGATATTCATAACTCTTATATAGAAAATATCTATCACGTTATTCATAAGTGAAACATTCATATATATATATATCAAGATAGTTGTCAATATTTTATTGATCATAATGCCATCTATTTTAATCCATATATACCAACTACTTAAAAAATCCATAAGATCTATCAAATTTTTGTTAATGTACTTAAAATAGTAAAATATCAAGTTTTTCATTCAACCAAGTCTATAAACCAAAAACATCAGTTTATGCATCTCCTTCTTGCGTCTGAGTGATGATATGAAAGTCTGGAGGTGTGAAAATGCCCGTTCTAGGATACAAGATGATATTCATGTTATGTTTTGATTTTTGCTTCTTTTGTCTCTTGCCATATAGTTTGGTTATATTAGGTCTCTTCCCCTTGCATTGTCTTGTTAATGACACTATTTTAGCTAGAGACTTATTTATGGTTGGTAAAACAGGAAGCGGAACAAGTGCTAGAATAGTGGGCTAGACAATGGGTGTTTCCTGTAATTGAAATCAGATTTTTAAATTGGTCAATAATAATATACATATGTATAGTTAGTCAAAAGTATATCGTTATTTACCTCAAAATCATCCAAGCTCAAATTTGGTAGGGAGCTAAATACATCATAATTATTATCCTTATTTAGTTTAGTGGTATTTTGAAGATTAGTTCCATCTCCAATGTCCTTATTTTAAGTTGTTGCACGTTGTGCATGGATTTGTTGATCTTCCATATTTTTGTCGACACCCTGAAATGGACATTATCAGTTATGTTCATAATTATGAAAAATATCTTATTCAGCAATCCAATGATTTACCACACAAAATAAATTACATTTCATAACAGTGAATACTATGATCAAATAATGAAAGAAATGAACATTCATCCAAAACACAAAATAAATCATAGTCAATACATGTTATACATACTTGTGTCTTTGACATACTCAAAAACTCTTCCAATATATAGTTGATCTTCTCAAATTTCTCCTCTAGATGGTCTAATCTAGACATAATCGAAAATGATGATGTTTTTCTTTTCTTGGGATCAAAAGCTTCAACAATATTCTTAAATCTGGTTTGATTGTCATCAAGCTCGGGTTGAGTATCAACCACCTCTTTACCTTTTGATTGTCCATATTTTTTTGTTATAGTCGATACTTTTCAATTCATCAGAAGTTGCTTGAAACTTCTCAATCTCAAGCGTCAATCATTAAATGTAAGTATATCAAGCCAATAACAAATATAGATTAAATATAATATATCAAAAATAATTTATACTTACATTTTATGCCCGAATACCATGTCTGATAATTCCCTCTTGTCTGGTTGACCTGTCACTGTCCAATTATTTATCCTTGGAGTACCATTACCCACTATGTTTACAAACTTCATTGGTGGTGTCGTCAATAACGCTATCGTCTCAAGTTCCCAAATGATTATAGCATGTGAAAAATCGCAGAAAGCATGAGCATACTATTAGAAACATGACTGATTTTCCTCATGCTAGAAACAATTACCTCGAAGGCCAACTTACCCAAGGATATAATTCAAACAAATTATCATTATCAACCATTAATATATGAAAATGGTCAACCAAAATATGCTCATGTTTTAGAATTAACAAATTTTCCAGGCAATACAACTTTGCAAGCTTGACTATTTTCCCATCATCATCATTCTTAGCAGTTGTCCAGTTATCAAATGTGAAATCCAGCATCTTTCTAGAAACTGTTTTATTATTCTTAAAGTACTTCTCTTTCAACCTCCCATCCCCTAAACTACCTCTATCAATATGCACGGATGAAGTGCATCTTAAACCACTTATTACCGTAAAAACCCTCATTGTGAAATGAGCCACCTGCCCATTGAAATTGAAATAAATTGCGTTGGTCCTCTCATGGTGACATTGTTTCCTAGCTATATGCAATAGTAACTGAGTCGTAAACTTTTTAATATGGAAGTCATGAAAGTGCCCAAAACTCCCTTTTCTGAACGCCTCTCTCTGCTTATCTATCAAACTTAGGTTCACATGTTCTATTATGGTTGGTTTAGAGAACATATTCAACTTCTGGTTCTTGTTCTAGTTTGAATCAAATACACTCCATTTAAGACTTTATAGCAGTATAATATTGCTTAGTAGTTAATAATAATAAGTATATAAATATTAAAATATTTATTGAATCTCATTTTACCTCATTTTGTTTTGTTACAGTGAAACGCAACTTTACGCTTTCCGGTTGTCAGTTATTTGCTGTTCTTTTTTGTTGCTTTTGATGACTCGCATTCAACATTTTTTCTGCCATATTCAATGCTGCCGTAAAAAATTAAACAAATATTTATCAGAGTTTTATATAGGTCAATCATATAACATAGTAAATAATCACTATATTATTGACATATTGGGTATATCAATAAATGATCCATTATCATAGACTGATATACAATATTATTTGAATAACATGTATCAAGTGACAATGATATATCATTTATTTACTTTGTCTCAATAAAATCGCACAAAACTTGAATATAATTAGGTTAATCACTCATTGTCAAAAACTTATGGATCAATATCGAATGTACTAAATTTGTACAAAACTATATGATTCTCGAAAGAGCAAAAGTTAGATTTTGATAAAAAAAAAACAGTAGTTGGCATTTAGATTAAACTAGCATAATATTCAATAGATGTTATACTCAATTGGAAATTAGACTAATCTAGAGTAACCTAATATTATTCAGTAAATTAGTATAGAACTTTGTACAAAACTTATGGAACGCACAAAATTACTGAATTTGTACACAACTATATGATTCTCAAAAGAGTAAAAGTTAGACTTCGATAAAAAAATAGTAGTTGATATTTAAATTAAACTAGTATAATATTCAATAGATGTTATACTCAATTAGAAACTAGACTAATCTAGAGTAGCATAACATTATTCAGTAGATTATATACTCAATAATATCAGAATTTTTTTTAAATCACTAAAATGTGCATGCATGTTCAATCACTAATATAATATGATAAGAAAATAAAGAAATCATGGTCTTTTTACTAAATCCAACCATTTATTGATAGAATTGTTCAAATAGGCGAAGAACTAAACGATTTTATTTTGTTAAATGCCTTGAAGTTGTTAGAGATAACAGAAGAGAAATGATGATTTACATTGACCCTTGCTACGTCGTCAATGGAGTTCTCCTTATTTTATAACAGGGTGTCGATAGAGGTTTTTATGTCGTCAATAGGGTTCGCTCTGTAGAAGATGGGGCTTCAGGAGTATTTTTCTAATTTGGGAGGGTTTCTTGTTTTTTTTGTTGATTTTTGTGATTTGATGTTTAATTGACTTGTCAGTTTTAGTTATTATTTACCATAGTTTAAGTAATTTTCAATACTGTAGTTTAAGTTTTTTACTTTTTCAATTTTTTCTGTCATTTTTTATTGGTGGATTTGAAATTGAAAGTTTAAATCAATTAAGTTGTTTGAGGATGTTAAAATTGGTTCCTATTTTTAGGTTAGGGAGGTGAGATTGTTTGATTTTGAAAAAAATTTGGTAAATTTAGAAAGTTAAATTTGATTTTTGAAAACAATTGGTAATAATATATATTTTTAAGTTTCAATTTGATTTTTTATATATCGTTGATGGATGTTATAGATTCCATTAATTACAGTTTAGATGGCTATTAAATATATATTATTAGTTATAGTTTATCAATTTAGTCTATCATATTTAAATAATTGATTTACCTGACAATATAGGGATGTTATTTTTAGACGAGATGCATATTTATCTAAAATTATTGACTATTTAAGAAAATTATTATTTATCTATAGATCTGAAAAATCTATTATTTTTTAACACATCCCCTAATGTTATTTAGTATGCAAAATTTCTCAAAAAAGAAGACATTCTCGTGATGTCGATCATCAAACAAAGTCTTGCAAATCCAAGAATCCAGCCCACTTGAGCTGAGTGTTAGGCCCAAATAGTTTGAATTTGGAAAGATGCAAATTCAAGTTTCTTGATGATATTTCATTTGAGTTTCATATATTTTTAAATTTACGTTACAGAACATTAGAGCTGTAATAAGAATCTTATAACAAGGTATAATAATGTTTCAATATCGACAAACATGATTGCTTTATGAATAATTAAGTTTAAAATATTTCATTTTTTAAAACCCATATTGGTCTCCTCGAAATCATACATAAAACAAAAAGAAAGAATTACAACATTCCTTTAAAAATAACTGTCATTATTCTATGAACAATATGTCAAATTATTCATTAAGAAAATTAACTATACATGCATTTCTCTTGGAAATGTATACTTCAAAATTAGTGTCTAAAAAGTCAAAATAACATTGTGCAAAATAACAATAATCAGCATCCACAACTATCAATTTTAGTTTTAATGACGGGTGGAAAATCGACATTATAACTTTTTAATGACGTTCTTTATATGATCATCTATTGATTGTCATTTTTATATATTTTTAGAAAAAACTTCATAGATACACCTTTAATGATTGTTTTTCCGGCATAGAAATTCAATTCGAATTTATCGGGGTTAAATTCAGGAAAAAAAGGAAATACGGATAAAGTTGGCCATAATTTTATCCATTTTAATTTAACTATTGAAGATTGTATTTGAGGGTAGGATGAGATTCTATCCCTAATATTAGTTTGGATATAATTATTTCTGAGTCTTGTTAGTTTTTTGTTAATAAAAAATAGGGTAAATTATAATTTTATCCCCTGTAGTTTGAAGTCATTTTCATTTTAAATCATACACTTTAATAATTTATAAAGTAGACTTTATAGTTATATTTTGCATTCACGTTAAACATTCCGTAGCACCTCCGTTTAAAAATAATCATGGTCTGCCTACGTGGTAAGTAGTTTAACGGCACATCAGTTTTTTAATTTATCCAGTTGTCACGTAAGTTGAAATCCCCCAAATACCCTTAATTCCCCTATTTCTTCCTTCTTCCTCCTCCAACGTTCACAAAATCTACTATTTTTTTTGCAGAGTTCTTCTTCATCCTCCGCTCTATTTTTGCAGAGTTCTTCTTCATCCTCCGCTCTATTTTTGCAGAGTTCTTCTTCTTTTTCATTCGCGAGCAGACCCGAGTTCTTCTTCCTCCCTCTTTGCAAGTTCTATCATGTTAAAGTTTTCATCTTTTTTCAATTTCTTTTGAAATTTTCACAAGATTTTCTCACAGGAGATTCCTAGTGAAATCTTTTTTCAATTTCTTTTGAAATCTTATTTTGCAGGATAAATTTTGACCTACTTGTTTTATTGATTAGTAATTCTGAATTTGAGATATTAGGGGGCTATAAAAGACACAAGAATACATATATTCTTAGGGTAAATGAATTTGGATGTCAACGATATTTAGAGTAAATTTTTTAGTTTGAGATTAGGGTAAATGTTTGCTAATTTCTCATACTATTTGTTTTAGTTGGGGTTATAAATGTACTAGATTATTGGTGTGGCTTCTTTAACCTAAACGACATCTGTTTCACATAGACGTCAACGATTACCACTATGATGTTGTGGACTTGCTTCTCAGATCAGAATATCGTGGACACAAACAAACACATGGAGGAAATTTTTTTGTTGTTATGCATCTTAGTGAGCCTATGCTATAATATTTTATGATTTTACTGAACATGTGGAACATCTATCTAATATTGTATTGTTTTACTATTAGGGTGAGATGATCTAGGTTGTGGATATTTTGCTTGGTGAGAAGATGATTTACCAAATTCAAAGGAAAGGATTAAGCTTTTGAAGAAAAATCTGAAATTGTTGAATGAACAATATCAGTCCAAAATGATGAGGATGTGGTTATTTTTAGTATTATCATAGTTTGTAATTATATTTATGTTATTAATAGGATGCCCCAAAGAAGATGTTAGTAGTGGTTTATGTAAATTAGGCTAAAGTATATCTGTTTATCTATGTGTGTTCATGACATTATGTAGTAGTCAACTTATTTGGTACTCTTTTGGTGTAACTGATGCCACAATATGAATTAACTATGAATGAGCATTTCTACTTATTTGGCACTTCAATTATGAATGAGCATTTTTTAATGGAATTAGCATTTTTAATGGTGATTGATTATGAATGAACATTTTAGTCTTCTAAATTTGGCATGAGTGCCAAAGAACCTTCATACAAGCTACAAAAGAAATAATTCGATGTAGGAGTATAGCTGTAGTTTTTGTGGAACCTATGTAAGCTCACTGTTTCAATTTGATTTATTGTCCATCATGAGATGAATTTTCAATTTTAGTCATCCATTATCATGTTTCCACTATCCATTACATCCAAAAATACATCTAAACCGAAGCTAAAATCATATCCAAAATAATAGGTTCTGGTTATCGAAAATCATTCATCAAAATACATCTTAAACATTCCAAAAAGAGTTTACAAAAGTATCCAGTAGCACCTTTATCAACATATTAACATCCCAAAAAACCATCCAGCAGCACCTATATCGATATATTAACATCCCACAAAAGAATTTCAGCACCAATTAACATCTCAACACCTATATCAACATAGAAGCCTAAATCATCACAAAAAATAGCACAAGAACCTATTAACATCCACTAAAACAGTATCGAGCATCATAAAATAGAATTACAAACACTATCCAGTTTACATTACAAAAGCATAAAACAAAATCATAAAATAGAATCCCTTCCAATATCAGTACCTCTACCCTTTCCTCGACCTCTCCTAACAGCAATAACAAAACTACTTACTTGAGTTTCAGCAACATTACTTGCTTCAGATGGAATCTGAAAAGACAAAGTATTGTGAAAATCAAATATATATTGAAATGAACATAAACAAAATATATTACATGTAAAGTAGAAGTTTACTGTGAATCTCATGAACCTCTTTGCACCCCTATTGGTGCCTATAGCAGTGTTCTTCATTCTTGGGTCATCATTTTATTTAAAGTAACTGGAGCCCCCTTATATGTCCTCTTATTATGCCCAATTGTGTGACACTTGCTATAGGTTAGTTCCCATTCTTTTTCTTCAACACCATTGGATTTGTTGGCTCATCATTATCTCTTCTTCTTTATTTATTTGGCCTCTCAGGTGGCTTTTTGAACTTTGGAGGCAACACCATATTTTTATCATTGGTGACTTTAGGCCAGATTTTTGGCCCATTGCATACCCACTTTGTCTACCATGGGCCTTAACAACATCTTTAACTCAGCTTTGTTTTTAAACTTCATGTCTAATTTAAAAATAACATTGCGCATGTCACTATCAGCCATGAATTCTAGGAATACTTCCAGATTCTCCTCATCAAAATTGGGAGGAGAATTCAACTCCTCAGAATCAAGCTCCAGTTGTGGTTGTTGTGGACCTTGTGGCTCAACCCCTCCAACATCAAACTCATTATTATTAAGCTCATAATCACTATCTACAACACCATCTAAGTCAATACTCCTAACACTTGCATCACTAGATTCCCTGTCACTCCCCACACTATTACTTCCCTCACAGTAATCACTATCACTTTCATCTTCATCATCAACATGTATATTCTCATTATCAACATTCAAATCATCAGCAAGAAAAAACTCAGGAGAATGTGCAACATACACATGTATAAGTCTAGTAGGTGGAACTACCTTACACATATGCATTACATCCCTATCAGCCCTTATCTCTACCAAACCAGAATCCATATCCCCTCCAGACTTTATATAATACATGGTAGTATACACAACAGCTCCAGAATAGTCAAACATATCCTCTAATTCTAGCAGACTTATCTTATCCAAGTCACAGTCATCAAAAATAGATATTTTACCTCTTAAGTATCTTATAGGAGTGGACCATTCAAATTGATCATTATGATGCACATGATTTGAAAATGGATATGGAGCCATCTCTGTAATTAAAAAAATCTCAATCAGATGCATATACAACAGAACATAAATTAAGAGATGGAATCAGATGCATTAGTACACTAATGAAGGGAGGTGGATGAGATTGGATGGCAGATAATGAAAAAAAGCACATGGAAAGGGTTCCAATTCATGTTGGATGAAGTTATTATCAACATTGAATATAAGTAAAACTAAGCACTTCCTTCATGGCAAGAAGATGAGATATTCCAACACATGGTAAAAATAGAAGCTGCTAAAAAGGTTATGTACAAATGTATCATCAACCCATCTAATTTGAAATACTAAGAAGAGACTAACACTACTATCAGTCATCATGAAGTACAATTGGAAAAAGAAAAAAAAAACTCAAATTTGAATATTAGGAACATTAAAGGGAAGATGGCTTTTCTTAAGGGAGCAGAGGACCTTACCTATAAATTAGATGACATAACTTGATTTGGTAACTTGAGCAGAACTCGAAGAACAGAACTCGAAGACCAGGCTCGAACCCTAATTTTTAAAATCAACGAGCAAAACTCGAAGAATAGAACTCAATTTAGTAACTCGGACCCTAATGTTTTGAATACACGAAGAATAGAACAGACTAGAAATCGAATACCAGACTTGAAAAAATACCTCTTCTAAACATAGAGCTCCAACCTCCTCAGAGTCCTTCGATCATCTACAGTAACTCGAGCAAAACTTTGAAGACTACGACTGGGTAGGTCGATTTCGAGCACAACGAGCGATTTGGTAGGGCGATTTTACGAACCCTAATTTCCTAAGGGAGGAAGACTATGTTTTGGCCTAACTTTTGGGAGTGGTAAATTTTTGAACGTGAAATTTTCGAGGTTTGCTTTTACTCGGTGTTAATTTTAGCTTGGGTTAATTTTAACGCCACGTCATTTTGCCTCGTGTCAGTTGGATAAATTAAAAAGTTGGTGTGGCGTTAAACTACTAGCCACATAAGCAGACCGTGATGGACCGTTATTATTTTTAAGCGGAGGTGCTACGGAAGGTCTAACGTGAATGCAAAATGTAACTGTGTGGTCTACTTTACAAGTTTTTAAAGTGTAAGGTCTAAAATGAAAATGACCCTAAACTGTAAGGGGCAAAACTGTAGTTTACCCTAAAAAATAAGATCAAAATCCCATAAAAGTAAAACAATTCTTTCATATGTCGATTCCATCTTCGTACTGTTCGTAATGTTGCAGTGTTGTCCTTTATGCCATAATTACGCACACGATAAATATGTTAGGATTTTTGTTGGAGATTCTTATACATCAGTATTGCATAGTCGATAATCAGAAATACCAATATCTAAGTAACTATCAAGCATAGATAGTAATCAATTTAATAAGGAAAATGAAAAATAAGAACACATAATTTAACGTAGAAAAATTTTCAGGATGAAGAAGAAAAAATGGGACAAACTCTAAATAAATATTTCACTATAACAAATAATGAGATACATTACGTTTCTTCTCTAGATAACACTAGAGATTTAAACCAACCAAAACATTAAGATTGAACACTATTAAATGTGGATCCATAATATAATAGAATAATTTTATCAGTGTAGAGGTTCTCAAAACTAAGTGTAGAGATTACATACCGAATATCAAACCGTTAAAGATGATATCGTTACTCTCATGAGTGCACTTTCATATTATCGAATCATATAGAGGAAAAATGATCATCTACCACATGACCAATTTTTTTCTTCCCATTCTCTCATCTCTCTCTCTCTCTTCCCCTTGTGGTGGCTCACAAATATTTTCTTCACAAAACACCGTAGAAGTGTTTGTGACAATTGTTACAATGAAGTCTAGACTTCTCTTCACCTTAGTCGGCGGCTCACACAAAAAGCAATTTTTTTAACTCACGTCCAATCGCCCCTAGTTTACCATATTTAATTAGACTTAGATTTTCTAATCAAATATAAAAAGCATATACTTCTCTTTACGCATTACTCTCATTTGTGGCTGCAAAGGACACTAAGCCCAATTGCAATTACTTCATCAATCGGGCGAGATCCCAATCTTCTTCCACATGGAGGGACAACCTAATAAATTATCCCTCCCGACAATGTGGAGGATCATCGTACCCTCTTTCTTTCAACATGCCTCATGCTTGCTCATAGGTAAGGTTTTCATAAACAATTTCACTGATTCTCCAATGAGATTCTCATGTAAAGCTTTTAACCCTTTATGCATGGCTCTTACCCATTTTCTTTGGTGGCTATCTGTCTCAACCCCTTTTTAATTCTTTGGATCTCCCTCATTAGTAGAAATTATATTTTCACCTCGAGTAAATCTAATTAGAGGATTATAGCTCTCTATTAGACCTTTATAGCTGGATAATTACATCACTTGGTGGCATTAAAATAGACTAAGCATTCAATGTTGTTGACTTATCAATAACAATTTCATCAGCACGAACACCATCAGTGTCTCTACCTTTACCTTTCCCTGGAGATGTATGAACTAGATTTAACTTATTGACATCATGCTGATTCTTCTCGACTATCACCAAACCTGCATTAGTTTGTTCAGTGAGGGATTTCATATCTCGACTTCTAACAATTTTTTTTCAACTGGATCTCATTACATTGTTTCTTGTAAGATAATTAACTAGTGATCATATTCTTCTTCACTACTTTCACCAAACCCTTAGTGAGCTTCACGTATATCATGTAGAGCGTAAGATTTTTCCTTCCTCTAGCTATATAAATCTTATGGTGAGCTTTCATTTATCTTCATCGAAGTAACTATAGAGATCAAGTTTAGTCCAATCCCTGAAACATGTCTTAGACTCTTGAGTGCTAACTCGCACTCGATATATGTCTCTAAACACACATCTCAAAATCTTAAAGGTACCATCATTCCCTATAATCTCAGAGGAACCATCATTCCCTATCTTTATAACACTAAAGTCACATTATATGTAAGATGAGAATATATCTCTTTTGAAGGCAACATGCATGGTAATAACACTATCAACTACTCAATTTGTGTCTAAGCATGTACCATTCACTAAGTACTCAATTTGTCTTTGTTGCATCTCTCCTTTTAATATTCTTGACTCAAACTTCTAATGTCACATCTTCTTGTAGTAAAAGTACTAAACTCGTTGCCTATCGAATTCACTCTGACTTCTCCTTCGGTTTTCAGTAACAAAAACCTCTGATTTACTGACTAAAGAACCCAAAGACTATTTCTCTCATTTCTTCATTCAATAGACTACTCTTAACCAATCTCATAGAGACTTGATCATAAGGAGAGAAATTACTCATTCATGCTACCTATGTTTCTCAACTATCTAGTAGAGAACTGGAAAGCAACAAGGCTTGAAGCTAGTCGTCAAGAATCATTTTCATCAAAAAAGCTGATTGACGATGCTTTAAATCTCATTCAAGTGCTATGTGATTGAGGTGCCCTCTTTATATTTTAGGTTCACCAGCTTTTATATCAGAAAAGCTTTATTTCTGGTGGATTTTCTCCCATACAACTCTTCTAACTTCACCCACAAAAGTTATGCACAGGTTTCATAGCACCAAATGATGTAGACATTATCATCCATCCAGTGATGAATGTGACTTATGACTTGTCAGTTCAACAATTCTCAAACTTATTTACTCATATTTACCGGCTTCGCAATATCACATTTTATGGGAATATCAAATTCTTTAGAATATAGAATATACTCCATTTTTACTTTTTATGATTGCCAATTAGTTCTATCCAGACTAATCATAATGCTTGTATTGACTTACATTACTACCTTGAGCTGTAACAACACCAATCAATCTCTGTTACCACTTGTTGAGGATTTTCACTCGAAACCCTACACCATATTTCAATATTACATAGTCGATAACCAGAAATATCGATATCAAAATAATTATTTAGTAGAGACAATATCCAATTGAATAGGGAAAGTAAAAAATAGGAACATAAAATTTAACGTGAAAACCATTCACAGTGAAGTGAAAAATCACGTGACAAATTATGAATAAATCTTCCGACTAAAACAAATAATATGATAGTCCAAGCTTCTTCTTTAGATAACACTTGATGCTTATACTAATCACAATATTAATATTTATCGCTATTAAAAGTGGATATACAATAAAATACTATAATCTCACCAGTATAGAGACTTTAAAAATTAATTGTAGAGATTACAGACCAAATATCAAACTATTGAAAATGATAGCGTTACTTGCACGAGTGCACCTTCAAATTATCGAATCAAATTATCCAATTTTTCTCATTTCCTCATCTCTTCTCTATATCTTCCCTTATGGTCACAAATTTTCCGTTCACAAAAACACCATAGATGTGTTTGCGGTTGCCAAAAGAAGTAACATACTTCTCTTCACCTTAGTCGGCGGCTCACACAAGGAGCAAGTTTTTGAACTCACATCACGTGCACCTTGTTTACCCTATTTAATTAGAATTAGGTTTTCTAATTAAATAGAAAGTTGTTTTGGAAGCATATGCTTCTCTCTTTGGGCATCAAGGCCACTTGCAGACTTGCCTTACGAATAGTAGTGTTCAGAAACAAATTATTTAAAAAAAATCATAAAAAATAGTCACATAAAAAAATATAAATTCACACGTCTAAAGTTTTTCACGCCTGCGTGTAACTGCTCAAAATTTATGTAGTTTGTATAATATATATAGTGTATATTATATATATATATATGTGTGTGTGATAAATGTAGTATGTTTTGTATATAGTATATATTCAAAACTTCATAAATATTACACTTCAAATTCACTAGCGCGTGTCTGGATTAGTTTTTTGTGCCAATTTTTTTTTTAGAATTAGAGTAGCAAATTTTGATTTTTATTTTACCTTTGACTATTGTTTTATTATTTTCCCCTATATAGTAACATATTTTTAATGTTCTCCGTTTCATAAATTGAGTTAGAGCCTAATCTTCCACATGGAGGGATAACCCAACCAAAATAAATGGAAGAATTCGATAAATTATTGAATGATTATATATAAAAGAACTTAAAAGACTAATTAGAAAGAAGATAAAAATACATGGTAAAAAAATTAGAAATAATATACTAAATTGAAACAAGAGCATAAAGTAGAACAACTAAAACACTTCCAATCCCATGAACTTATATATCTATATTATAGAACTCATGAAACTGTTTCTTAAGATTAAGAGGTGTACTTTAGCATTAGTATATTAATAACCAGAACTTCAAACAAGCACGCCTATCATCATTGCCTGGACAAAAAATGGTATAGACGTCCGTACTATATGAAGGAAAAATAGCAGGAAAAGATAGCTTTCGGGGTGGAGTTGTAAAAATGACCGAATTTTTTTTATTTGTGATAATGACCGAAATATGACCAAGGTAATTTATTTATTTACCAAAATTATACAATAGTAAATAAATTATTTCCCATATTTTGGCCATTTTTATACCCTACAAAAATTTCTAGACAGTTTTGTAACTTGAGCTAGGAAAAGGGTCATTTTTACAGTTCTCCCTATAATTCAATTACCGCTGTAAAATTTTGGTAAATAACTTGTTTACTTTGGCCATTTTCTCATTTTTTGAAATAAAAAAATTTGCAGTTTAAAACTAGCCTTTTTGTCATTTGTTGTTGATGTACTAGAAATTAGTTTTAGAAAGTGTATGTGTGAATGAGGATCTCAATTTATAAAAATTAACCATAAAACAACAGGAAAATAGTTTGAAAAGCAGCAAACTATCTCTAAGTCTATACATCTAATGGAAGTGATGAATTTTGAGACTGTTGAGACCTTTTTTCTCTATTAGCAAACCATTCAACTGTTCTTCTCGCAATCGGTAACCAAATCTGTCTTATTTTTTCCCCTTTCACGTCACTTTCTACCATGGAATAATCTTCTCTACTTCTGCTACCAACGAATCTCGAAAAACCAGTGATTTCTGACACTGATCGTCTCTCTTTTGGATCTATCATTCGTGAACTGCTCGCGTTCGTTTCCAATGTAGAAGGGACATCAACAACCGAAATTGATGTGTTTTCGCCAGTTCTCATCGCCATCATCGCCGATGATGGCTTGTCGTTCGGATCCACCGCCGAGAATCGATTGCTTGACATAACACCAAGCATCTCAGTGTTTAAGAACATAAGGTCAGAGGAACTCACATTGCTCCATCTATTCATGAAGACAAAATCAGATACAATAATCTTATGATTATGCTTATGAAAATAAGTCAACTCATCATTATCATGATCATCACCACAACCTTCTCTTTTGATCAATTTTTCCCCTTCCTTATCGTTATCACCCTTTAAGATCTTCCTAAAGCTGCTTCCAATGCTAAACCTTGACGATCCGAGTTGACTTCCCTCTCGTTGCACGAAAACATCGATGTTCCCGACGTCTTGCATCCGATCAGACAAGTAACGCGTACTAGCCGAATACGTAAACAGCGTCGCATCTTCCGCGCTGATCCGGCATCTGCAGAGGGGACAACTCGCGTGTTTCTCAAGCCAATGGTCGATGCAATCAATATGAAACGCATGTTTGCATATGGGAAGCAACCGGAGAATCTCAACGTCTTCGAATTTGGAAAGGCAAACTGAGCATTCAAGCCCTTCTCTTGATCCTTTAAGGGAAGAGAATCTAAAGAAAGGGAGTGACTCAATTACTATTTTATCGATACCGGAGAAACGGGAGCTCGATCGGCGAAGTCCGAGAGCGAGATGATGGGTGGAGTTACGGCGGAGATGGTGGGGTCCTCTCCGGCAGATTTTGGCATAGACAAGGAGGAGGAAAGTTAGGGAGAACATGATGGAGAGAATTCCTATAACAACTGTGAGATTTGGTGGAACTCCAGGGTCATTTCCTTGTGAAGGCCCTTGTGCTTTCACTTTAACAATTGCTAAAGAGAATAGAACAAAGATGAAACAACGCAACTTTTTCATTTGGAAAAGACTAAATCTTGATACAATTTTTGAAGTTTAAGGATATGGGTTTTCTTCTCTCTCTCTTTCTGAAAGATATATACAAAGCTTTTAAATATTTGTCTTCCCAAAAGGTTGCTCTTTTGATTTATTTGTATTATTTTCAGCTTCTTAGGCTGCTGCTTTGGTGTTGTGATTTGACATATTATTTTCATATATGAGTAGGTGAGAAGTATGTGTTATATGGTGACCGAAATAATAGAATATGGATTATTAGGTGATTAAATTTGTATGATAATATGACCCATTAAATAAATATTAGTTGAACCGATGTCATAATACATTCTAAAAATTTTTAGAAGCAAAAATATGTTTTTAATCTATTTAATTTACACTCATTTTCAATCATTTTTATAAAAAAAATATTAGTTCTAATTATAAAAAAAATAGTTCTTAAGAAGGGTCAATAAAAAATGGAAATTATGAAACGAAGTGAAAACTTTATAATAACTTAGAGGTCATGCTGGTTAGAGGATGGGGATGAAGATTAAACTAATACACAATAACTCACATCAAGTGAAAGATAATTTATCCAATAGTTTGACTAATTCAAAATTGATTTCTTTGGATGATATTTTTTATTGGTCCCTAAACCTATTCTAATAAACAATTAAGATTTATACTTTCAAGGTGCCTCTAAAGTTAATTATATTGAATTTGTTTTTTCAATTAGAAACTTAAAAAGTCAACAATCATTGCCTTAGCATGCTTTCGTAAAGTCAAACTTAGATCTTCTCAGCCTTTGCAGCTGGTAATCACAACTGCATATGCAGATTTTAGACGTAATCCAGGTGCTAAATGAGTAAAAAAAAACTAATTATTTACGCTTATGTTTTTTTTCCCGACGAAAATTCACCCGCGTTATCGGTTCTGCATCAAAATGTTTTATTTATTTAATTGTTTCCAAAAAAGAAATTTGAATTTTTCAAAAACATGTTCGAAAAAAAATTACCATAAATTGTTTTCTTAGATAATTTACCGAAAATGCACTAAATTTATGCACCTTGGCTTTTGAAGGTGGTGAAAAGTTATAACTGAAAGATAAATGGCGAATAAGTAAAGAATTTTATATCTTTTTTTTATTATGTAGTTACATTTTCACCACTCTAAAGAGTAATTCAGAGACTCAATCAGAAAAAGAAAGGTTGAACCAAAAGTGGTGAGCACACCTAATAAATCAGCATGGGCATCGGCTTAGAGTTTGAGGCAGGGGCATGCCTTCCCTTCTAAAAGAATTCAATTTCATGAAAGCGAAGGTCATGTCACGGGACCAATAAAATATTCATATTGGATGGCATCTTTAAATAATTTTATATGTGTTACATGCAGAATGATTTAAAGGTAGATCATCTAGTATCATAAAATTATCTATATTTTTAATTGAAAAGTTTATAGAGTGTTCTTTAGAAGTGCGCTTCTATGAGAAATAACTATATACTGTGAGTTTGGTCAGCTTTGGCAAACATCATATGCATAAAAAAATAACTCGTTTATTTAATATGGATTATGACACGTTTGCTTAATTCATGTAGAAAGAGATTCAACGGAGTTGAATTCTAAATTGTCATTTCAATTGTTTACTAAAACTTTATAATCTAATTTTGAGTGATCTCAACTTTGACCAACCAAGATTGATTTCATTCACCGTTTGATTTGTTATTCATAACAAATAGCTAACAAGCCTAACATTGATATTTTCACAATTATGATTTATTTGAAATGAACTATAAAAAGTATAATATGCCCCCAAAATCCTTACCTAACTAACCCACACTCTTTCATTTTATTTATTTAATCTTTAAAGACATTTTAATTTCAAGCAGGCAATATAAAGTTTAATTATTATTTGTTAAACTCACCAGATTATGTACAAAGCCTATATATGTAATATATAATATTACTAAAAACTTTATATAGTTATTTACTATATGAATATCCACGTATTATAAACAATATATGTTATCATAATTAAGATCTAAATAGTAAAAATAACTAAATAAAGAAAATAATATTCATTGATGCAAATTTGAAATAGATTCACTATCATTTTTAATACAGTGTTATCAACTTTCATACAGCATAAAGTAATTAGCCAAAGAGAAAATATGTTAACTTGATACTTCTCAGTTGCTTATAAATTATCTTTGGATATTTTAGATAGTGTTAATTAGGAGAAAAATCTTTGAAGGTGATAATTTAAATAAAATTGTTTGGAAAATCCTTCATATAATTTTTTAGCTATATATAAAAATTTAAAAAGTAGTTAACGCAGTATCACCCATAAATATTTCTCTCCTCTAAACCCTATTTATATATAGTTTGATGTGTAATTTAGTCCTCATATGTTTTGGTTCTACTGCTCCTTTGTGTCGATCTATTTTTCACATCTGACTTCACCTCAGAGCAATAAGACCAATTTAAGATTTGGGAGATAAAATTAAACATTTTGAAGTCTAGGAGTCACTTTACGCAAAGAGGTAAAATTTATTGATAATATGATAAAAAAAACAAGTTTCAAGGAGTGTGAATTAAGAAAATTGCCAAAAAAAAGTTATAAAAATGATCAAATATTTAATTTATTTATGTAAATAATACAGTCGTAATTAATTTAGTTACGCCTATGTTATTTTCATAACTAAATTAATCATTCCAACTATATTTACAACATTTTTTTCCTCATCAATTTTTACAAACCAACCATTATTTTCAGTCATTTTCGTAGTTCCTAAAATTTAAGGGAGATTTTCAATGAAACCTAATATTTGCTAAATAATGTTGCAACATGTAGCATTTCACAATAAAATCACTCAAAAGTGAATCCCAAGTAATTTCTATGATTATTTGTTAAACAAAAAAAGGTACTTCAAATGATCTAAAAATGATTTTGGAATTTACATATGGCTTTTTAGAAACGCTTTTAGAATTAAGAAACTGCTCATACACTATCAACGCTTGCTAAAAATAGAAAAAAAAAACAAAGCTTTTAGTTAATGTACAAAAAAGAAAGAATTCGAATCCGGCAAAATATTCTCAGACTGCACGTGGAAGATAATTGAAAAACACTTTATTCAACGGAGAGATAGTGATATTCCAAGTTAGATCGTATTTGTAGATCGCACAAACCATGAGGTAATAGTGTTTTCGTCATGTGAACATGAGATGTCATGTGAACATGAGATATCATGTTCATCTAATAGAAGTATGCATGGTGGTTGGATATGATTTTTTTGTATAAAAATTAGACTCAATCAAAATATATGATCTTATCATAATAATAACTCAACTGATCAGTTATATACATAATAACTAACCAACCAGATCGTATAATAATTGATCGGTTAAAATGATTTTACGACTCACTGAAGTTTTTTTTAATTTTTTCAAAGATCTATCAATGAGTTCAAGTTCTTTTTTTTCTTTTCTTCATATTTTCTTGTCGAATAAAATATTTATTGACAAATAAAAAAAATATCATCTCTCACATAATATAGTTTTCGTTTGCATATAAAAAAAATTCTTACATCATCATTTCAATGCAATATTTAAAAAAAATATCTCTATTATTTTGTTGGCGTGGTATAAGAAACCTGGCAGATCCGTATAAGAAATTAATAAAAAGAAATTATGCAGGGGTCAAATTAAAAATTACAAAACAGACATCTTTTTCGATTTTAAATTAAATAAGCCTTCCAGTTTTGCTTTGGGGAACCTGAAAGTTGTCTAAATTAAAAGTTCTGAGTTTGCTTTAGTCAGAATTTGCTTCATCATATTATCATACTAATACTTAAAAAGTCAATATAATTTAGACAGATTAATCAGTCAGTAATTCTTAAACTTCATCATTTAATCAAAAAATCAAATATAGACAGATTAATTTTCTCTGAAGATTACCATCAGTAAATTTTCAGATGCTTAATTAAACAGCAGGAAATAATTTATGATTTATTTCATTAACAACCATTACTTAATTGCAGAAGCTGAAAACTCAATTATACAAGGAATTTAACAAGAGAAAAAGTGAACTGAACTCAATACCTTGGCCATGAGTACAGAATCAGCTCGGAGCGGGGGGAGAAGAAGCTGGATTACCATTTGGAAATGAGGCTACACCGTTGTCACCCTCTTGATTAACTTGCTCTTCACTAGCATGCCGGACGAAATCTTCCGGGGACATGTGGGACCCGTGGCAAGCACAGACGATCCTTATCTGGTTCGCGTTGTATCGGTAAGTTACACCAGAAATCGTCCTACCGTTTGGTCCTGCCCCAGTGGTAGAAACCCAAGGTAGGTTCGGGAATGAACCACACCCTCCGAATTTGAGGTCTGCAGCAATGCCCGGTTTTATAGAAGAG
The DNA here is from genome assembly GCA_003255025.1 of Datisca glomerata. Lineage (NCBI taxonomy): Eukaryota > Viridiplantae > Streptophyta > Magnoliopsida > Cucurbitales > Datiscaceae > Datisca > Datisca glomerata. The sequence goes on from QANY01005064.1 coordinate 789,577, forward strand.
AAATCAAGTGATAAACTGGCTGTCACTTGTTCAGATGATGCATCTTTGGCAGCAACGTTTGTACTGCTTTCTTTTACATCTCCGGCTTGAAAAGAAGACCCTTCTTCCGTTATATGCTGTTTGATATCACCTCTACCCCGTTCGAATTTCCTCCCGTCGTAATGTGTAACCTCAGATGAATTAGGTGGAATTCCTTGCATCGCAACTACATCAAACGAGAAGGATAAGATTCATTTCAGATAGAGATATTTCAATTTTATGGTATACAGGAAAGAAAATGAAGTTATTATTTATAGAATTACTCAAATATTTTGAAATTCTCCATTCCGGGTGAAGACGTCACAATTACAGCCCACAAAGACGGTTGATCAAATTTTGTTTTTCTTTTGAAAACATCAAGGAGGTTGAATAAAGGTAAATGTGTACTTATAGCTCATCAACAGTAGATGTTGGTTTCTGCATGTAACATGACTAATATCCTTTGATTCTAATGTTCTGGAGTCAACTGTACTGGAAATTGTCTAACGGAAAGAGTTGAGACCTTTCAGCCGTGTTGGTTCTTGGAAAATAAGAAGGAAAGGAAAATACGAGGAACAGTAAGCGGAGTTAGAGGGAAAATGAAGGAAGTTGTTAACCTGGTAAAATTCATTCATGCCACTATTTTCAGACACCAGACAATGAAAAATGTAATCCTTCACATTTTCCTTTCCTTGCAAATTTCCAAGATCCAAACATAGCCTTCAGAACTTATATCGAGGTTCCATGAAAAGAGAACGTATGCAAGACAAACAAATCTCTATCTAGAAAGCATTCTGCGTATGTCCCCTTACTACAAATCTAAGGAAGAAATGAAAATACTGGCACGTCTGATTATATCGGACATTTACCTGAACTAGGTGGACCTCTACCTTGTTGGTGCAACTGTTGAGGATGAGAAACCAAACCCCAGGAGTTATCTTGGACTGATGAACTGCCAAACAACAACGGCATGTTTCCAGATCGATCGCCGTTTGCACTGGGCAATACTTGCATCATTCCGGGTAGTTGGCCAGTTGTACTATGGTTTGCAGTTTGGACAGAGAATGGAATACCATAAGTCAAGTTTCCCAGCTTAAATTCATTACTTGACAAACTGTTATACCTCTTTTGCCCATTTATTTCAGCAGCACTTGAATCAGCAAATCCACTGACCTCCTTTGGAACCTCAGACAAAGCACCAACTCCTATGTGTCTTGAGATTGAACCCTCAACTTCAGACTCTGCCACATCTTCATTTTCAGAAGCTGAACCAACTTTAGTTATTGCAAGATCTGATGTTCTCGTCTCATTGTGTAAATCATTACGATGAGTTTCTCTCTCATATTTCTTCTGATGGTTTATCTCTTCAAAAAATGACTTGCGTTTGTGACCGACCTGATCCGGTTGTTTATCTTGCTCAAATTCTGCGGTCTGTTTATTATTTGAAACCCAGACTCCTTTCCCCTTCAAGTTTGTAGAAGAATCATCTCCATCTCCACTAGCCTTGGAAAGGTCACTAAAAAAGTTCTCTTTCGGTTTGACAGAATCACCCCTCAGCAACACAGTACCTGAATCTTGTTTATGATTGCCACCTTGAAGGAAATTCCGAAAATCATCAACTATTTTATTACCTCTATCACTTTCTTCTGTCCTAATATCCGAGTAGCTAGCAATTTTACCCTTGGATTTCAAGGACGATCCACCACAGGAGAGACCCAAGCTAAGCTCAAGCCCGTTCTCATCCTCCATCTTCTAGTTAAAAGTTTATGACTGGGGGCTTATTTAACGTTCACTAACCAGCTTTTTTAGAGCGACAAATTCTCCGAAGATTGTTTCTGAGATATTGAATGATCATCTTAGAGTTAACAGATCTCACTCTAGGTACAGCAGCACTACCAAGTATAATAGAAAACGTTAAGTTCCATGTAATTCAAGCATTTCCTCAGCAATGTGACCATCAAGATTTAAACAATTATGCCCTATTAGGATCTGATCGTTGACACAGTTTTCATATCAGATAATAAATCAGAGAAGATATTCATGATGTTGATCAAATAAATTAGTCAAGCCGAAGCCTTAAACCCAGCTTAACGAAACAGGTGGGGATAATTAATGAAGCTCTAATCAACTGTTCACACTATTGGAAAAAAAAGGCCACTGGTAGGGGTTTCAGTTCTGTAATTTTCTGTTTTTGAAATGAAGAAATTATCCAGAAAACAAGTTTATCAAACACGCATGTCAATTTTAACAGATTTTCAAGACTGTTTTTAAATAAGCTTTCAGGAAGTTTATACTAAAACACTTCTTGAATACTATCACCAAACACGATTTCTGGATATTAAACTGTTTTAGGAATACACGTGTTTTCACTTTTTTATGGGAACTTGTTCTCAAATCCCCAACCAGACGGGTCCTAAGGTACTTTCACACCACTCCATGCCCATGGAACTAAACACCTAATCTTAACTGGTTTGACTCAGATTAAAATGCACGATAAATTTTCACCTTAAGACGCCAAATTTTAAGCTTAAATAAAATGCTTATTATTTCTGGAAGCAGAAACCTAAAAAAGTTCTTGCAGACTTACTTCATGAAATTTCTCGGCAAATTGATCAAAAATGAAAATTCTCGGAAAACAAACAAGAGAACCTAGATCTCCCAATCACCAAATCATGCAAAGAAACCCATGTAGTATTTAAATTAAAGTTAACCGAGAAACAGAAAATCGAAAATATTAAGAAAGATAATTTAAGAGAGGGGGAAAAAAGGATAAATCAATCTTCCATCTCACTAATTCAACAATACAGAACCTTAGTCCATTGAAAATCCAATATCAACAAAAGAATTCGATGACAAAGAGTAAAACATTTTGATCTATCGTAGAGATAAAATCTCAGCAGAGCAGAAAAAACCTCCATAACTGATCAGAAATTAAATGAAAAAGCAACAGAGAGAGAGAGAGACCTTAATTAGAGGAAGATACGGCTGAGGGAAAGGAAGCTGTAGAAGTTCGGAAATGAAAGGTTGTGTGAGAGAGAAAGTTAGAGGAGAACGTGGATTTTGGTACTGTGTAGTGGAGAACTGTTCAAAGCCACCATTTCTCTTCTCTTTCTTTTCTATTTTTTAATTAATTTGCGAATGTGATTAATATTGTCTTTGGGTTAGATTCTCCTGGCCATTTTGGTAAATTTAATTTGTAAATATATGTTGCCTCTTCACTCTTTAGTCCTTGTTCTTATTATTATTTGATCTTCTCTCCCTCTCTTTGCACCCATTTCTATTTTCGACTCTTTCCCATTCTCTCCTCCTTACAATGGATTCACATCTCCACATTTCTCTAAAAAAATTTAATGAAAAATAGATGTGTCAATAGTTACTTCACAAACTGGTAATAAAACATTACTTCATCACACGCGTCACATCTCCAGCATAGCTTTTGCACATATTATTGGGCTGAAACTGTAGGATTACGATTAGAAATAGTTTTAGCCCTAACTATTGACAGTGGTGAATACTCGAATCTGTATTAAATGTATTTAAGCATAAAATCAAATCTTACTGCTGAATCAACTATTTGTTGATCATTTCTCCATCTTTTTGCACGTATCATTATACATCTACTTTTTTCATTTAAACTGTTTTTTTCTCAAAGAAATTCACATTTAGTTACTTTTCTGTTGATATGGTAAAATTTTATTAGTGCGAAATACATGAGATAAGCAATTGAGACCGTCTTGTTTTCCTCACAATATATATTCTTTTGTTGCCATTTGCATATAAGTTAGGGTAAACCACACTTTTTTTTAAACTGGAAATACTTTACTCATAAACTTTTGTCAATATAATACATAAGTCCTCAAGTATATAAGGAGTAATTCCAATACAATACGAGGAAGTGGAAACAGATATTGCATACCGAGCTAGTCTATTAGCAATAGAATTACAACATCTAGGAATATGTTTAATGTTACATAAAGGAAATGAAGGAAGCATAACTTTAATGGTCTTGATGATATTCCCCGGTTCTAAGAGAATGTCCTTTGAAGCTGTCAAAGCTGTGCGTTCCTTGTAGAATCTAATTCGATGAGGCTAATCTGGATATTATTGCTCCTAGCAAATTTGAGTCCTTCAAGGATTGCCAAGCATTCTGTTGAGAAAACGTCATAAATTGCATCGAAGAAGAGGGAACTTGCTACCAGAACCGATCTTTGACAATCCCTAATGACTAACCCAATTCCAGAACCATTCATGGAAACTGAGACATCTACATTAAGTTTAAATAAGTCCGGGCTTGGCTTTTTCCATTTAGAAGCTGGTTCCAGAGAAGCTTTCGGTTTCTTGTTGGAAGGAGGATGGAAATTTATCCATTCTCTAAAATAAGATGCTTAAGAGCTCTACATACATTCTCAGAAGCTTTTGTAAACATAAGACAATCATCGATGAATAAAAGATGAGATATAATTTGGCCTCCTTTACCAACCCCTAGGCATTGTAGAACCCCTGACTCAACTCACGTGCATAGATTTTTGCCAATTTTTTGTAGAGGTGTCAAGCGGACCGGTACAACAAGGAATATCCAGACACACGTGAGACCTGTCGGACCGGCTCAAAATGACACAATTGTTAGGCATGCCGGGCTTAGTTATAGTTAAATTTACTTGGTACCTCTAAAGAATAAAGTGATAAAATAAATTAAAATAAATGAAACGCCCATAAAAATAAATCTAATTTCTTACAAAAAGAGATTGTCTTGTTCTTTTGATTTAACATTCAGGGTTTCTCTGTCATTTCCAATGAAACGGTGATAGGTAGTTGAGGTTGGACCATTCAAATCATTTTGGATGACATTGACTATGTATGGGGTTCGATGTCATTTGTAAGATTGATATGATCAACCGAGAAGGAGGTGGATTGAGTGGTTGTGAACAATAGAATTTTTTTACACTCGAGTGTCAAATGATAATCCAAGAATGAATTTCACTAGGCACGAGTTTAATGCTCAAATAAAAAGTGAACAAGCATGAAAAGTAAATCCACATAAATATAAATTAAGTAAATATTAAAGTGAATAAATATTAACTTGAGTACCGGCAAAACATGAATTGTAAGTTAATAAAAGAACGCAAGAAAATGTAAAGCATATGGAAATAAAGAGAGTAAGGAGTGGGGTATAACGCCCGAAGTTTTTACATAGTTTAGAAAATCATATCCTTTGTCCACGCATCAAGGATCCCCTTGAAGATTTTTCCTTTACGATCTTCTTAAAGGTGAAAACCAAACTTTTATAAACCCTATTGGTTTATAATACCAATCAAAATCTCTTACAAATAGAACTCTATCAAGATAAAAAATCAAAGCTCATTCACAATTATTTTTCTCACTCAAGAAGATTATCTAAGCTCAAGAACACAAATAGAAACACTAAGAATTTAGAGATAATAGAGAGAAATGCTGAAAATTGTTGTGGAAAAAGTAAAAAATAGCATGTCAGTGATCCCATTGGTTTGCTGGTTGGGAGATTTTATGTCCCGTTTCAATGAATTTGTCTCCTCTCTTTCTAGTCCCGTCTAATTCTCTTCCCTTAAGGTAGTATTGTTGGAATATGTCCATAAACTAGCGTGTAATAACTATTTATTTGTATTTAGTTATTTCTCAGACATTAATATTCTTGAATTTTTATGAATAAATTGAAAATTTTATTTTAAATTAGAGTGTGTTTGTAAATTACTCAAGTCCTGGAACTTTCATCAACGAACAAAGAGTGAAGACAGATACATCTCCAGATGAACTCTTCTGAGAAAGTTCTGAACGACATTCGCAGTCTTACGATCGACTGGGTAATCGAATCTAATTACGACTGTTAAGTTGAAGGAATGCCAGTCGTGGAGCGTAGGAGTGGAGACTCAAACGGTTAACCTAGATATGTTATGAACATATTGAATAGACCGATAACAAATTAGTTTAGAGCTCAAAACTGTTTACCTAGCTCTAAATCTAATTGTTACAACTTAAATGTATTTTCATAATTACCTTAATCTTGAGGTGAAGACATAGTTTGACTTAGTTGGTTGCAATCTTTGATACGTCAGCTGAGCGAGTTTGAATTGACGGACAACGCATCGACTATTGGGATTGTAACTCAATTAAGTTGGAGTTACGTGATTCATAGATGTGGAAATTTAAGGTTAGATTGCGAAATCAACAATCTGACCTTATGCTTTATTGATGAGTATGTGAATAAATTAACCTGGTCAAGTATTCAATGAATTGAGTTATTTATTAAGACTTGTGAATTGTATGAGACAATTCACTATTATGTCTTTCTTATTCACAGTCAATAAAGGAGTTATGGAAACAATAACAAGAGGAGTAAAACAGTAATTTTATATTTCACTCTTGTTACTGATATTCACGATGGGTATTATGTTAAAATATTCTGTGGACCCTGAAAATAAAAATGAATCGAGAGCTGATTTGATATCGAACCTATAGTGGAGTCGTACAATATCATGATTAAATAGGTCAGAAATTTATGGAGATAAATTCACCGGGTATTAGAATCCTTAGCTTTGTTCGTGTGGGTCCATCCGGTATTAGAAATAGCTCATGAGAATAATAATAGAGAAACATAGTAAATTAGATCAAAATGTGTTTTGGTGTCAAAACATATTTCCTACACCTATTATATGTGATGAGTGATGTCACTTAATTGGTTAAGTGTGATTAATTGTATTAAAATTAATTAATTTATTATTTCTAATTATTAGATAATTAATAAAAAAATAAAAAAATTAATTAATTAATTAATATAATGATCAATTAAATCTATCAATTAGTTTGATAAATTTCGATACAACTCTAACATTGTGGAGATATACTAATTTTCGGCAATTTGAATATATGAAAATGAATTTTCAAAAATTTAAAATATATGAGTATATTTGTAAATATCGAAAATTAGATTTTATAAATATTTAATAGCAATTTGATTTGCACATAGATAGATAGAAATATAAATCTCATATCCCAAGTATTGCCGCCGATTTAGAGAGCACTGAAGGAAAAATATTCGATTTTTTCTTTCAATCGTTTTGAGAGCACACACTCAAATTCCTATACAAAATTCTCGTGAGATATATTTATGAAATTAACGGGTGGTTGTTGGTGGACGAATGTCACAAATCGTTCTTGGAGTTCAAGTGCATGATTCAGATCTTGAAACTTGAAGAACACGAATAACACTCAAAGGAAATCTGCCAATTCAGAAATTCTCCGATACAAAATATAGGTGAAAATTTGTTTCTAACCTTATCTTCTCGTTTAATATCGTATATGCATAATCACACGTTATTTAGTATTAAATTATTTAATTCGATTGAATAAGTTAATTGAATTTTTTTTATATTCCGCCCACGAACCATCCATGGTTCAAACTTATTTTTTTAGTTAATTTTAAAATCTATCGATCCAACAAGTATATGGTAATTTTCTAAGTACGGTTTTTGGAATTCAGAGTGATAAGGCTATCTTAGGATATTTCATGACTGAGTGGGTTGATTTTTATTAGTTAGGTATATTCTTGGCAGTATTCTTGAGCCTAATAAAAATAAATCAACTTAAGTTCCTATTACAAATTACATAGAAATTGACTTTCAAGTGTATTAGTTAAGTTTCTTCACATTTAACTAGCGGGACGAAACAAGTTTCTCACCTATCTTATGATGGGATGGGACGGCATGGGAAGAGATTTGTTCCGTGTAGGATGGGATGGGACACGGGATAAAATTAAAAAAAAGATTTGTCATGTCTCGTCCCGATAACTTTATAAGTAACCTAAAATTTTGTCTCTTTTATATTTTTGACATTAGTGTTTTAAGATTTAACATTTAATCTTTTCAATTTTAAACTTTCTTTATAATTTGTATTTTTAATTTGTAACACTTCGAATTTTAACTCTATTTTTAGCTTTTATGTTAGAAATGCCTAAAAAAGTCTTCAGAGGGAAAAAATCAACAAAGGCCCCAAACATTTTTTGTCCTCCTATCCCATCTCGTCTCAAACCGGGATTCGTCTCGTCCCGTGCAGTTAATTAAGACAGGATGAGACGTGATATAAATGTCAAAAAACATCTCTTGTCATCCTGTGCACGCTCCTAATGATCAGAAAAGCCATAGAACAAGTAGGCAAATAGATCAAACCCGCATTACAACATTAAATTTCTTATTCAGCTTTTCTGCTACATGAATGAAATGATGAGTTATGTCATTATACTGAGTTGAAATTATACTAGGTGATATATTTCAATATATTATAGCATATACTATAACATATTTATTATTTCTTTATTATGAAATAAATTATAACTAACTTATTAGATTTGAAATGCGGGATGTTAAAGATATAACAGAATATTTAATTTGATGTAATAAAATAAGATGAATCTACTATTCAGCTACGTGTCCTTATAGTTAAGATAAGTCTAAAATATTTTGAACTATAAATCATAATCGCTTAATTTTAAGTTTTTTCCTCTCCATTCGAACAATTCGTAGTGAAAACTCTCATATTGTTGTGTGTATCCTCTTTATGCTACGAATTTATTCATGCCTTTGAAGTATTTAATTAAACTATATGACATTGTTATTATGGTGGAAAGAGTTTGTTTGAAAATATAAAAATACAACAATTCTTATAAGTTGATGAGGAGTTTCTCCACTGGTCCAATCACGTCATTAGTTCTATTGCAGCAAAGCTATATCTATAATATATATAAATGGAGTTAAGAGAAGAAGAACATTTTTGTACAAAAAAATGTCCCTACTACTTCATAGAATTCTTTAGTTATCCTTCTTAAATGTTCAAATTAAATATTAATAGTCTTAAATTAAATGATTAGTAAGAAACTGTATGACTTAAATTCTATTACAATAACATACATTAACATGCATGAAATAAAAATGAGATGCATGAAAAAAAAGTGAATTAAATGTAAATATATTTGTTAAAACATACAGTTAATATATGTGTATAATATATTCTTGAACGAAATAATCTAATATGTTTTTATGAATTCTACAAGCATACAATATAGGTGCACCAATAATTATCTATGTATGTTTAATACTTTTAATCCTTCAGAACATTATATTAATAGTATTTTTATTATTTAGCTTTACATGTGCAGCACATATTAGGGATTAATATATTAATAAATATTATTAATGAATATATCATGTCATTATTAGACATATGCATTATAAAAATTGTTCAACTCACGTGCATTGACTTTCAAGTGTACTATTTAAGTTTCTCCACATTTAACTAACGGGACGAGATGAGTTTCTTACCCATCTTGGGATGGGACGGGAAGGGAATGGACTTATTGCATGCAGAATGGGACAGGACGAGGGAAAAAGTTAAAAAAATGACTTGTCATGTCTCGTCCCATCCCGATGACTTTATAAGTAGCCTAAAATTTTTTCCCTTCTAAATTTTTGACATTAGTCTTTTAAGAGTTAATATTTAATCTCTTTAACTTTAATCTTTTTTTAATTTGCAGCCCTTAGAATTTTAGCTCAATTTTTAGCTTTTATGTTAGAAATGCCTAAAAAAGTCTTTAGAGGGAAAAATCTACAAACACTACAAGAATATTGACATATTACGACAGTTTTATTGCGACAGTTGGTCCGACCATTGCTAAAAAATGAACATGAGAGATTTACAGCGACGTTTTTCTTTAACCGTGGCGTTAAATGAAAGAGCAATGCCGATTAAGGTTCTCAACTTCTTGAAGGATTTTTTGGTGCTTTTGGATTTATTGCATTTGGTGAGTTTAATGTGTTTTATTTCTTCAATTTCTTGCTTTCTCTCTATTTTTCAAATCTATATCAAAACTTTCAGACTTATATAGGGAATTTGGAAAAGTTTTGGGGGATCGGGAGAATTTTTGGGGGAACACGATATGGGTTTGTTTAGAGAAATTAGGGGTGTCCTGCTGGAGTTTGTGAAAAACAGGTGTGATTCAAAGAAATCTTATTATTTTTGTGTCATTTTTGCTTCAGATTTTTGTGTCCTTTGTTTAATTATAAAAGTGAAGGTATAAATTTGAGTTGAAACCAACATCTTTTGGAAACCTAGTGTTAAATACATCAGGGCAAAAGCTGCTGCTTACTGATTATATGTAATGATGCATATGAAATCATCTTTTGTTGTTCTTTTAAGAGATTATGATGATTAGATTGTAATTTGGATTACTTTCAACTTACGTGAACAGGCTAAACAAAAGCAAAAGGGAGAAAGAGCCATTCAAATTTTTAAATAAAAATGTGCGTATAATGCTCAAAGAATGAGGTTGCTATAGAAGCACTTGAAACAAGAACAAGGAAGAAAACAAGAGAAGATTCTTAATTCCTTTTATTCGTTTGCTGTTTGAAGCAAATTCCACACATCTGGGTAAGTTCATTAGCAAGTTTCTTTAATGTTTCTATAAAGAGTAATGACATGATAGATTAATTTATTGAAAAACAAAACATGACATAAGTGATCAGATAATCATCATATAGATTGATTTATTGAGTTGTGATAGCTGTTTAGTTGTAAATTGACTTTTATCACTTCTTATGTGTCATAAGTGATGAGATAATCATCATATAGAATGCATTAATAAAGTTTAACTTTTGTAGAAAAAATATTAGAAGTAGAATAGCATGAATTTATCGAATAAGAATGTCTAGCGACTATAAATTTTTTTTTCTTAAAGTGGTGAATGATGCATGGCTTTCACAAATTGAAATCATCTGTATAATATAGATCTTAAAACGCGCGTTTTGCAAGCTAACCTCACTATAGTGTCGCAACGTGCACGCGACATGGAGCGGCGATTAAAAAAATTATTTTTGCAGGAAAAAGAAATTTGGAGTCGCCACCAATCATTTTAGGGTGTGATTGGTCACCCAATTTTAAGATGAAAATTTTGGTCTACGAAAATTCAAAGTTGGTTCGGGAGTCGTTTGTGCGTGGGGAAGGTATTAGCACCCCACAACACCCATTATAAAATGGTTATAAAATTTAATCAAATGCTATCCAATTTTTTATTTTAAGGCAAATGTTAAAGAAATTCATTTTTGAATGTCCCATTTGGTGCATTTGGTATCATAAAAATGAACAAAATAAATTACCTTTAATGGATGGTTCAAATACCATTGAAAAATTATTTTTTTGTATTCTTATATCTTTTTAAATCAAAGCATTATTAGAGTTATTCTCGGTATTCCAAGAATAACTCTCCACCTCAGTAGTTCGTAAAGTTTGGTATCCCAAAAATCTCAAACTCCATCGTCAGCTTTTGTTTAGTGAAAATTAAATAATGGAAGTAACAAAATTTAAATCTAATTATAAAAAAATATAATCCACACATACATGAACATTAACTCTAATAATAAGAGAATAATGCAAGAATCACATTATAAGCATGACAATATAAAAATGCTAAATAAATAAATATTGTAAAGAAAATAAATGTTAATAATTATAACAAAAGGGAAGTAAAAGAATACATATAAAGTTATAAGATGTCAAATTATAGAAAATAGAAAATATTAATATTATATAAAACATGCATAAAAAAATAATACATGCAAGTATAAAGTAAAAAGACAACACTATGTAATAAATGGAAGAAAAAGAAATTTAAACAAAAAAATTTAAGGAAAAGCCACGGTAATGCCGTGGCATTTCCAGCATGCAACAGAGGAAAATCTCCTCTGTTGTTTACTTTTTTTATAATATAATATATTATGATATAATAATAATAGTAATAATAATAATAATATTAAATAAATGATAAAAAAATTGAAAGAAAAATGATGAAAAATAATAGATTTTTTTTTACATAAATATGTCCATTTTTTAATTTTTTTTGGTTACTTAGTCTTCTAATTATCATTTTTTCTTCCTCCCTCATTAGTCATTGCTAATCAAATAGAAAAGGGGATGACCATAGATGATAATTAGTTCAAACAAGTGTCACAAAAATGATGAACATAATTTTTTAAAAAGAAAAGACTTGTAGAAAAATTGAAAATTTCAAAACTAGATATTTGCATAATCTTGTAGAGAGGTTTTACTCTCTATTTTATGTATTGTTATGTGTGAGAAATTATTCTAGGGGATCTTTGCATCAAATGTACACTTTCAACCCATTAAATGGTTGATTCACATTGAGTTAATTTTTTCACCCCTCAAAAGCTTTATCATCATCCTCATTAATAGAGTTGATGACAAAGACATCATTATCCAACTTGTAAAAAAATCATCAATGCATGAAATTATAGGGTTCAGATTTAAAGTATGAGAAATGATAAAGAATGAACAATCAACTTATGTATGGAAAAAAGATACAAAAGATATCAACTACATGAATATGAAGAAGAGAGATGAACAAGATATATTATGAGTAAATGTATAAGACATTTAAGCTACCTTAAGAAAAATAATGGAAGAATATGAAAATAATAGAAGTGTAGAACTTCTTCCTCTCTCTAAAATCACCTCTCTTTCTCACTCCAATCCCTCTCTTTCTCACTCTAAAAAAATGACTTCCTTTTCTCCACTCAAGTGAAGACATCATCCCTATTTATAGGCAGAATTAGGATTTGTCTTTTTTACTTTTAGTTTTTTTTTTCACTTTTTACTTTTTTAGTCATTGGACCACTTTTCTTATTTTAGTATTGGACTAGTTTTCAAATTATACATATAGTCTTGGACTATTATATGAGCCAAAATATAAAGTATGTATATTTAATGTATTAGACCAGACAAAATACGGTATCTACAGCTGCCCCCCCTTTGAGCACGCTTCTGATCTCAGAAGGTGTACAAAGGTGTAGATAAGTATTTTGGTCGGTAGAAGAAAACGATAAGTATTTTGATCGGTAGAAGAAAATAATATATGAAATAGGGAATAGAAACCTTGACTAAATAAGGCTCTTTGAGATGGAATGGGAGCGAAATGGACCTGGATAGACACAGGCTTCGACCTCGCTCAATGCGAGTTCGATTTAACTGAGATATTTAAAAGGGTCCGGACCTGGATGGATGCAGGCTTCGACCTTGACTCAGTGCGAGTTCGATTTAACCGTAGGTATTGAAATGGACCAGGCGCTGACACCGGGCTTCGACCGCGACCAAGTTGGGTTCGATTTAACCGAATATATTTGAAAGGAAAATGGACCTGGATAGACACAGGCTTCAACATCGACTCAATTCGGGTTCGATTTAACCACATTAATTGAAAAGAAAATGGACCTGGCGCTGATACCGGGCTTCGACCTCGACTCAATTCAGGTTCGATTTAACCATATTAATTGAAACAGACCCGGCACTGACACCGGGTTTTGATCGCGACCAAGTCTGGTTCGATTCAACCGAAGATATTTGAAAGGAAAACAGACCTGGATGGATGCAGGCTTCGACCTCGACTTAGTGCGGGTTCGATTTAACCGTAGATATTTGAAACAAAAATGGACCAGGTGCCGACACTGGGCTTCGACCTCGACTCAATATGGGTTCGATTATAACCATACTAATTGAAATGGACCAAGCGCTGACACTGGGCTTCGACCAAGACAAAGTCGAGTTCGATTTAACCGAAGATATTTGAAAGGAAAACGGATCTGGATAGACACAAGCTTCGAGCTCGACTCAATTCAGGTTCGATTTAACCATATTAATTTTTGTTGAAGTTGGCTTATGCAAGTCTCATATGACAACAAAAGCTAGACTAATGCATGCTTTAAATGTTGGAAAATCATGTGTGAATTTCGAAAGAATATCACTAAGTCATGCACCTGAATTTGTCAGAACAATTAATGCGGTGCATGTTTATGCAATGTAATTCTTGAACATAAATGTAAAGTAGTGATTTTGGATGCATGCATGCTATGCATGATTGTGAACATTTATAAAAAAATTATATGATGATTTTTTAGCCATATCCAACCCCCTTTAGAACAATCACTTGGCCTAGGATCATGGACTCGCAATGAAGTATCGAGCATACTTTTAGGAAAATGATACATTCTTATTTATTAGTTTATGCCCCTGTATTTGGCTCCATGTCAGTGGTGAATAATTTCTCTGCTTCTCTTCTGTACTTTAATTGCAATCCTCCAATCACGCTTTAGCCTTCGTTATGTGCATATTAATTTTCTCGTGATGACTTTACAGATTCCCCCTCGTACTCAGACTGCCTTTCTTAGTTCCTATTCCTTTATTTTTTCTTTTTTAATTAGCTTTCACCTAACCAAGCTTATGCTTCTGAGTTATTTCAAGAGTAATTAATGATATCTTAGAATTGAGAGGAATAAGAAATAATGAAAATAAAGATAAGATGAAGTATATGTATTTGTCAACTGAGAAAATAATCTATAGAGACCAAAATGAAACGATGTCCATTAGAGGCTTTGAGTGTGATGGGACCAATGACGTCTATGCCCCACATAGATAACGGCCAAGGCGCGGCCATTACATGTAAAGGGGATGTGGGTACGTGAATTTCATCCGTATAAATTTGACATTTATGACATTTCTTGGTGTACTTATTGCAGTCAGATTCTAGAGTTAACCAATAATATCATGCTCTCAAGATTTGTTTAGCCATCATATATCCATTAGCATGAACTCCACAAATTCCTTCATGAACTTCCTCTATGATTTGATTTGCTTCCTTTGCATCAACACATCTTAAGAGCATCATATCATGGTTTTTTTGTAGAGTATTTCACCATTCAGGAAGAAACCCATGGATAATCTTCTAATAGTGCGTTTATCATTCTCAGAAGCTTTAGATGGATATTCTCTATTTTTTATATACTGCTTGATGTCTTAATACCATGGTCTTGTATCTGGCTCTTCTTCAATAGTCATACAGTGAGCAGGAAAATCTCGCTTCTCAATTTTTATGGTTTGCAGTTCTTCCTTAAAGTCTACGGTGAACATGGATGCTAGAGTTGCCAGTGCATCTGCAATTTGATTATCCTCTCTGGGTATATGGTCAAATGATATCACTTCAAAATTTCGGCTTAGCTTAATTACATGTTTGTTGTAAGATACCAGCTTAGAGTCTCTAGCTTCCCATTCCCCGTTTAGTTGTCGTATCACCAATAGCGAATCTTCATACACTCGAAGCTTCTTTATCTTTATATCACAAGATGCTTGAATTCCCATGGAACATGCCTCATATTCTGCCACATTATTTGTATAGTCAATGCATAATTTTACCGTGAATGAAAAAAAAATTCCCTCAGGTGATATGAGGATTACCCCAATTCCATGCCCTACATCATTAGATGCTCCATCAAATAACATTGTTCATAATTCTGGGCCTGCAGATTCTTCTTCATTTTTGAATATGACTGAAACACTATCATCAGGGAAATCAAACTTCATAGGCTCATAATCTTGCATTGGTTGATCTGCCAGATAATCAGCAAGTACGATTCCTTTTATTGACCTCCTCGTGACATAGACAATATCATATTCTGTGAGTAACATTTGCCATTTAGAAATCCGTCCAAAAAGTGACGGCTTTTCAAAGATATACTTGATAGGGTCCATCTTTGAAATTAATCAAGTGGTGTGGTATAACATATATTGTCTAAGCCGATGAGCAACCCAGGCCAATGCACAACACGTTTTCTCCAACATCGAATAATTAGCCTCATAATTTGTGAACCGTTTGCTTAAATAGTATATTGCTTGTTCTTTCCTTACAAAAGCGCTATGCTGACCAAGTACGCAATTCATGGATTTTTCTGTTACTGTAAGATACAAAATGAGTGGACGCCCTGGAGTTAGAGGAACAAGTATAGGCGGATTTTACAAGTATTGCTTGATCTTCTCAAAAGCAATTTGACAATCATCATTCCATCCTTCTGTATCACTTTTGCGGAGAAGTTTAAAGATAGGTTCACAAGTTGTAATTAGTTGTGAGATAAAACAGGCTATGTAATTTAATCTTCCCAAGAAACCTCCAACTTCCTTTTGAGTTTGAGGTGGCGGCATATCAATGATGGCTCGAACCTTGTGAAGGTCAACTTTATTCCTTCCTTGCTCATGACAAAACCAAGTAGTTTCCCTGAAGACGTTGCGAATGTACATTTTGTCGGGTTAAGCTTTAACTGGAACTTTCTCAACCGTCCAAATAGCTTTCCCAGAGTGACCGTATGATCTTCCCCTTGACGAGATTTCACAATCATATCATCAACGTACACTTCGATTTTTTTATGCATCATCTCATGAAACAGTGTTACCATTGCCCGCTAGTAAGTCGCCCCTGCATTCTTCAGACCAAATGGCATAACCTTATAACAAAATGTACCCCACAAAGTTATAAAATTCGTATTTTCACGGTCTTCAGGAGCCATTTTAATTTGGTTATACCCTGAAAAACCAGCCATGAAAGAGAAGGTTGAATGTCCTACAGTGTTATCTACTTAGACATCGATATGGGAGCAATGGAAAATTATCCTTGGGGCTTGCCCGATTTAAGTCTCTATAATCAACGCACACCCTTACTTTCTCTTTTTTCTTCAGCACTGGAACTATGTTAGCAACCCATTCAGGGTATTTTGCTACTTCTAGAAAACTCACATCTACTTGCTTTTTAACTTCTTCTTTGATCTGTACCAGCATGTCTGGTTTCATTTTCCTTAACTTTTGTCTCACTGGTTTACTTTCGGGCATAAGTGGCAAATGATGAACCATGATATCAGTGTCTAGACCTGGCATATTTTGGTAAGACCGTGCAAAGACGTCAATATACTCTTTGAGTAAGTCAATTAATTTTCGGCGGCTTTGGCTTGTCATAGAAGTTCCGATTTGGACCTCTTTCGTCTCTCCCTCCAATCCCAAATTTATCACCTCCGTTAACTCTTGATATGGTTGAGTTATTTTTTCATCCTCCTCTACCATTCTTAACATTTCCAGAAATGGTTTGAAATTATCATCGTCACTTTCATCTGACTCTACGCTAAGAATGTGATTGTCAAAGTTATTGCTTATGCTCTTGTTTTCAAAATCACCGTTCTCAAACCTGAACCAGATTATTGGATGAAAGGAAGGCAAGAAAAGAAAATAAAAAATGCATGAGTATAAACATCATTTACATATGGGAAAAAAATAGACATGAAAGGAAGAACAAAAAGAACTGGAATTGTATTTATTATTAACAGAAGGAAACGAAACAAGTTTTTAGACTTTAATTCAAAAGATGACATGAAACAAATGAAAATGTAGGCCTATAACAACGAAATTCCTAAGACCTTAGGCAGAATTATTATAATTTTGACATTATTACTCTTGAAAATTCCCAAGAAGCACTGGTAGCTCGGTGACGTCCCAATTGTTAAGCTCATGACCTGAATCGTATCGAGAAACCAAGTCCTCTGTACTTGCACTTGATAATTTTCTCAAGATTGCAAATATTGAAAGCTCCGCGATATCATCTTCAAGGTTGTACTGCTCTACTATAACCGGTTCTTCAAATGAAATTCCCCCACTTCTAAAAGATTTAGAAATATGGGGTATATTGCCATTTCCACATTGAATTCCCTATTTTCAAGCCTAGCAATCCTCTTTTCTTTCTTTTGAACTTCCACTCTTCTCTATCAGCCTTGGTCGGTCTATATCCAAGTCCAAACTTTTGCTCATTCTTGTCCTAGTCGATTAACTTATGTATTGCTTGATGCTCACTCCCGAGTCCCTTACCTGGTTGGTATCCCCATTTTATCATCAACTTTGCAACCATCTGAGATGCATTTGATAGGTTTGTCATTGGAGAGGGTTTTCCACTAGCAACAAACATGGTGTTCGCAATCTCAAATGATCGAAATGAGCACTTCAATGCTTCTTATGCCGCCTCGTCATATGGCATGGTGGCTGGCTTGGATATCAATAAATCTTCTTCCCCATATATACAAATGAGTTTATGATCCATTATGAATTTCAGCTTCTGATGTAAGGAAGACGATACCGCTCCCAGCAGAGTGAATCCATGGTCGACCCAAAAGGAAACTGTATGCTGGATTTATGTCCATCACTTGGAAAATAATATTGAATATGCATGGTCCGATTCGAATAGGTATCTCTATGTCTCCGATTACTTCTCTTCTGGTACCATCGAATGCTCTTACTATCATCATGCTCGGTCGCATATGTGTCGCGTCCACAGGGAGCTTTGTAAGTGTGGATCTTGGCATCACATTTAGAGATGAGTTGTTATCAATCAATACTTTTACAACTACATAATCCTTATATTCTACAGATATATGTAGAGCTCTGGTGTACCCAGTACCATCGGCAGGGATTTCATCATCTATGAAAGTGATAAAATTCGATGCGATAATATTTCCCACAATTTCACTCAACTTCTCCACCGTAATGTCACGACAGACATATGCTTGATTCAAAACCTTCAATAATGCTTGATTCAAAACCTTCAATAATGCTTGGCGATATGGTTCAGAATTCAGAAAGAGTGACAATAAAGATATGCGAGCAGGTAAGCGATTAAGTTGTTCTATCACCTTATACTCGTTTTGCTTGATGAGCTTAAAAAATTCACATACTTCTTCTTCAGACACTGCTCTTTCTTTCTTCGTACCTCTTATTATATCTGGATCTATCACTTGGCCGCCATGCATTTCTCCTTGGAATTTATGACCATTGTCACCTTCTTTGGCCTTCCTTTCATTTGCCTTTCAAACACATCGCTTTTATCCATTTTCAAAACTTCTAGCGTGTAGCATCTGCCACTCCTCGTCATTCCACCTACTCCCGAAATATTAGTTATGGGGAGATTGAGGTCAGACGGATTTAGCTCTTGAGTTTTATCGTTACCGCTTGTAATAACCTCATATCCGTACGTCCATGGTACTGCTCTTGAATCTTTGTAAGCAAATGCACCCGGTATTTGAATGATGATAGGCATCGGAGCATAAGACGTAGTGGTGTGAGTTGACTTTTCCTCGCAATGTATTGTGAGAGGTTTTGAAATATAGGATGACATTTCAACATTAACTTCAGATGATTCTTTAGTTATCATGAGGACTAAAGAGTCATCTTCTTGTTATTCCCTTTCTCCTTTATGACTTATTGTAAGTATCTTTGCATCCAACAACTTTTGCACTTCCATTTTAAAATCAGCACAATCCTCAATTGTATGCCCCGTATCATTCTTATGAAATAAACAATCAAAGTCATGCATATGCTTCCTAGAAACGCTCTCATCCTCTAAGCGTATTGGGTAGGTGTACCCTGCTCTAGAAAGAAGATGGAAAAGTGTTTCCATTGACGTGCTCACATCTTCCACGTCCCTCTTTCCATATGAAAAATATTCCTCAATTGCATTTACAGTAGGATTCCCGTGATTTGGTAGAGGGTTGGAATTGATATCTTTTCCCATTAGCCTTTTTGAAATTCAATTATCCAGCCTTAATCAGTGCCTGTACTCTACCTTTTAATGTCGTGCAATTCTCAGTCGAATGTCCCACTGCCCCAACATGATAATCACAGCGAGCAGTCAGATCATACCACCTTGGGTATGGTGGTTGTAGATGTTCATAAGGAATCGGCACCAATTGATTATTCCGTATCAATTGAGGTAAGAGTTCTGTATATGACATGAGGATTGGATCATATTGGATAAAACATTGATTATTTCTATTTTTCCTCAGAGGCTGATCAGCCTGACCAACATTTTGCTGGTGAGTCGGTGGTCTGAAACCCGGTCTCGGGTTATTTTGAAATACTGATTGTTGAGAGTGATAATTGTACGGAATTTGCGAGGTATTTACCACATATGATGTCACAGATTTGGGCCCCTCACTATACTTTGGAAATCCTGATCCCGGGTTCACAGCTTGTCATGGGTACCTGGAATTGATCATCTGTAAATCCCTATCTTTTCGCTTAAATAGAGGCCCATTTTTTACTGATGATGTATCTGATACGATTTCTAAAATTCTTCCATTCTTTGTCCTGTACTCAATCTTTTCACCGATCATTATGATGTTAGAAAAGTTGTTTGAAGCGTTTCCAATCATCCTGTCATAGAATGGAGGTCTCAAGGTGTTAATAAACATTCCAGCCATCTCCTTGTCTGACAATGGGGGGTGTACCTGAGCAGCTAATTCCCTCCACCTTTGTGCATATTCTTTAAAACCTTCTGTAGGCTTTTTCTTCATCCTTTGTAAGTCCAAACGATCATGGGCTATGTTTATGTTGTACTTATATTGTCTTAAAAAAGCATCTGCTAGATCTTTCCACCTCTGAATATGTTGGTTATCCAATTGGATATACCAACGAGATGCGGCCCCCATCAGGCTATCTTGAAAGAAATGAATCAGTAGCTTATCATCATTTGCACAAGCAGTCATTTTTCTGCAATACATAATAAGGTGACTTCTGGGGCACGTACTACCATCATATTTTTCAAACTCAGGTAGTTTGAATTTATGTGGGATGTTCACATCAGGGACAAAACATAATTAGGTGGCATCAATGGTACCGTATACATCAGATCCTTCAATAGCATGTAATCTCTCCTCTAGAAAGTCCAATTTGTCTTTCGATCGTGGGTCGTCACTTGGCTTGGTAATAGGCTTCTGCATCTTTGGGTCTTCAACATCGGTTACAATGATTGGCTCATTAGTGAGTTCGCCTTGTGGAGTGAAAGCTTGGTTGTGACCACATGCCATTGTGGATGGGTTGTACCCAGTTTTCTTTGTCTGCATTGTGTCCTGGACATTTAGAAATGGATGATGCTGGATATTTATTGGTGGTGAAGCATGCTGAAACTGGTCAACCTGACGTTGATAGGTTGGAGTGAACCCATGAGGGTAAAGTGGAGTATCGTTTGACACTTGCTTTTGTGATGATTGAGCCCCTTGCGGATTTTCAAAACAGGCATTTCCCTTACTTGCGGCGAGGAGTTCAAGGACTTTAGCCATTTGCTCTTTTAGCTCCCTAATATCTTCCTTCATTTCCTCTCGCGATTGCTTTCTTTCTTGCTCGTCCATGACCCTAACTTGAGCTCGAGTTCGATAGGGATGCCGAAGTTGTCGGGCTATCTTTGAAAAATTTCTTTAAAATAAATAAATATAAAGCAATGAGATGTAGATTTTTTTTAATCAAAAGAAGAAATAATAAGAATCAATTTATGCATGAGAAATGATACTGCGCAAAGTGAAAGTTCTAAAGTAATCAATTTCATTCAATTAGTAGAGTCATCCACTACATTTGAGTATGTAGAAGTCAATTACATTACTTCATAATATGAGTTCATACAAAACGACCAAAATGACCCAAATCCCGGTTGACTTCTTTCAAAAACTTAGACAAGTTCTCCCCATTAGGATGGATGGGCAAGACATTTCTCTTAAAAAATGAAGCTTGTTCCGCCAACTTCCCCGCTCTCACAGCCATGCCTTTAAGCCATTTCACAGCCTGCCCAGATCGTTGTCAAATCGAGTTGTACTCTTGTTGTAGCAACTGATAATCATATCTCAATATATCAACATTAGCATCATTGTTTCTTGCCAACTTCTCTGCCACGTTTTGATAAGCTCTAACTTGGTGCTCAAGGCTTGCGATGACTTTCAATAATTCTTCAGAATCATTTGTTGACTCAGTCTTCTTAACTTTCTGATTCTCTAAATCAACTTGCAAATTATCAACGATTCGTCGTAATGCGTCATATTGTTCTTCTAACTCAACGATGTACGCATTTTTCTTATCAACAGTTCCCTTCACCTCTTCTAGAATTTCTCGTACCAGTTTATTTTTTCTCTCTAACTTCACGATTTAATCCTTTTGTTCGTAGATTACCCCTCGCAAGTTCTCATTGTCTTCCGCCATCTTTCTAATTTTGTTGCTCAATTGGCGAGTGTCAGTTCCCAACTCTGAGTTTTTTCGCTTCAGATGTGCCCGATCCTCAACTTTATTTCTCAACTCTTTGAGTCGTTCTTCAACTTCGATTATGTGTTTCTTAGACAAATTCACCTCGACTGCTAGTCGTCTGTTTTCTTCCAAGATGGCTAGAACTTTTTGTGGCTTCTCATATAACTCATCTAGCTCCTTCTTTTTAGCAATCTTTTGATGAACTTTCAGTGATTTGGCTGATGGTACATCCTCAACTGGTAAGGCAATAATTACTTTGTTTCTACTTTCAAGCCATGATTCATACTCCTTTGTGCAGTTCATGCGATTCTTCTCTTTTCGCATCCTTCTTGTTATTTTTCAAGCTCCAATCAGCTGCTGCGAGTTTTTGTTCTATTTCTTGAGAATCGTAACTAACTTCAATATCCGTCAATGCATGCATGGTGGGGACAAACTGTCTCATGTATAATTGATGGAGTGCCATTAACGGAGCATAACTAGTACAACCCCATGGTCCCGGGAGCGGAACCCATTGAAAATCACCACATCTGTAGATCATTGGTGTTAACGGCATCCTGTGGGCTTTCCAAATAACATCTTCATCTCTAAACTTGGATAGGTATGAGAGTCAAGCCCCTTTTGTGGGAAACTGAGGATTCCATTTGGCCATTCCAAATTCTGCAATAGGGATCCTCGTCTTCATCCATGAACTTGAAAACTTAACTTGAGGACATTTGAAATCTAGCGAACATCTTAAATGGCTGAGAATCCAAATACACAAAAGAGTTGAAGAGTCAATGAACTTTCCTTTTCCAGACACTCGGATATGATTTAAAGAACGGATAGTCTCAGCGAGAATTGAGATAACAGGGTTAGCACCATGTTCGACTTGAAGGAACATTTTTATCACTTTATCATCCATATAACCTTGGATCTTTGGAAATAACACGGTGCCATAAATACACAGAGCATAAAGAGTCATGCCCTTATCCTCCTTCAAGAAATTTTGGGTGAGATCTAGGAAGTAATCCAACGGTAGACACTCATTTCCCCCTTTAACTTTCAACCTTTTCTCAATCTCAGACGCATGGACAGTACCCAAGAGCTTAGACAAAGCTCTTTTCAATGTGAGCTTTTTGTCATAGTTATAAACTTTGTCTGCATTTTACAACGGGACATTCAGTAGTGCTTGATATTCTTCAATTTTGAGAGTAAGATCGATTATTCTGAAGGTGAAACATCTATAATGAGGGTCCCAGAAATGCATTAAAGCTTCAAGGACGGGAACATTGACTACAATATACAACAGATAAGCCATACGACCATATTTTCCGACAAACAAACTTTTCTGCTCTGGTGAAAAATCCTCTCATATCTTCTTCAACCTCTCCAAATCAATGAATGATAACTCTATCTTAGTGATTGATGGTATAAGAACAACGTCTTCCTTTTTCAGACAATCTCCTTTATGTTTCTGCGATTCTTCTGACCATTGGGCTACCGTAACTTGATCTTTTATCACACTCGAAGTGGGAGTCATAGTCTCTAAAATATGAATGAATTGAATACTTATTTACAATCCCATTACGTAGCATGATGCATGTATGCAAAATAGAAAGATGAAGTTAGAAGCAAAACAATGAAGAAAAGACATGTTTAAGTGACACAAGACATATATACATGCACAAAATTAATCATGATTTCAACAGAAATCTAACGTTGGTTATGATGTGGGCCCTAAGAGCATAATACATGTGTGGTTGGGCTCTAAAAATCTATTAATAGGCTCCCAGGTTGTCCATATGTTATCTGAATAGAGTAATATGCCCCCCAAACGGTATCCCGAAAGGGTCGACCTGAGTGAGAACTTTCATGAACCTGCACGGGAACCTCAATTCCACGAAGGCATTCCATTACTCACTCTCGCTAATCCTAAAGGAAAAGCCCAGGTATGGGGCTAGTATATGTGTGTGAATAATAAGAATTCTGCAAACAAACATACATCTAAAAGCAAACTTTGTACAACTATAAGCATGAAAAAGAAAAACAATGAATCAAATAACAAACAAAGAGCCATACAAGAAGGATAACATGTGATAAATTTTTAGCTTGACTCTCTACCGATCTAAAAATGGTTAGACCGATTGCGTCCCCAGCGGAGTCCCCAAGCTGTCGCAACGTGCACGCAACGCGAAGCGGCGATTAAAAAAATCATTTTTGCAGGAAAAAGAAATTTGGAGTCGTCACCAATTATTTTAGGTTGTGATTGGTCACCCAATTTTAAGATAAAAATTTTGGACTACGAAAACTCAAAGTTGGTTCGGGAGTCGTTTGTGCGTGGGGAAAGAATTAGCACCCCACAACACCCATTATAAAATGGTTATAAAATTTAATCAAATGCTATCGAATTTTTTATTTTAAGGAAAAGATTAAAGAAATTTATTTTTGAATGTCCCATTTGGTGCATTTGGTATCATAAAAATGAACAAAATAAATTACCTTTAATGGGTGGTTCAAAGACCATTGAAAAATTATTTTTTTGTATTCTTATATCTTTTTAAATCAAAGCATTATTAGAGTTATTCTCGGTATCCCAATAATAACTCCCCACCTCAGTAGTTCGAGAAGTTTGGTATCCCGAAAATCTCAAAGGTCATCGTCGATTTTTGTTTAGTGAAAATTAAATAATGGAAGTAACAAAATTTAAATCTAATTGTAAAAAAAACATAATCCACACATACATGAACATTAACTCTAATAATAAGGGAATAATGCAAGAATCACATTATAAGCATGACGATATAAAAATGCTAAATAAATAAATATTGTAAAGAAAATAAATGTCATAATTACAACAAAAGGGAAGTAAAAGAATACAGATAAAGTTATATGATGTCAAATTATAGAAAACATAAAATATTGAGATTATATAAAACATGCATAAAAAAATAATACATGCAAGTATAAAGTAAAAAATAACACTATGTAATAAATGGAAGAAAAAGAAAGAAAAATAAATTTAAACAAAAAAAATTAAGAAAAAGCCACGGTACCGTGGCTTTTCTAGCATGCAACAGAGGAAAATCTCCTATGTGTTTACTTTTTTTATAATATAATATATTATGATATAATAATAATAGTAATAATAATAATAATAATAATATTAAATAAATAAATGATAACAAAATTGAAAGAAAAATGATGAAAAACAAGAGATTTTTTTACACAAATATGTCCATTTTTTAATTTTTTTTGACTACTTAGTCTTCTAATTATCATTTTTTCTTCCTTCCCTATTAGTCATTGCTAATCAAATAGTAAAGGAGATGATCATGGATGATAATTAGTTCAAACAAGTGTCACAAAAATGATTAACACAATTTTTTAAAAAGAAAATACTTGTAGTAAAATTGCAAATTTCAACACTTAGATATTTGTATAATCTTGTAGAGAGGTTTTACTCTCTATTTTATACATTGTTATGTGTGAGAAATTATTCTAGGAGATCTTTGCATCAAATGTACACTTTCAACCCATTAAATGGTTGATTCACATTGAGTTAATTTTTCCACTCCTCAAAAGCTTTATCCTCATCCTCATTAATAGAGTTGATGACAAAGACATCATTATCCAACTTGTAAAGAAATCATCAATGCATGAAAGTAAATGATTCAGATTTAAAGTATGAGAAATGATAAAGAATGAACAATCAACTTATGTATGAAAAAAAAGATACAAAAGATATCAACTACATGAATATGAAGAAGAGAGATGAACAAGATATATTATGACCAAATGTATAAGACATTTAAGCTACCTTAAGAAAAAGAATGGAAGAAGATGAAAATAATAGAAGTGTAGAACTTCTTCCTCTCTCTAAAATCACCTCTCCTTCTCACTCCAACCCCTCTCTTTCTCACTCTAAAAAAATGGCTTCCTTTTCTCCACTCCAAAGAGACCCCCACTCAAGTGAAAACATCATCCATATTTATAGGCAAAATTAGGGTTTACCTTTTTTACTAGAAGTTGCTCCAACTTCTAGTACTTATATTAATTTTTAACTTATAAAATTACATTTGAATTTTTTTTAAAGTTTTTTCATGTGCTTTTTCATTTCAAAAATATTAAGGAATATTATCTTAATAAATTTAAGACATACAACTTATCATTACATTAAAAATATTAATACATCATTAACAAATGATGATATAAGACATATTTAAAAACAATAACATAAATAATTATTCAAGGCGGTACATAGAAAGTTCAAAATATATAATTATTATTGTCTAAAAAGTAAAAAAGTTGTTAATAATTTATTTATTTTTTAATATTTAATTTGAATTTTACAAAGGACACTTCATAAATTTTATGAAATAGTGAGGGTAATACATGTCCAAATGAAAGCTTGAACCCAGGAGATGAAAAATAGGACTCTAAATATTAACAAAATCTTGGTCCAACAAATTTCTTTCTTGTATTGCAAGAAAGAAAATAAAAAAAATGAGCGAAAAAATAGGACTCTGAAAATATTGTGTATATCATTATTTTCACTAGTGTTTAAATTACAAAAAGGCAGAGAGAAAACCTCAAGATTCCCCCTACTTGTTGTCCTTCTAATTATGATGAATCTGAAAATAATTTGAATTTTGAAAGTCTGCAAAATTGTTGTTGCTGCTGGTAGTGCATGGTAGAAGAACCAAAATTTCTTGCGTATTTTGTATTTTTCTTTTTTTTTTCTTAATAAAGCTAACATGCTTTTGATTTTCTTTATTTTCTAGGCAGCGAAAATTTTCTCAATAAATCCAACATTTCTCAACAAAGACTAAAGTGGATTTCTAATAAACATAAGTAGAACTCATACAAATAGAATAGTACTTCATGTTTCTTAAAAAACTAAGTAAGAAATTGGCCATCTTCCCTAATTCATATATACTATGTTAAACCCTCTTCCTCTTGAGAAGTTTGGAAACGGTCGACAACCTTCTAGAAGAAATTACAAAACAAAGTTTAGAGGTGTGAACATGAGGGAACATCCAAAGAGTTACAAAATCTTGATACTTACTCAAGTTTTTATCTTTGCAAATCGCCGTCCATCCACGTGTTAGAACATAATACTTATCGGCCCATATTGTATACTTCATCGGGAATTGGTTTCCTTGCAAATCGTAAACTGTGATCAAAATTCCTTCTTCTAGAGTATCTTCTTCCGTCAACAATGGAATAAGAAAACTTTCACCGTCTTCTTTGTTTATAAGAAGTCTACTTAAATCATTTTTCACATCGCTCTCCGTCAATTGCTTCTCGAACAGTCTGCTGTAAATCCTGACGAAATCTCTCATGAAAACTAGAACATGTGAAATTAATGGTGGGTTATAGGTATTGTCGTAAAAGGACTCAACCACCTCATTGATTTTCAAGGACTTGTTTGATTTATGTGACTGGATTTTTTTGGTGAGTTGGGGTTTTTCAGGGAGATTGCTTTTCAA
>QANY01005068.1:0-61605 GCA_003255025.1 Datisca glomerata
TCCAAGCTTAGCTTGCCTACTAGCTGAATCTTTCTTTAACACCACCTGAAACTTGCTTACCAACATCTGCAGCGTGCTTAATGTACTCATCATTAACCATTGTTAGAGGTCGTGGCCTCCCCTAAGGGAGGGAGAGGCAAAAACAAAAACCAGAATTTTAGAGAGAGGGGAGAGTTTCTCTCACTAAAAAAACCAGAATTTATTTTTTGGTTGTGTACATCAATTGGATCCCATCCTTCAATACCAAGATCAATATCAAGATGCTTAAGGATTCTTGACTTGGTTGAAATCTCAACAAAGATTCTAGCGAAGTCTCTTTTCACTCCTTTTGCAGTCAAGTGATCTGTGTATAGGGGTTTACCCACTAAACTAGCAATGTAGCTTAGAGCTTCAGAGGTTCTCAACTCAAGGGGAACATTACAAAGTTTCACACAAATGGGGATCTTAGCTAACTTTTCCTTTGTGAATTTGACATTAGGCTCCCATGGTTGAAGAATAAGAGGTTTCCCTAACAAATGCCAAGGTCCATCTTTAAAAAATTATCTGTTTTCTAAGTTATCAAAATTTTAGAAGAGTCCTTTGGAAGCTTGAACATCAAGGAAACCTCTCCCTTTCCAAAGCTGCAACGCAATCCTCTCAACCAAGTGTAATGAAGTTGTTTTACCCACAAATAGCCAACCAAACAAGTCTCCCATTTGGCAAAGCTTTCTTTGGTAACAAAGTCAGGGAGATTAACAATGACCCTATGTTTTTCATATATTGTAGACTCTTGAAGCTCAAGCTCAAACCTACTAGGTTGGCTTCTTTTAACTTTATCAGCCCAAGATCCATCATTTGGTTGAGCTTTAGGTGAAGCTTCACAAAGTTTTTGGTAGATTGTGTTGCCCTTAAGGGTTTCAGAAATACCCTTAGCAGCATCCTTCTTATTCTTTAAAGGTTACAAATGTTTGGGGGAGGATAATACTTACAATTTCGTCTGAACCCCTGAGTTTCATATAACTCAAGATCATCAACTACTTGATTGTATTCTGGAAAAATGGAAGAATGAGGTTTTCGAGCTGTTGGAGAAGATGAAGCTGACGTGGAGGAGTCCTTTCCATGCTTAGGTGGTAGTACAAAGGTATCTGAAACATGCTCCAAGGATGTCTTGAGCAAAGGCAAGGTCAAATCCTCTTTATGTTCAGGTACAACTGTAATTAAGAGAGGCTGTCCTTGCTCTGGGTTTTGGGGCAGGTTTTCTGTCCTTGATGAAGCTGATGTGGAGGAGTCATATCCATGCTTAGGTTGTAGTACAAGGGTACCTAAAACGTGCTCCAAGGATGTCTTGGGCAAAGGCAATGTCAAATCACCTTTATCTACAGGTACAGCCACATTTAAGACTGATTGTCCTTGTTTCGGGTTTTGGGGCAGGTTGTCTGTCCTTGCAAGCAAAGTTTTAGCTTTCTTGTTGCCAAAGGTATGCAAGAGTAGGTGTCCTTTCTCCTTTTGCTTTTGTCCTTTCACTTTTTTTATCAGAATGCATGTCATTGTCTGTACTCCATGCACAACTAGGGTTAGCTAGAATTGGTGAGGTGGCAGGAGTTTATTGGCTCTCAAATACAGCCTCATTGACCAATGGAAAAAAGATTTCACCCTTGTTCATCTCTCCCCTTCGTGCTCCTGCTTTGGCCAGAGAACCCTTGGTGATTTGCCTGAGTTTTTCAGACAAGGGAAAACTTGTTTGCTTCTGAACATGCTATTTGTCCTTAGAAGCACCTGTAAAAGCTTCATTTACAAAAACATAGGGCTCCACCTAAGGATGAAGGAACCCTTAAAGCACTAGAATCCAGGAATAACAAGTCACTGTGTACCTGAGAAAAAGGGACCAAAGAAATGTGCCCACAAGACATTGAAAGCTCATCCAAACCTTTGATTTGCTCCTCATTAGAGCTAGAAGCAGCCTCATCATTGCCATTAATGGCCATTTGGACCTTTCCTCCCTTATTTAATGAGTCAAGGTTGTGTAGCTAAAGGTGCCAAAACAAGTAGCATGCTCCTCGTCATCTCCATTAATACGAGCATCAAGTGCTTCTGCCACATTTAGTGCACGAACACACACTTTTTTTTCACGAACTTCTTTGTTCTCCATAACTAAAATCTTGTCCAAACTTGGAGATTCCTCCAAGGAAGAGCTAGAAGCAACTCTGACTTCTGGGTTTTCCAGCATCGAACTCCCATCTCCTTTAAACTTTAGAACAGCTTCATGAGACTGAAAGCTCATCTTACCTGAACTTTTCTTACTGATCTTTGAACCTTGCTGAGTCTTGGTTTCAAAATAAGCATCATTCACCATTTTAGAAACTAAGCTCAGCTCCTCCCAGAGGAGGAGCAACAGAAAACCCTCACCTGGTTTCTAGAGAAAAGGGAGAGCTTCTCTCTCTAGCAGTGTATAGCTTCAAGCAGTTCTATGCTCATCTTTAAGATGTTGAATCAATGGAGTCGGTGTTAAATTGCCATAACTACTCCGAGTTGAAGAAAGTGAAATTGGTAGCCATCGAATTCATGGATTATGGTATCATTTGGGTGACCAATTAGGGTTGAATCGGAAAAGGAATGGTGAGAGACCAGTTGAGACTTGGGAAGAGATGCAGGCAAGGATCTTTACCAAAAGTTATAAAGCTTGAGGCAAGGATCAAGGAGTGTGAAATTCTATTTCAAAGAGATGTAGATTGCTATGATTCGAGCCAATGTGGAGGAGGACCGAGAGGCTACAATGGCAAGATTCATAGTTGGCCTAAATCGAGATATTGCAAATGTGGTGGAGTTGCAACACTATGTGGAGTTGGAGGACACGGTTCACATGGCCATCAAAGTGGAGCAACAACTAAAGAGGAAGGGCTCCATGAGGCTAGGGTAGGGCAGCAATCAAATTCATCCTCTACCTCTTGGAAATCGAATTGGAAGAAGGAGGAGAAGTCAAGTTTCAAGCCAATGGCCGAGGTCTCCAAGGACAGCAAAGTTGGAAGCACATCAAACCAAGGTAAACCCGATTCCCAACCATCGAGAACTCGTGATACTGAATGTTTTAAGTGTTTGGGAGTATGTCTATTGCTTCTCAATGTCCAAACAAGAGAGTGATGATCATGAGAGAAGATGGAGATATGGAAATTGAAAGTGAATCCGAAGAGGAGTCCATGCCACCATTAGAAGATGCAAGTGACCATGAAGAACCGGTTGATGGCGAACTTTTGGTGACAAGAAGAGCTCTTAGTGTCATAGCCAAAGAAGATGAGAAGGTACAATGTGAAAATATTTTTCATACTAGATGCCTTGTTAATGATAAAATGTGTATTATGATTATTGATGGGGGAAGTTGTACTAATGTGGCTAGCACATACATGGTGGAAAAACTAAACTTGCCTACACAAAAGCATCCTAATCCATACAAGCTGAAATGGTTGAATGATTGTGGGGAAATCAAGGTGCATAAGCAAGTGTTAGTTTCTTTCTCTATTATTGGCAAGTATAACGATGAAGTTTTGTCTGATGTCGTGTCAATGCAAGCAAGTCATCTTTTCTTGGGCAGGCCATGGCAATTTGATAGAAAAGCCACTCACGACCGTTACAAAAATAAATACTCCCTTGAAGTTAAATAGAGAGAATGAAAAACAAAGAGAGACTGAGAATGTAAAAAAACAGAGAGTGAAAAAAATCAAGAGAGTGAGAGTTCAAAAAAAGGAGTGGTTGAACAAACGAAAAGAGAATAAAATAGAGAGTTGGCCGAGAGGAGTGGGAAAAATCAAGAGAGGAAAAAAGAAAGTTATTTTGCAAACGAGAGAGTGAGATTAAAATAGCTTTGAGTTTCGACCGGCATTTGCTTGTACTTTTGTACAAAGAGGTTTGGGAATACATTTTCAAAGTGCTGTAAAAGAGATATGGTATTGCTAGGCAAATAGTGGTTATGTTCAGAGGCCAAAAGTGTTGGGGGAATTGAGCACCTAATTGATTTCATACTCGGAGCTCCCATCCAAAATAAACCCGATCATAGAAGATATCCAGATGAGATAAAAGAGCTGCAAAGACAAGTGTGCAAGCACATGAAAAAGGGGTATGCCCATGGAAGCATGAGTCCTAGTGTGATTCTCGTATTGCTTGTGGCTAAGAAGGAATGGACATGGACGATGTGCGTTGATCACCTAGCCATAAATAACATCACTATAGAGTATCACCATCTCAATCCTAGATTAGTTGGTATACTTGATGAATTGCATGTTCTTGTTTGTTTACTGAAATTGATCTTAAAAGTGGATATCATCAACTTAGCATGAAAGAGGGAGATGAAGGGAAAACAACATTAAAAACTAAACATGGATTGCATGAGTGGTTAGTAATGATTTATGGCTTAACTAATGCACGTAGTACATTCATGAGTTGATGAATCATGTCTTATGTACGTTCATGTGAAAACTTTTGGGAGTTAATAGGACACTCTCTACTTTATTGGGTACTATCATTCAAAAGATTTTACAGCAATGGGAGAAGTGGTTACCACATTTTGAGTTTGCATAAAATAGGTTTCTTCATTCTACTTTTTTGATTGTTTATGGCTATAATCCTTCAACTCCTACACATATATTACATTTACCTACAAATAAGCATGTTAATCATGTTGTAAGAAAAATGCAGATTTTATGAAGGATTTACATGCCAAGGTATGTGCTAACATTGAGGAGACGAATGAGCATTATGCGAAGCAAGACAATAAGGAGCATTTGAAGTTTGTTTTACAACCTATAATTTGGGTTCGGGGGCACATGCATGAGAAAAGGATTCCTACACAAATGAAATCAAAATTGCTACCTAATGAGAAAAATCAAGAGAGGAAAAAAGAAAGTTTTAATGCAAAAGAGAGTGAGATTAAGAGAGCTTTGAGTTCCAAGCAGCCTTTACTTGTACTTTTGTACAAAGAGGCTTGTTTTTCCCACTAACGAACTTAACCACTCTTTTCCTAGTGTTGTTACATCTATTTTGCAGGACTTTGAAGATGTTTTCCCCGAGGTGATACCAAAAGAGTTGCCGCCAATTAGGAGAATTGAGCATCAAATTGACTTTTGTATCCGGAGCTTCCATTCCAAACAAACCCGCTTATAGAAGCAATCCGGAGGAGACGAAGGAGATGCAAAAACAAGTTGATGAGCACACGGAGAAGGGGTATGTACGTGAAAGCATGAGTCCATGTGCTGTCCTTATATTGCTTGTGCCTAAAAAGGATGGAACATGGAGGATGTGTGTTGATTGTCGAGTCATAAATAACATCACTGTAAAGTATCGCCATCCCATTCCTAGAATAGATGATATGCTTGATGAGTTGCATGGTTCTTGTGTGTTTACTAAAATTGATCTAAAAAGTGGATATCATCAAATTAGGATGAAAGAAGTTGATGAATGGAAAACGGCTTTCAAAATAAAATATGGTTTATATGAGTGGTTAGTAATGCCTTTTGGATTGACTAATGCACCTAGCACTTTCATGAGATTAATGAACCATGTTTTATGTACTTTCATTGGAAAATTTGTGGTTGTTTGTTTTGATGACATATTGATTTATAGCATAGTTTTTGATGAGCATGCAATACATTTGAAATCTGTTCTTGAAGTTTTGAGAAAAGAAAAATTGTTTGCTAACCTTAAGAAATGTACCTTTTGCACGGATAAATTGGTGTTTCTAGGGTTTGTTGTTAGTGCTAAGGGAATTGAGCTAGATGAGGAGAAAATAAAAACAATTAGAGATTGGTCGATACCTAGAAGTATTGGGGAGGTTAGGAGCTTTCATGTGTTAGCTAGCTTTTATAGAAGATTTGTGAAAATTTTTAGCTCCATAGTTGCGCCCTTAACCGAAGTCAATAAAAAGAATGTTGGATTTAAGTGGGGTAATGAACAAGAAAAGACATTCAATTGCTCAAGGAAAAGAAAACCAATGCACCTTTGCTTGTTTTACCTAACTTTGCTAAAACCTTCGAAATTGAGCGTGATGCTTTAGGTTTAGGTGTGGGTGCTGTCCTAATGCAAGAGGGTCGACCAATTGCCTACTTTAGTGAAAAATTCAATGGAGTTGTTTTGAACTACCCAACATATGACAAGGAGATGTATGCTTTGGTGAGAGCTTTGGAAACGTGAAAACACCACTTGTGGACTAAAGAATTTGTGATTCACACGGATCATGAATCCTTGAAGCACTTGAAGGGACAACACAAGCTCAACAAATGACATGTCAAGTGGGTAAAATTCATATAGACTTTTCCATATGTAATCAAGTATAAGCAAGGGAAAAAGAACATTGTGGCTAATGCTCTGTCAAGAAGGTGATGATTTGAGGACAAATCCTTCTCTAGAGGGAGGGAATGATGAATATCTGGTTGTACAAGCTCAAATGATGGATT
Organism: Datisca glomerata; assembly: GCA_003255025.1. Classification (NCBI taxonomy): domain Eukaryota; kingdom Viridiplantae; phylum Streptophyta; class Magnoliopsida; order Cucurbitales; family Datiscaceae; genus Datisca; species Datisca glomerata. Next base: position 6,420 of record QANY01005068.1, read on the forward strand.
CATTTCAAGTAACAAGCGGTCCAATCACAAGAGCTAGAGCCAAGAAGATGGCTGAAGCACTCAATGGGCTAGTGGAGTAAGTGGAGGCCCAAACAAGTGTGGTGATGTCCAATTTTGGAAAAGAAGATGTTAGACTTGTCAACCTTGTAACCTACATGGAGCATGACAAAGAGTTTTTTGGGTGGATTACAAGTTCCTTATTTATTGCGATTAATATTTCTTTATCTTTAAAATTTAGTTTTGGTGATTTAAACAATTTAGGACTCTTTAGGCTTCTAGTTTTTTTATTTAGGCATGGTTTCACAACGTATTTAACAACTTTGATTAGTATAATTTCTTTGTGAGAGTTTTCTCTTTGGTTCTTATTAGAATTTTCAGACTTCTCAAGAAAATTCTTGTGGCGTCTATAACCTAGGCTTATCACTCACTTTTCCTTCTCATTCTTCAATGTGGCGTCTAAACCATACCTTTGGTTCTTTTCAAAGCATCCATTTGGGTCTTAGGTTTATACCTAAGTTTCTCTTTGTGTCATAGAAAATGGGTCAGGGTTTCTTCTTTAAAATCGATCATTGGGTTCATGAACCATCATTGTTGTTATTGTGTTCCTAAGGCTTGTCGCCTAGTGGGTCCGTATAACAAAGCACACAAGAAATGATGTTTGGAGCCCTAGAAGTAGAGGTCCAAACAGCCAAGCAATGAAGCTATATCTAGCGATGTGCTTCTTAAACCAAATAAGAGGAGCCCATCTCACTTTATCACCAGTTGGTGCAAGAGCCCTATAAGTATGCCCAATAGAGAATATACCAGAAAGAGAAGGAGTCCAAAGCCAAGAGTCCAAAGAGTGTTACCTAGGAAGGGGGAGAGGGACCTCCCTAATAGTGATAAGCTTATGGGAGTTAGAAGTAGGCCAGTTCCAGGTACCATTATGAATGACTGAGCTCATCTTGGTAGTCCAATCCCAACCAGTACCAAAATGAATCCTAGGCCCAAACCTTTATGCCAATGCCCCCAAAGGGAGTTAAGGGGCCAGGAGAAGAGAAAGCTGCACACCATCCCCACCTAAGCATTGCAAAACCCAGCAAACTTGTCTTTGACTTTCAAAATCTTCCTCTAACTCCATGAAGGGTTAGAGGTAAGCTTAACCTAGAAAATAGGCTCTTCTTGATCAAAAAGACCTTATACCACTTGTTCCAAATGGAAGCTTTAACCAAGGAGACCAGGAATCAAAATGCTTAACCACTGCCACCTCATTAGCCAAAGAGAGATCTCTAAGGCCCAAGCCACCCTAGACTTAGAAAGGCATAGATAGCTCCAAGCCACCTTAGCCCCATAATTCTTTGAACCAGAGGCACTCCGCAAGTAATTCCTCATAACAACCTGAATCATATGCAGATTTTTGGGAAGAATAAATAAACCAGCCCAGTACTGAAAAATGGCATAAAGTACATACTTTACCAGTTGTAATAAACCAGTATAAGAAAGGTAATTGGACGCCCAAAGTGATACAATCTTTTTTGTTCCACCTTGAAGTAATCAAAGGGACCCCCATATATCTCATAGGGAGCTCCCCAATACTAAAATTACATAGATCTAGAACAGACTGAGAAGTAGTGGGGTTGACCCCAAACAAGAAGACCTGTCTTTTCTGAAGATTAGGCTGAACACCAGAAAGAGCCTTAAATAAGCTTAAACTCTCCATTATAAGATTAACAGAAGAAGTGTTACCCTTGCAAAAGATGTTACTAATAATATCAGGGTGCTTCTTCAGACTACCGGCAAGCATTTTACTGATGCATTTATAAATAACATTGCAGCAAGAAATAAGAGCAAAATCAACAACCTTTGAAGGATTGAGAACGTTAGAGATAAGAGCAATGGCAGTAGAATTATCTTGCGTCAACATATATTGGGAGCTGAAAAACTAAAAAAAAAAAAGCTTTAGTCACATCCTTGCCTGCAATGTGCCAACTTTTCTTAAAGATACCCGTTGAGAACCCCTTCTGGACCCGCTGCTTTATTACATCCTCCTCAAGGCTGGTTAAGAAGAGTCACATGAGCCTGATAAAGCTTGTTAGGGAGGCTCTGAGAGAGAACACTTCAGTCCAACTCCTGATTAGGGTTAGAAGTCCCAAGGAGATTAACATAGTAGGAGAAAATCTGATCCTTGATAGCCTTGTCATCAGCAATAACGTCACCCTCCTCTTAACAAACTGACTAATTCTGGAGAGAAACGACACTAGGGGAGGCAGCAAGGTCACCCTGCACTTTAGAAAGAGCTTCTCTAGCAATAAGAGCCATTTTAGTGATATCTGAGAAAAAAGAGGCATTAAACTTCTTAAGAGCAATTTTAACAGATTTAAGCTTTTTATAAAGACAAAACATGGCTGTCGCAGAAACCCTCAAATCCATCCAATAGTCAAAAAACTTAAAAGAATGCTTAGGTCTAGTGGAATTAGCCCTAAGTTGAATAATAATAGGAGAGTCATCAGAAATACCCCGAGTGCGAAAATGGCAAGAAGTAGAAGGAAAATCCATTGCCCAATCACCATTAACCAATGCTCTGTCAAGCTTGCGCATCTTGCTACCCCACTGACCGTTCCACCAAGTGAATTGGCAGCCACTATAAGGAAGATCATGGACCTCCAAGTGATTGAGGCAAGTAGCAAAATCAATAGAACTATCCTTCCACTTGAAGTCACCACCACAATTCTCACTAGGCTTCAAAATAGCATTAAAGTCACCAAGAATGACCCAAGACTTGCCTGACTTAACAACTTATGGGAACCAAGCGTATCCCATAAAGACCACCTTGAGATAGCATCATTGGCTGCATAAACCACAGAGACAACAAATTCTGCCCTATCATGAAGAATGGTCAGCTTACAAAACATTGCTTAGTCAAAAGCATCAATTAATTGAATATCCAAAGCCTTGGGATCCCAAGCTTACACAATTCTACGTTTACTAGTAGTAGAATGGTCAGCATTACTCACCCAATCGGGAAAACAGATCTAGAAAGACTAGCAAAATTAGAGCACTTGACCTTTAATTTCAACTAAGACACAAAAAGATAACTTGAAATCTCTACAAAGTTTCCTAACTTCAGCTTGCTTTAGAATGCCATTAATCCCTCTTATGTTCAAAGAAGCTAAATTAATCATAAACATCGAGAGAGGAGTCTATATCCTCAGGAGAAATCTGAGCAACTTGATTAACAAATAAAAGAAAACCTGCCTTTTGCTTCATTTTCAACCTCCTCAAGGATGACTTGGAGAGCTTGGGGGAACGACGGGCATGAATAGCCAAGGTATCCATTGGAGAAGCTTTTGGATGAGCGAATTGCAAGGAAGGATCAGAACGGGCATGGGGTTCACTACTTTCCTCCCTAAGTGCAATTTGATCTTTTTTTTTCGGTAGGCAAAAAAATGTATTAACCCAAAAAATACAAACAAACATACAAGGGGCATACCCTAGGAAATACAAAGCTACAAAGCCAAAAAAGAGATAAGCCTGGCTAGGTAAAACCAAAACAAATCTAAACCCAAAAAATAGGCCAACTAAATCTCAACGCATTACAAAAACAAACCAAACTCCTCAATACAAAGAAACAAATTAACATACTCAGCCCCTAAGGAAGCTCAAAAATCAAAAGGTTGAGATCCCAAGCAGCTTGGAGAGACAGGTTCAACTCTGAGGCAAGGATACCCCTAATGGAGCTTGAGACAACCTTGATCAAAACAGCATCATCCCTGATTTTTCCTAGGAAAATTCTGAGTTTCCTCTCCCTCCAAATATGGTAGATAAAGGATGTGAACAAAAGCTTCAGAATAGAGCTAACAAGGCACTTACCTTTGGCCTTAACTAGGAGCCAATGTATCCATTGACACCAGTTGGAGTGGGGGCTGCTCAAACCATATTTAGCTAGAAGAGTGTCCCAAATTGACCTTGTGGACTTGCATCCCACAAAAAGGTGCTCAGCTGACACACACCCACCCACACAAAATACACATGAAGGGCTAGTAGATGTAGGCATGGACCAGTGTTCCATTCTATCCTTAGTCAGTAACTTGCCTTTGATAGCCACCCAAGAGAGGAAGCTAAACCTAGGCACATGGCGATTGAATCAAATCAGCTTAGCCCACCTCACACACTCCTTATCCAGAGCAAGGGCTTTATAGGTATCTTTAACAGAGAAAAACCCTTTTTTTCTAGGGGTCTAAGCCCAAGAATCCCTCACTAGACCCTTGGGAGAGGGGAGAGGGGTATCTCCAATATCCATAAGCTCAAAAGTGTTTGAAGAGGGCCAATTCCAGCACCCATTTCGAATCACCTTACTCACTCTAGAGTCAATATCCCAACCTGTACCCGAGAGAAGCCTTGGGCCAAATTTGGTAATGAGAACCCCCAAAGGGTGCCATTGATCAGTAAGAAGCCTCACAAACTCCCCATTGCCAATAGTAACTTTGCAAAAGTGAGAGAATTTATCCCTCAATTTCATAATCTTTCTCCAAACCCAAGAGCAAGCAGAAGGAATATGAGTAATAAAAATGGAGCTCTTTTTCACTAAGAAGGTGAAGCACCAATCCTTCCACAAGGAATAGCGATCATTTGAAATTAAGAACCAAAGGTGCCTTGCCACTGAAACTTCATCGAACAGAATCAAGTCCTTTAAACCAAGACCCCCTGAGATTTAGGGAAACAAAGATCCTCCCAAGCTACTTTGGCCCCAGATTGTTTCACCTCAGTAGCATTCCAAAGATAGTTCCTAAGGGCTGTTTGGACCGATTTAATGACCTTTTTTTGGATAATAAACAACCCACACCAGAATTGAAACCTAGCAGCCAACACTGACTTGATCAATTGAAGCCTCCCAGCAAAAGATAAATATTTTGTTTCCCAAGATTTGATTCTGGCCACAATATTCTCAACCAAGGAGTCACAGTCAGTCTTTCCCAACTTAGAAGTAATTCGGGGGACTCCCAGGTATCTCATAGGCAAAGAACTCACGGTTAAAGGCATAATCTCCAAAATATGTTGTTGGACAGTATCAGGCACCCCTGAGAAGAAGATCTGGCTCTTAAGAAGATTAGGCTGAAGCCTAGAAAAGTCTTCAAAGAGAAGGAGACCCTCCTTAATAATTAGGACTGGTTTCACATTTCCTTTGCAAAAAATGAAGAGATCATCCGTAAAGCAAAGATTGACTATATTGAGCTCTTTGCACCCCCAATGGAACTCAAAGTTAGGGTCTTGGGCAGCAAAATGAAGGATGCCAGAAAGAACCTGCATTACTAAAACAAATAAATAAGGAGAAATAAGGTCTCCTTGTCTAGTCACCTTGGCCCCTTTAAAGAACCCTTTCAGCTCACCATTGATATTGATAGAGAAAGAGGGGTTAGAAATACACTACATAACACACTTAGTGAAATTTTCTGGGAAACCCAAGCAATCAAGGATCCTACCGCTAAGATGCCAATTCACAGAATCATAGACCTTCTTCAAATCAATTTTTAGGGCACACCTTGGGCTATTACCCTTTCTATGGTAGCTTCTAACAAGATCTTGGGATAAGAAAATGTTATCAGCAATTCTTCTCCCCGGAAAAAAGGCATTTTCGTTTGGGCTGATTAGATCTAGGAGAACCAGCTTCAACTTATCTTCCAAAAGCTTAGTAATACATTTATAGATAACATTAAAATAAGAAATAGGCCTAAAATAACTAACCCTAGAGGGGTTGGGGACCTTAGGGATAAGGGAAACAGTAGTAGTGCTGACCTGCTTTAATAAAGATTGGGAGCCAAAAGTCCACTTTTAATGCACACCTTGACATTCCCAAAGATCTATGATAGCTCCTAAAAAGCTCTTGTGAGAGGAAGATATTGTCGGCTATCATGAGTATACTGCTAGAGAGAGAAGTTCTCTCTTCTCTCTAGAAACCAGGTGAGGGTTTTCTGTTGCTCCTCCTCTGGGAGGAGTTGATCTTAGTTTCTAAAATGGTGATTGATGCTTTAATTGAAACCAAGAGTCATCAAGGTTCAAAGATCAGTAAGAAAAGTTCACGTAAGATGAGCTTTAAGCCTCATGAAGCTGTTCTAAAGTTTAAAGGAGATGGGAGTTCGATGCTGGAAAACCAGAAGTCAGAGTTGCTTCTAGCTCCTCCTTGGAGGAATCTCTAAGTTTGGACAAGATTTTAGTTATGAAAAACAAAGAAGTTGGTGAAAAGAAAGTGTGTGTTTTTTCACTAAATATGGCAGAAGCACTTGATGCTCGTATTAATGGAGATGAAGAGGAGCATGCTACTTGTTTTGGCACCTTTAGCTACAACCTTAACTTACCAAATAAGGGAGGAAAGGTCCAAATGGCCATTAATGGCAATGATGAGGCTGCTTCTAGCTCTAATGAGGAGCAAATCAAAGGTTTGGATGAGCTTTCAATGTTTTGTGGGAACATTTCTTTGGTCCCTTTATCCTTTGGTGGAGCCCCATGTTTTGTAAATGAAACTTTTACAGGTGCTTCTAAGGACAAAAAGCATGTTCAGATGCAAACAAGCTTTCCCTTGTCTAAAAAACTCAGGAAAATCACCAAGGGTTCTCTGGCCAAAGGAGGAGCACCAAGGAGAGAGATGAACAAGGGTGAAATCCTTTGTCCATTGGTCAACGAGGTTGTACTTGAGAGCCAATCAACTCCTGCCACCTCACCAATTCTAGCTAACCTTAGTTGTGCATGGAGTACAGACAATGACATGCATTCTGATCAAAAAGTGAAAGGACAAAAGCAAAAGGAGAAAGGACACCTACTCTTGCATTTTGGGCGACAACAAAGCTAAAACTTTGCTTGCAAGGACAGACAGCCTGCCAAGGACAGACAGCCTGCCCCAAAACCCAGAGCAAGGACAATCAGTCTTAATTGTGGCTGTACCTGAAGATAAAGGTGATTTGACATTGCCCTTGCCCAAGACATCCTTGGAGCACGTTTTAGGTACTCTTGTACTACCACCTAAGCATGGATATGACTCCTCCACGACAGCTTCATCAAGGACAGACAACCTGCCCCAAAACCCGGGGCAAGGACAGTCTCTCTTAATTATAGTTGTACCTGAACATAAAGGGGATTTGACCTTGCATTTACTCAAGACATCCTTGGAGCATGTTTCAGGTACCTTTTTTCTACCACCTAAGCATGGAAAGGACACCTCCACATCAGGTTCATCTTCTCCAACAGCTCCAAAACCTCATTCTTCCATTTTTCCAGAATACAATCAAGTACTTGAAGATCTTGAGTTATATGCTTTTACTCAAGGGTTTAGACGAAATTGTCAGTATTATCCTTCCTCCCAACCTTTTAAACCTTTTAAGAATAAGGAGGAGGCTGCTAAGGGTATTTCTGAAACCCTTAAGGGAAACACTATCTACCATAAACTTTGTGAAGCTTCACCTAAAGCTCAACAAAAGGATGGATCTTGGGCATATAAAGTTAAGAGAAACCAACCTAGTAGGTTTGAGCTTGAGTTTCAGGAATCTACAATTTATGAAGAACATAGGGCCATTGTTAAGCTCCCTGACATTGTTACCAAAGACAGCTTTGTCAAATGGGAGACTTGTTTGGTTGTCTATTTTGTGGGTAAAACGGCTTCATTACACTTGGTTAAGAGGATTGCGTTGCAGCTTTGGAAAGGGAGAGGTCCCCTTGAGTTGAGAACTTCTGAAGTTCTAAGCTTCGTTGCTAGTGCAGTGGGTAAACCCCTATACTCGGATCACTTGACTGCAAAAGGAGTGAAAACAGACTTCGCTAGAATCTGTCTTGAGATTTCAACCAAGTCAAGAATCCTTAAGCATCTTGATATTGATCTTAGTATTGAAGGATGAGATCCAATTGATGTTTTTGTGACAAGTTTGATATCTTTGGTCGTGATTGTGATTTCATCCAGCAAGCTAAAACACATTCTCCTAATCCCCAAGCTACAGCCCCATCTCTGCCTCAATCCAACCCTAGCTCCACCTCAAACTCCCCAAATCACCCCTCTCCATCATCCCCCACACATTCCACCCCTAAAAAATCCCTCATTTCTCCCTCACTTCTCCCAAACACACCTCCCTCAAACCATTTGGATGATGACCGTGGCCGGATTGAGATTAAATCCAAGAGATCAAGGAAGAAAATCAACTCAGAAGTGGGACTTACGTGAATTGTCCTTAGTGCTAGACCAAGACATAGTTGAAGCTTCCCTACTAAGGGTGGAACCTATTGAGCACTCAACTAAGGAAGAAGAGGGTAATCTTGCTGTCGTGAGCAAGAACCAAGAGCTTTCCACCCCTTCTCCTTCTCTAAACATTCTGAGCTCAAGCAAAAGGAGAAAGAAGAAGAAGAAGGTCAATGGCAATCTTTCTCTTTGTTCTTTACTTGAAACTAAAGTGAAAAACTTTAAATTCACTAATCCTGCTAAGGCCATTTTTCCTGATTGAGAGGCGGTAGCAAACTACAATTTTGCTGCAGGGGGTAGAATTTTGGTTGCTTGGAACCCAAAAGTATTGATGTAATAGTTTTGAATACTACTGACCAAGCTATATTTTGTAAGCTTACTATTAAGCATTCTAATGTTTGTATGTTATATCACATTCATATATGCTTCACATTCTAAAGTGTTAAGGAAGAAGCTTTGGGAATCCTTGTGCTCCCACCACTCACTCACTTCTCATGCCCCATGGCTTATCACCGGAGATTTCAATGTTATTGCCTCCCCTAGTGAGAAATCAGGAGGAGCTAAGGGATGGGATGAAGGCATCTTTTACTTCAATAAATGCACTTTCATTATTGAGGTTGAGGACCTTGCATACTCAGGTTGTCAATTCACATGTTCAAACAAGCATCATGATGGAACCTTTATTATGTGTAAGCTGGATAGAGCCATGGAAAATATTCACTGATGGACTCATTCCTCGACACAAAGTGTCTCTTTGCTCCTCCTGGCATCTCTGATCACAGTCCAATTATCTTACAAATGGAGAAGGACTCCTATAAACCAAGCGTAAGCTTCAAGTTTTTTGAGTTTTGGTTTGAAAGAGAAGGGTTTTGGCAGCCTTTGGACAGAGTTTGGGGGGTTGAGATTTCAGGGACAGCAATGTTTAGGCTCTGTAAGAAGCTTAAGGCACTCAAAGGTGAACTGAGGAGGTTTAACCAAAGATTTTGCATTGATATCCCTTCTAGAGTCAAATTGGCTTAAGCACACATGGAGTCAATTCAAAACTTGTTGGGAAATGACCCTTTAAATGCATTGTTACAGGCTCAGGAGAGAGATGCATGCTCCAAATTCTTTGAGCTTAGACATGCTGATGAGGATCCAATTGCACAAGCTCAAAGGATGGATCTACTTCAAGTAGCAAGCGGATAAATCAAAAAAGTTAGAGAATAGAGAATGGCTGAAGCACTCAATATGAGTATGATGTGGAGTATGACGTGGCATATGGCAGCCTACATGGAGCATGCCGTGGCATCCAATATGGGAGCTTACATGGAGTATTCTATGGCGTCCAACATGGCAGCGACATGGAGCATGATGTGGCATCCAGCATGACATCCTTGGTCGAGCATGATGTGGCATACAACATGGCAGCCCACATGGAGATGAGTTGGCATCCTACATGGCATTCCACATGGAGCTTGATGTGGCGTTCAATATGGCAATCCACATGAAGCATGACTTGGCATTTTAAATGATGACAAGGAAGCAAGATAAATTGACAATCCTAACCTAGAAGTGGACAGCCAATAATAGTCTATTAGATCATGACACTTTGGCAATCTTAACCTAGAAGTGGACAACCAATAGGAGATTTTAGGTGGATTACAAGTTCCATATTTATTGCAATTAATATTTCTTTATCTTTTATAATTAGTTTAGGTTATTTCAACACTTTAGGACTCTTTAGGCTTCTAGTTTTTCTATTTAAGCATGGTTTCATAATGTATTAAAAAAAACTTTGATCAATATAATTTTTTTGTGAGAGTTTTCTCTTTGGTTCTTCTTAGAACTTTTTCAGACTTATCAAGAATATTCTTGTGGCGTCTAAAACCTAGACTTATCACTCACTTTTCCTTCTTGTTCTTGAGTGTGGCATCTAAACCATACCTTTGGTTCTTTTCAAAGCATCAATTTGGGTCTATAGGTCTTATACCTAAGGTTCTCTTTGTGTCATAGAAAATGGATCGGGGTTTCTTCTTCTTTAAAATCGATCCTTGGGTACTTGAACCATCATTGTTATCGGGTTTCATCACAAAGCAACGGTGATGTTCACCTAGTACATTCATGAGGTTGATCAATCATGTCTTGTGTGTGTTCATGGGAAAATTTATGGTAGTTATCATTCAAAAAAAATTTAAGGCAATGGGAGAAGTGTTTACCACATTTTAAGTTTGCATATAATAGGTTTCGTCATTCTACTTCTTCTTTTGAGATTGTTTATGGATTTAATCCTTCAACTCCTATGCATATTTTACACTTATCTACTAATGAGCATGCTAATCTTGACGGTAAGAAAAGAAAGACCTAGTAAGGGTTTTACATGCCAAGGTCCGAGTCAACATTGAAAGTAAGAATGAGCAATATGCTAAGCAAGCCAATAAGGGACTTCGAAGTTTGTTATATACAACCTGAAGTTTGTGTTTGGAAACACATGCGTGATGAAAGGTTTCCTACACAAAGGAAAATGAATTCGTTGACCAGAGGGGATGGATCATTCGATGTCCTTGCAAGAATCAATGACAATGCCTACAAGTTTGATCTTTTTTTTTTCGGTAAAATAAAAAATTGTATAAACCGAAGAAGAAACAAACAAATATACAAGGGGCATACCCCAGGAAAAAAGGCACAAATAAAAAGGAACCAGCCAACACACAAGCTGGAGGCACCCAAACACTAGCAGAAGATTACAAGAGATAACATCCTAAAGAAACAGAAGAACCAAGATTAATTGTCAAAAATAGAGGCATTCAATCCCCAGGCAAGCTGAATGGTTTTGTTATCTTCAGTCTCAGAGAACCCTTTAAGACTCAAAAATCTACCTTTAATGGCATTTCTAATGCAAGCCAAGACCACTTTCTTGTCCCTCATTTTGCCTTCAAAAACTCGATTATTTCTCTCTCTCCAGATATGATAGACAAACGAGCTGAACATAAGCTTCAACATAAGGCTCAAGAAGTAACCTTTCCTAGCTTTTACAAGGAGCCAGGAGATAAGTTGATTCCAGTTCCTAGGAGAAGACACCAAGCCACACAAACCAACCAAATTCTGCCAAATAAAGCTAGAATAAGGGCAAGAAGCAAACAGGTGTTCAGAAGATTCTGAAGGATGCAAGCAAAGAACACAGCTACTAACATTGGAAAACCCAGGAGAGGAGGTCCAAACAGCCAATCTATCCGCAGTTGCAAGCCTATTAAGAACAGCAAGCCAAGTAATAAAGCTATATCTGGGAATATGCTTCTTAAACCAAATAAGAGGAGCCCATCTCACTTTTTCACTTGCTGGAGCCAGTTTCCTATAAGTGTGCCCCACAGAGAAAAGACCAGAGGGAGAAAGAGTCCAAATCCAAGAGTCCAAAGAGGACTCTTTAGGAGGGGGAAGATGGATCTCTCTAATAGTGATAAGCTCATGGGAGCTAGAAATAGGCCAGTTCCAAGCTGCATTCTGGATCACTGAGCTGACCTTGGTAGTCCAATCCCAACCTGTACCAAAATAAATCCTAGGACCAAACCTTTGAGAAAGAGCCCCCAAAGGGTGCCAAGGGTCCAATAGAAGAGAGATCTGCTCCCCATTTCCCACAAGAGCTTTGCAATACCCAGCAAACTTGTCTCTGATTTTCAGAATTTTCCTCCAACTCCAAGAAGGATTAGTGGCAAGCTTAACCAAGAAGATAGAGCTCTTCTTGATCAAGAAAAACTTGCACCAATCCTTCCAAAGGGAAGCTTTATCCAAAGAGACCAGGAACCAGAAATGCTTAGCCACAGCCACTTCATTAGCTAGAGAGAGATCTCTAAGGCCCAAACCTCCTTGGGACTTATCAAGGCACAAGTCACTCCAAGCCACTTTAGCACCAGAATGCTTTACAGCTGAAGCGTTCCACAAGTAATTCCTAATAACCACCTTAATCATATTTAAGATTTTCTTGGGAAGAATAAATAAGCCAGCCCAGTATTGAAAGATAGCATAGAGCACGGATTTAACCAACTGTAATCTTCCAGCATAAGAAAGGTAGTTAGACTCCCAAGACTTCACCCTAGCTGTGATATGGTCTACTAGGGTGATACAATCTGTTTTTCTAAGCTTTGAGGAAATCAAAGGAACCCCCAAGTATCTCATAGGTAGCTCCCCAATGCTGAAATTGCACAAGTCCAGAATTGCTTGAGAAGTGGAAGGATGGACCCCAGACATGAAAATCTGACTTTTTTGTAGATTAGGTTGAAGACCAGACATGGCCTCAAACAAGTTTAAGCTCTCCATAATAAGATGAACAGAAGTAATATCACCCTTACAGAAGATAAAGAGATCATCAGCAAAGCACAAGTTAACAATACCAAGCTCCTTACACCTCCAGTGATAGCCAAAGTCCGCTTGATGAGAAGCATGCTTGAGAATACCAGAAAGAACCTCCATAACCAACACAAACAGATAGGGAGAGATAGGATCACCCTGTCTAAGCCCTTTAGCACCAGAGAAGAAGCCAGTCAACTCCCCATTGACCACAATAGAGAAAGAAGGAGAGGAGATACACTCCATCACACAGTTAGAGAAATGATCAGGAAACCCCAAGCAGTCAAAGATTCTCCCGATACTCTCCCAATTCAAGCTATCATAAGCCTTTTTTATATCAACCTTGAAAGCACATCTGGGACTATTAGAAGGCCTATGGTAACCTCTAACCAGCTCTTGAGATAAGAGGATGTTGTCAGCGATTCTCCTCCCTGGCACAAAAGCAGTCTGGTTGCTACTAATAAGATCAGGGAGCACTCTTTTAAGTCTATCAGCAAGCATTTTAGAAATGCATTTATAAACAACATTACAACAAGATATAGGCCTAAAGTCACCAACCTTAGAAGGATTGGGGACCTTAGGAATAAGAGCAATGGCAGTAGAGTTAACCTGTTTCAATAAAGATTGGGAGCTAAAAAACTCCAAAACAGCCTTAGTAACATCTTTGCCCACAACATGCCAACATCTTTTGAAGAAACCAGCAGAGAAGCCATCTGGACCAGGGGCTTTACTACTCCCCAAACTAAAGATAGTTGTGTGAACGTCTTCCTCTGTATAAGGGTGGTTGAGGATAGCTAAGTGAGCTTGAGAGAGCTTATTAGGGAGAATCTGAGAGAGAACACTCCAATCCACCTCCTGGTCAATGTGAGAAGTCCCAAGAAGATTCCTATAATAAGAAAGGATTTGATCTTTGATAGCCTGGTCATCAGTAATAAGGTCACCCTCCTCATTAACCAACTGATTAATTCTTGATCTGACTCTATTCTTCTTTAGTTTCTGAAAAAAGAAAGAGGAATTCTGATCACCCAAGGCAAGCCAATCAACTCTGCTTTTTTGCCTCAGAAAATCTTCTTCTGCATTCCTGAGCTTAGTGAAATCAGCTAATCTAATTTTCTCCTCCTCTTGAAGAGAGACAACACTAGGAGAGGCAATAAGGTCAGCTTGCACTTTAGAGAGGGCTTCTCTAGCCATAAGAGCCCTTTTAGAAATATCTGAGCAAAAAGAGGCATTAAATTTCTTAAGAGCAAATTTAACAGATTTAAGCTTCTTATAGAGACAAAACATGGCTGTCCCAAACACCTCAATCTCCCACGCATCCTTAAGAACAGCCCAGAAGCCTTCGAAATCCATCCAAAAATCAAAGAACTTAAAAGAAGGCTTAGGTCTTGCTGAGTTAGCCCTAAGCTGAATAATAATAGGAGAGTGATCAGAGATACCCGGGGTGTGAAAATGGCAAGAAGTAGCAGGAAACAACATAGCCCAATCACCGTTAACCAGGGCTCTATCGAGCTTGCGCATCTTGCTACCCTCACCAACTTGACCATTCCACCAGGTGAATTGACAGCCACTATAAGGGAGGTCGAGAACCTCCAAATGATCAAGACAAGAAGCAAAGTCAATTGAGCTATCATTCCACTTGAAATCACCACCACAATGCTCAATAGGCTTCAAAATAGCATTAAAGTCACCAAGAATTAGCCAAGGCTTCCCCTGACTTAATGTCTTATGAGAGCCAAGTTTTTCCCACAAAGGCTTCCTGGAGATAGCATCATTGGCTGCATACACCACAGAGACAAAGAAATCTGTCTTTTCATGGAGAATGGTTAGCTTACAAAACATAGCTTGATCAAAGGCATCAATTAGAAGAACATCCAAAATCTTGGGATCCCAAGCTAAAACAATTCTACCTTTGCTAGTAGGAGAATGGTTAGCAAAGGTAGCCCAATTGGGAAAAACAGATCTAGAAAGTCCAGCAAAATTATTACACTTGATCTTAGTCTCAACTAAAGCACAAAAAGATAATTTAAAGTCTTTACAAAGTTTTCTAACTTCAGCTTGCTTTAGAAGGCCATTAAGCCCTCTTATATTCCAAGAAGCTAAATTAATCATAAAAAGGGGGGGAGAGAGTCACCATTCTCAGGGGGAGCCTGAGTAACTTGATCAGCCAATAAGAAAAAGCCTTCAGCCGTTCGCTTCTTTTTCAACCTCTTCAAAGCTGATTTAGAGAGCTTGGGAGAAGGACCAGGTTGGATAGTGATATTGACAATTGAGGAAGCTTTGGGGGGAGCCAAACTCAATGTAGAGTCAGAAGAGGCTTGAGGCTCATTTTTATCCTCACAAGGCACAATGAGACCCTTACCCTTCCTTTTGCTAACCACCTGAGTCCATTCATTGACTTGGTCTTCCACATGGATGGTATTAAGAGGAAAGGGAGGAGAGATTTCACCCTTTGGCTCCTCATAAACCATAAGCTCCCTATTATCTTGGGGAGAAGAATCTTTGCTAGCGGTTTCTTCCTCACTAGCTAGATTATTCTTAGGGGCCACTTTAGCATCACAATCATGACCAAAGAGGCAACATTTAGCACATCTCTTAGGTAGACACTCATACTCCACCTCCACCACCACTGGATCCCATCCGTCAAGGCCAAGGTCAATGGTGAAAAACTTAATCAAATCAGAGGAGGCTGAAATTTTCACACAAACTCTAGCATAATCATGTCTATAACCAGAGGCAGTAGCATTGTCAGAGTGAGAAGGGATACCCACAGCACTAGCAATGTGACTTAGAGCTTCTTCAGTCCATAATTCAATTGGAACATTCCACAATTTAACCCAAATTGGAAGGGTTGAAAGTTTCTCCTTTGAGAATTTAACATTTGGCTGCCACTCTTGAAGCACAACAGGCCTACCTAAGAGGTGCCAAGGTCCATCTTCTAAGACTGAGTTTCTATCCTCCACAGAGCCAAATTTGAAATAGAAAAGGCCTCTGGCAGCCGAGACCTCCTGAATTCCTCTTTTAGCCCAAAGTTGCAAAGCAATTTTCTTAACTAAGTGTAAAGGAGCTGCCCTTCCAACAAAGTAGCCAACAAGGCAGCCTTCCCACCTAGAAAAATTCTCTTTAGTAATATAATCAGGAAGCTTAACTGTGACATTACCATTTTCCGTAAAGGAAGAGCTCACATAACCTAAGCTTAGCTTCTTTTTCAGGTTACCTTTAACCTTTTCAGCCCATGAACCAGCCGGTTTCTCATGAGCAACACTCTTATTAGCTAAAAGGTCTTTATAAACTCTATTCTCATGCAGCTTTTCAGAAGAAGAAGTTGGGGAAGGAGGAGAAGAGCTCACCTTCTGTTTTCCATTAGAATCTGGTTTAGGAGAGGGAGAGATTTCTCCAAGCTCAAACCCACGACCATGGCAGCCCTTGACATCTTTGGTAGAAGTCAAATCCACCTTGTCACTCACAATCAAAGCTGAGGTTGAGCTAAGGGAGGAGAGAGGATCTGCCACCAGCTTTGGAACTCCACCCACGTTCACATCATTGTCATAGAAAAGAGAAATATCTTCTTTCTCTTTCCCTTCAATCAAAACACCATCTACTTTCTCTTTCCCCTTAGACAAAGAAGCTGCCACCTGTCGCCCTAAGGGGCTGTCCACGTCATGATGGGAGAGAGGAGCCTTCTCTAATAAATAATTACCTTTTTGAGTGTCCTTTCCTTTATTTGAAAGGATAGTAGTAGATTGTTGACCAAGTTGAAGCTTGGGAGCTAGAGCCTCACTCTTCCCCAAGCTGACCACATCACACCCACTTGCCAAAAAGGAGCTGTCACTTCTCCCTTTTGATATGTTTGGCAGCTGCTTTTCCTCTTCTCCAAGCAAGATGATTTGAGACAAGCTTGATTTGTCTTCTATCAAAGGACACTCATCATTACCTTTGACAGAGAGGTAATGAGTATCATCTTCAACCTTTGGAGCTCTAGGCAAGCTGGTTGATCTCCGAGCACCACCTCTAGCTCCTCCTCTTATGCTACTTCTCTTTAGACTTGAACGAAGTTGGTCTGAAAGAGTCAGCTCAAGTAGATTGCTCTGATTGTGATCAGAAGAAATAAAATTGTCTCTAAGCTTTGAATGCTCAGAAATAATCTCTTTTGCAACTAATAAACTCGAAGCTTCCTTGGACTGAGCTTCTAACTTCCCAGGCTCATCAAAACCACTCTCTGGTCCAAATTTCTTCGTATTAGAACCTTGCTTAAGAGCATTAAAACCAATAACATGGGTTTTAGCTTCCCTAGCTCCCTTAGTAACCATATCATTCAAAACAGCATGGCCATTGAAAGACACTCCAAGCTTAGCTTGCCCACTAGCTGAATCTTTCTTAACACCACCTGAAACTTGCTTACCAACTTCTGCAGCATGCTTAATGTACTCATCATTAACCATTGTTAGAGGTCGTTCAAGTTTGATCTTCCTGGTGAGTACAATGTAAGTACTATATTTAATGTAACTAACTTGTTCCCATTTAATGTAGGTGATGATTTGAGGACAAAACCATCTCAAGCGGGAGGGAATGATGAGGATCCGGTTGCACAACCTCAAAGGATGGATCTATGTAAAGTACCAAGAGGCCAAATCACAAGAGTTAGAGAAAGAGGATGGATGAAGCACTCAATGGGAGTGTGATGTGGAGTAGGACATGGAGTATAACAACCTACATGGAGCATGACGTGCCGTCCAACATGGCAGTCCACATGGAACATGATGTGGCATCCAACGTTACATCCTACATGGACCATGACATGGCAATCAACATGGCAGTCGACATGGTGCGTGATGTGGCATCCAACATGGCAGCCTACATAGAGATGACATGGCATCCGACATGGCACTTCACATGGAGCATGAGGTGGCGTTCAATATAGTAGTCCACATGAAGCATGACATGACATTTTGAATGATGATAAGAAATGAAGACAACTTGAAAATCCTAACCTAGAAGTGGACAGCCAATAATAGTCTATTAGATCATGACACCTTGGCAATCTTAACGTAGAAGTGGACAAGCAATAGGAGTCTTTAGGTGGATTACAAGTTCTATATTTATTGTAATTAATATTTCTTTATCTTTATTTAGGTTATTTAAACACTTTAGGACTCTTTAGGCTTCTAGTTTTTCTATTTAAGCATGGTTTCACAATGTATTAAAAAATCTTTGATCAATATAATTTCTTAGTGAGAGTTTTCTCTTTGGTTCTTCTTAGAACTTTTTCAGACTTATCAAGAATATTCTTGTGGTGTATAAAACCTAGATTTATCACTCACTTTTCCATCTTCTTCTTGAGTGTGGCGTCTAAACCATACTTTTGGTTCTTTTCGAAGCATCAATTTGGGTCTTAGGTCTTATACCTAAGGTTCTCTTTGTGTCATAGAAAATGGGTCGGGGTTTCTTCTTCTTTAAAATCGATCCTTGGGTTCTTGAACCATCATTGTTATTGGGTTTCATCGCAAAGTGACGGTGAGGTTCATATCACATGCTGAAGAGAGCTTTTACAGGCAAAAGTCAAGAGTACAGTGGCTTCGATCGGGTGATCAAAACACTTCTTTCTTTTTTTCAAAGCATGAAAAATAATAGATTCAAAACCAGAATTACACACCTGGACAACCAAGGCTCTCTACTTACTTCCCATGAGGAGATCGTATCCTGGATTACTACAAAAACCTCTTGGGTACACCAAATGAAGAAATGGGAGTCAATTGGAGTATACTTGATTGTGCTTTGCCAAGAAAGCTTGAACCTGATCAGGTTGTACCTTTAGCTCTTCCCACTGAAGAAAATGCTCTTCCCATTGCATTACAAATGCCATTAGAGGGAGATTTTTTAGTCTTAAAGGATTCTCTGTGACTGAGGATAACCAAACCATTCAGCTTTCCTAGGGATTGAATGCTTCTATTTTTGACAATTAAGCTTGGTTCTTCTGTTTGTTTATGTTGTTATCTCTTGTAATCTTCTGTTAGTGTTTGGGTGCCTCCAGCTTATGTGTTGGTTGGTTCCTTTTTTGTTTCTTTTGCCTGGGGTATGCCCCTTATATATTTGTATGTTTCTTCTTCGGTTTATAAAAGATTTTAATTTACCGAAAAAAAGGAAGTGGCAAAGCTCCTGGACCAGATGGTTTTTCAGCTGGATTCTTTAAGAAAGCATGGCATGTGGTGGGTGGGGATGTAACCAAAGGAGTAGGGTTACTAGATGTAAGGGCCATCTGGCCAAAGGAGGAGCACGAAGGGGAGAGTTGAACAAGGGTGAGAGCCTTTGTCCAGTGGTCAATGAGGGTACCTTAGGGAGCCAATCACATTCTGCCACCTCACCAACTAATGCTAACCCTAGTTGTGCTTGGGGAGTGGGTTTTGACAAGCAATTAGAACTTAAAGCAAAAGGACACATGCAAAAGTCGGAAATACAATGTCTAGACCAGCCCATGCATGATTTGGGTAATATTAAAGAAAACCCTAAGCTTGCAAGGTCAGACAACAATCCCCAAAACCCGGAGCAAGGACAACAGTCCTTAAATGTGGCTGTACCTGCAAACAAAAAGGGATTTGACTTTGGATCTTCACAAAACATCCTTGGTGCATGTCTCTAGTATACTTGTAGTACATACCAAGCATGGAAAAAATACTACCACGTCAGCTCCATTGACCGTACAAGACAGGGCAGCGCATTTCAAGGAGAAAGGACAACATGCTTTGTCCTTGCAAGGAACATCTCACCATGCTTTGTCCTTGCAAGGAACATCTCACCATGCTTTGTCTCCTTTCATTAATGATAGTACCTCCTTGTTTAATGCTTGTACTACCTCAAAGTCAAAAAGTAAGCCAAGTAAGCTTAGCTCCTTTAGTCGAATTAATGAGGCATGTAAGAATGTTCAATCTGTACAAAACAAGCAGCCACTTTCTAGGGAAAAGGTACAATCTCCTACACACATTGGTCCTTTTACCTTGTCCTTTCCACCCGTACAAGGTACTTTACCCCATGCTATGTCAACTTCATCCTTAAATGAGTGTTTTGCTTGAAAACAATCCATTCTTGGCCATGGATAAACCAAGGGCAAGGGCAGGTTCTTTCTCTCCACTTGCACGAAGACCATGTCCATCATCCCTCCCCATTTATGATCAAGTGGTTGAAGAACTTGAACTATATGCTTTCACCCACGGGTTTAAAAGAAATTGTGAGTATTACCCGTAACCACCCAATCCTAAACCCCACTAATGAAGCATAATAAACTCTCGGGTCCAACCAAGTGTATCAAAAACTTTGTGATGCTTCGCTTGAACCCCATAAGCAAGATGGATCTTGGGCTCAAAAAGTTAAGAAAAATGAGAAGCAAATATTATCATTGGTACATGAGAATACCACTATTATTAATGGTGACCAAATTACTGTTATGTTGCCATGGAGTGTGACTAGGGGTAGTTAAGAAACTTGCACTTCAATTTTTGAAAAATAGAGGACTAGTGGACGTCTTAGTACACAAATGGTTGTTCTATTTTAGATTCAATTCAATTGAAGAAATGAACACATTCTTGGATGAGGGTCCTTGGCATCTTCTCGGGAAACCCTTAATTTTGAATCTTTGGCAACATAATCTTATCTTTACTAAGGAAAGACTTGATGTTTTGCCTATTTGGGTCAAGCTTTGGAATCTTCCGGTGGAACGGTGGTCTGAAGAAGCCCTTGGACACATAACAAGTGCTGTTGGCAAACCTTTACACACTAATTCCCATACTGTCAAAGGAGTTAGAAAGGAATTTTCAAGAGTTTGTGTTGAGATTAATGTCCAAACAAGATTGGTTGACGACTTTAATGTAGATTTCGGGATCCAAGGTTGAGATCCTATTATGGTTAAGGTGGATTATGAAGGACTTCCCAAGAGATGCTCAATCTTTGGTCACAAAGCTAAATCAATAGCACCAGCCCCCCAAGGTTATTAAGGATAAGATGAGATAAGAAAATATAAGATAAGTTATGACATGTTGGTTTCCATGTTGGACGACACGTCATGCTCCATTTAGGCTGTTATACTCCATGTCATGCTCCATGTCATACTCCCATTAAGTGCTTCATCGATTCTCTTTCATCTAGCTCTTGTGATTTGGCCTCTTGGTACTTGAAATAGATCCATCCTTTGAGGTTGTGCAACGGAATCCTCATCATTCCCTCCTGCTTAAGAATGATTTGTCCTCAAATCATCACCTACATTAAATGGGAACAAGTTAGTCACATTAAATTTAGTTCTTACATTGTACTCACCGGTAAGATCAAGCTTGTAGACATTGTCATTGATTCTTGCAAGGACGTGGAATGATCCATCCCCATTAGTGATACGGAACCTCTAAGAATAAGCTTGAGAACCCGTTTATGTATAGGAAACCACAAAGCATTAACGTGAAAACCCCAATAACCAATTTGGCAACAACCCCTAGGAAAAGGCTAGAAAAATAGATTTTTTAGATAGATGATCAAGAACTAGAATAAAGAAAACTTGTTTCTGAATTCCAGCATCGAAACACTCCACAAGAAGGTGATCAATCTACTTGAAAGTTTCTTAAAGCATGTACTCTACTCAAGAACACAAAGATAAAAGCAAAACAATCTTTTGGTTTTTCTTAAATTAAAATTCTGGACCCTTAAAACATTCTAACAAGGCATATTTATAGCCTTTACAAAGGTTTCCAAAAATCCTAAAACCCAAGACTAGGAAACTAACCTAATTATATTTTAAATAATAATTAAGAATAGACTATATTAAGTAAAATAAAACTAATGGAGTTTAAATAAAGTGAAATTTCGTTCAGCCCAAAAGGTAACACAAAAATGACCCATTACATACTTAAGAAAATATGAGAACCTCTGAAGCTCTAAGCTACATTGCTAGTGCAGTGAGTAAACCTCTATACTCGGATCACTTGACTGCAAAAGGAGTGAAAAAGAGACTTGACTGCTATGATACGAGCCAACGTGGATGAGGACCGAGAGGCTACAATGGCAAGATTCATAGTTGGCCTAAATGGAGACATTGCAAATGTGGTGGAGTTGCAACACTATGTGGAGTTGGAGGACATGGTTCACATGGCCATCAAAGTGGAGCAACAACTAAAGAGGAAGGGTTCCATGAGGCTAGGGCAGGAATCAAATTCATCCTCTACCTCTTGGAAATCGAATTGGAAGGAGGAGAAGTCAAGTTTCAAGCAAATGGCCGAGGTCTCCAAGGACAGCAAAGTTGGAAGCACATCAAACCAAGGTAAACCCGATTTCCAACGATCAAGAACTCATGATATTAAATGTTTTAAATGTTTGGCAGTAGGTCATATTGCTTCTCAATGTCCAAACAAGAGAGTGATGGTTATGAGAGAAGATGTAAATATGGACACTGAAAGTGAATTCGAAGAGGAGTCCATGCCACCATTAGAAGATGCAAGTGACCTTGAAGAACCGGTTGATGGTGAAATTTTGGTGACAAGAAGAGCTCTTAGTGCCATAGCCGAAGAAGATGAGAAGGTACAACGAGAAAATATTTTTCATACTAGATGCATTGTTAATGATAAAGTGTGTAGTATGATTATTGATGGAGAAAGTTGTACTAGTGTGGCTAGCACTTACATGGTGGAAAAACTAAACTTGTCTATATTAATACATCTCAATCCATACAAACTGAAATGGTTGAGTGGCAGTGGGGAAATCGAGGTGCATAAGTAAGTGTTAGTTTCTTTCTCTATTGGCAAGTACAAGGGCGAAGTTTTGTGTGATGTAGTGCCAATGCAAGCAAGTCATCTTCTCTTGGGGAGACCGTGGAAATGTGATAGAAAAGCCACTCATAATGGTTACAAAAATAGATATACTTTTGTAATTGATAAGAAACCCATTACTCTGGTACCCCTCACCCCAAAACAAGTTCAAGAAGATCAATTGAAGTTGTAAAGAGAGAATGAAAAACAAAGAGAGATTGAGAATGAAAAAAAGAGAGAGGGTCAGGAAGATCAAAAGAGTGGGAGTTCAAAAAATGAGTGTTTGAACAAAAGAAAAGAGTGAAAAATAAAGAGTTGGGTGAGAGGAGTGAGAAAAAACAAGAGAGAAGAAAAGAGAGTTTTGATGCAAGAGAGAGTGAGATTAAGAGAGCTTTGAGTTCCAACCGGCTATTTATTGTACTTATGTACAAAGAGGCTCTTTTATGTACTAATGATCTCGTAGGTTCTTTGCCGAGCAATATTGTTTCACTTTTGCAGATGTTTGTGATTCACAACGATCCTGAGTCCATGAAGCATTTAAAGGAGCAAGACAAGCTGAATAAAATACATGCTCGTTGGGTGGAGTTCATTGAGACATTCTCATATGTCAGTCGGTACAAACAAGATGGAAAAAGGAAGGCTGAATTCGTTAAGCAGATACATGAGAAGGCAAAACTCAATATTGTAAGAAGAACGGAGCAATATGCAAAACAAGCCAACAAAGAGTGTCATAAATTAGTTTTTGATCCTGGAGATCGGGTTTGCATGCACATGAGAAAGGAACGCTTTTCAAGGCAAAGACGTTCCAAGCTGCTACCTAGAGGGGATGATCCATTCCAAGTCCTTGCAAGACTCAATGACAATGCCTACAAGCTAGATCTTCTTGGTGAGTACAATATAAGTGTTACTTTTAATGTGACTGACTTGTCACCGTTTGATGTAGGTGAGGATTTGAGGACAAATCTTTCTCAAGAGGGAGGGAATGATGAGGATCGGTTGCACAAGCTCAAAGGATGGATCCACTTCAAGTACAAAGAGGCCAAATCACAAAAGTTAGAGGAAATATAATGGATGAAGCACTCAATAGGAGTATGACGTGGAGTGTGACGTGGAATATGACAACCTGCATGGAGCATGGCGTGACATCCAACATGACAGCCTCCATGGAGCATGATGTGGCCTCCAACATGACATCCTACATGAACCATGACATGGCATCCAACATGGCAGCCGACATGGAGCATGATGTGGTATCCAATATGGCAACCTACATGGAAAGACATCCTACATGGCATTACATTTGGAGCATGATGTGGCGTTCAATATGCAAGTCCACATGGAGCATGACATGGTATTTTAAATTATGACAAGGAAGCAAGACACCTTGTCAATCCTAACCAAGAAGTGGACAGCCAATATGAGTCTTTTGGGTGGATTATAAGTTTCTTATTTATTGTAAATTATATTTCTTTATCTTTTCAATTTAGTTTAGGTTATTTAAACACTTTAGAACTTTTTAGGCTTCTAGTTTTTCTATTTAAGCATGATTTCACAATGTATTAAAAACTTTGATCAATATATTCTTTGTGAGAGTTTTCTCTTTGGTTCTTCTTAGAAATTTTTCAGACTTATCAAGAATATTCTTGTGGTGTCTAAAACCTAGACTTATCACTCACTTTTCCTTCTTGTTCTTGGGTGTGGCGTCTAACCATACATTTGATTCTTTTCGAAGCATCAATTTTAGTCTTAGGTCTTATATCTAAGGTTCTCTTTGTGTCATAGAAAACTGGTCAGGGTTTCTTCTTCTTTAAAATCGATCCTTGGGTTCTTGAACCATCATTGTTATCGGGTTTCATCCCAAAGCGACGGTGAGGTTCATGTCACTCATCCCCCACATATTCCACCCCTAAACCCCCATTTCTCCCTCACTTCTCCCAAACACACCTCCCTCAACCCATTTGGATGATGACAGTGGCTGGATTGAGATTAAATCCAAGAGATCAAGGAAGAAAGTCAACTCAGAAGTGGGACTTGAATTGGCCTTAGTACTAGACCAAGACATAGTTGAAGCTTCCCCACTAAGGGTTGAACCTATTGAGCACTTAACTGAGGAAGAAGAGGATAATCTTGCTGTCGTGAGCAAGAACCAAGAGCTTTCCACCCCTTCTCCTTCTCTAAACACACCCAGCTCAAGAAAAAGGAGAAAGAAGACGAAGAAGACGGTCAATGGCACACCACACCCTGCAAAGGGTAGAGATAAAGGAGTTGCAGCTAGTGGGGAAACTCACAACTTACACATTCATGTTTAATCTTGCTACTTGGAACTTTAGGGGCCTCAATGACTCCTTAAAACAAGCTACTGTGAGGAAGCTTTGTAAGAATTTCAATCTTTCTCTTTGTTCTTTACTTTAAACTAAAGTAAACAACTTTAAATTCACTAATCTTGCTAAGACCATTTTTCCTAATTGGGAGGTGGTAGCAAACTAGAATTTTGCTGCAGGAGGTAGAATTTGGGTTGCTTGGGACCCAAAAGTACTTGATGTAATAGTTTTGGATACTACTAACCAAGTTATATTTTGTAAGTTTACTACTAAGCATTCTAATGCTGTATGTTATATCATATTCATACATGCTTCAAATTTTAAAGTGATCGGGAAGAAGATTTGGGAATCCTTGTGCTCCCACCACTCTCTCACTTCTCATGCCCCATGGCTTATCACCGAAGATTTCAATGTTATTGCCTCCCCTAGTGAGAAATCAGGAGGAGCTAAGGGATGGGATGAAGGCATCTTTGACTTCAACAAATGCACTTTTAATATTAAAGTTGAGGACCTTGCATACTCAGGTTGTCAATTCACATGGTCAAACAAGCATCATGATGGAACCTCTATTATGTGTAAGTTGGATAGAGCCATGGTAAATATTCACTCGATGGACTCGTTCCCCAACACAAAGTGTCTCTTTGCTCCTCTTGGCATCTCTGATCACAGTCCAATTATCTTACAAATGGAGAAGGACTCCTATAAACCAAGCGTAAGCTTCAAGTTTTTTGAGTTTTGGTTTGAAAGAGAAGTGTTTTGGCAGCCTTTGGACAGAGTTTGGGGGGTTGAGATTTCAGGGACAACAATGTTTAGGCTCTATAAGAAGCTTAAGGCACTCAAAGGTGAACTGAGGAGGTTCAACCAAAGATTTTGCAGTGATCTTCCTTCTAGAGTTAAATTGGCTGAAGGACACATGGAGTCAATTCAAAACTTATTGGGAAATGACCCTTTAAATACATTGTTACAGGCTTAGGAGAGAGGTGCATGCTCCAAATTCTTTGAGCTTAGACATGCTAAAGAAAGCTTCTACAGGCAGAAGTCAAGAGTGTTTGGTTCAGAGACTGAAGATAACAAAACCATTCAGCTTGCCTGGGGATTGAATGCCTCTATTTTTGACAATTAAGCTTGGTTCTTCTGTTTCTTTAGGATGTTATCACTTGTAATCTTCTGTTAGTGTTTGGGTGCCTCCAGCTTGTGTGTTGGCTGGTTCCTTTTTATTTGTGTCTTTTTCCTGGGGTATGCCCCTTGTATATTTGTTTGTTTCTTCTTCGGTTTATACAATTTTTTATTTTACCGAAAAAAAAAACGAAGTCAAGAGTACAGTGGCTTCAGTTGGGTGATCAGAACACTTCTCTCTTTTTCCAAAGCATGAAAAGGAATAGATTCAAAACCAGGATTACACACCTGGACAACCAAGGCTCTCTACTTACCTCCCATGGAGAGATCCAAGGATCATATATTGGATTACTACAAAAATCTCTTGGGTACACTAAATGAAGAAATGGGAGTCAATTGGAGTATACTTGATTGTGCTTTGCCAAGAAAGCTTGGACCTGATCAGGCTGTACCTTTGGCTCTTCCCATTGAAGAAAATGAGGTCAAGCAAGCTATTTTCAGTATGGGAAGTGGCAAAGTTCCTGGACCAGATGGGTTTTCAGCTGGGTTCTTTAAGAAAGCATGGCATGTGGTGGGTGGGGATGTAACCAAAGATGTTTTGGAGTTCTTTACTACAGGTTACCTCATAAAAGAGGTTAACTCAACTGCAATCACCTTAATACCAAAGTTCCCTAATCCTACTAGTATTGAGGACTTTAGACCTATCTTTTGCTGCAATGTAGTCTACAAGTGCATCATAAAAATACTTGCTGAAAGACTCAAGCTTATATTACCCAACATCGTAAGTCGGAACCAAAGTTCTCTTTCTCTCTCTTTCCCTCTCTCTCTCCCCCTCTCTTTCTCTCGTTCTCCCTTTACCTCGCTCTCTCTCTATCTTACTCTCCCACTGTCTTTCTCGCTCTCACACTCTTTTTCTCGTCCTCTCTCTATATCTCACTCTCTCATTCTCTCTCCCCCTATCCCTCCTTCTATCTTCGTCTCCCTCTCCCTCTATCACCGTCCCTCCCTCTATCTCCTTCTCTCCCTCCCCCTCTCTCCCTCTATCACCGCCTCTCCCTCTCTCTCTCTCGCTCTTCCTCTTTCTCTCTCTTTCCCTTTCTCTCTCTTTCTCTCTGTCTCTCTCTATCTCCCTCTCTCTCCCCCTCTTTCTCTCTTTTTCTCTCACCCTCTCTATCCCACTCTCTCATTGTCTCTCGCTCTATCTCCCTCTCTCCATCTCTCAATTTTCCTCTCTCTCTCTCTCTTTCTCTAGCTCCCTCTTTCTCTCTTTTTCTCCCTCCCTCTCTCTCACTTTCCTTCCCTCTCCTTCTCTGTTTCTCTCGCTTAATC
Source organism: Datisca glomerata (assembly GCA_003255025.1). Lineage (NCBI taxonomy): Eukaryota > Viridiplantae > Streptophyta > Magnoliopsida > Cucurbitales > Datiscaceae > Datisca > Datisca glomerata. Next base: position 33,482 of record QANY01005068.1, read on the forward strand.
CCACTCTCTCACTCTCTCCCTCCCCCTTCTCTCTCGGTCTCTCGGTCTGTCTCTCTCCCTCCCTCCCTCTGTCTTCGTCTCTCTCTCTCCATCTCTCTCTCTCTCCCACTTTCTCTCCTCTCATTATCTCTCTCTCTCTCTCTCTCTCTCTCTCTATCTCCCTCTCTTTCTTTCTCTTTCTCCCTCCCCCTCTCTCTCACTCTCCTTCTCTCTATCTCTCTCTGACACTCTATCACTCTCTCCCTCTCCCTCTTTCCCCCTCTCTCTTTTTCACTTTTAGTCTCTCTGTCTGTCTTTCTCCCTCTCCCTTTCTCTCTCCCACTCCTTCTCTCCCTCTCTCTCTATTACTCTCCCTCTCTCCCTCTCTCTTTCTCTCATTCTCTCACCCTCTATCTCACTCCCCTCTTTCTAGCCCTCTCTCTTTATCTCTCTCTCTATCTCTCTCCCCTCTTTCTAGCCATCTCTCTTTGTCTCTCTCTTTCTCTCTCTCTCTATCTCTCTCCCTCTATCTCTCTCCCTCTCCCTCCCTCTCTCACTCACTTTGTCTCTCTATCTCTCTATCTCCCTATCTCCCTTTCTCTCTGTCTCTCTATCTTACTCTCCCACTCTCTTACTCTCCCTTTCTCTCTATCTCCCTATCTCTCTTTCTCCTCGTCTCTCTATCTCTCGCTCTCCCTCTGTCTCCCTCTATCTCCATCTCTCTCTCCCTCTCCCTATCTATCTTCCTCACTTTCTCTCTCTCCCACCCTTTCTCTCTCTCCTCCACAGTCTCTCTCCCTCTCTCTATCTCTTTCCCACTCTCTCTTTGTCGCCCTTTCTCTATCTCTCCCCCACTCTTTCTTTGTCGCCCTCTCTCAGTCCCCCTGTCTCTCTCCCCTCTTTCTAGCCCTCTCTCTATCTCTCTATCTCTCTCTCTCCCTTCTCTCTCACCCCTTCTATGTCCCTCCCTCCTAGTCTCTCCCCTACTCTCTCCCTTCTTTCCATCTTTACCTTTCTATCTCTCTAACCCACACACTCTCTCTCCCTCCCTCTCTCTCTCCCACTCCCCCTCTCTCTCTCACTCCCCACTCTCTCTGTCTCCTCACTCACTCTCTCTCGGTCTCCCTCTCTCTCTCTCCCTATCTCCCTCTCCTTCTTTCCCTCTCTCTCTCACCCTCCCTCTCTCTTTCTCTCTCTTTCTATTCCCCCGCTCTCTCTCTCTCGCTCTCCATTTACCTCTCTCTCTCTCTATCTTACTCTCCCACTATCTTTCTCGTCCACTATCTTTCTCGCTTTCACACACTCTCTCTCATCCTCTCTCTCTACATCTCCCTCTTTCATTCTCTATCTCTCTCTATATCTCTCTCTCTATATCTCTCTCTCCCTTTCCCTACTTCTATCTTCATCTCTCTTTCTCTTTCTCTCTCCCTCTATCATTGTCTCTCCCTCTCACTCCCTCTATCTCTCTCCCTCTCTCCCTCTATCACCGTCTCTCCCTCTCTCGCTCTTCCCCCCTCTCTCTCTCTTTCCCACTTTCTTTCTCTGTCTCTCTCTATCTCCCTCTCTCTCTTTCTCTCACGCTTTCTCTCACTCTCATTGTCCTTCGCTCTATCTCCCTCTCTCTGTCTCTCAATTTCCCTCTTTCTCTCTCTCTCTCTCTCTCTCTCTCTCTCTCTCTCTCTTTCTCTAGCTCCCTCTCTCTCCCTCTCTCTTTCCCACTCTCTCACTCTCCTTCTCTCTCCCTCTCTCTCTCTCTCTCTCGGTCTATCTCACTCTCCCTCCCTCCCTCTCTCTCTCTCACCAACACTCGCGCTCTCCCCCTTCCTCTATCTCCGTCTCTCTCTCTCCCCCACTCTCTCTATCTATCTCTCTATCTCCCTCTCTTTTTCTCTCTTTCTCCCTCCCTCTCTCTCTCACTCTTTTTCTCTCTCTCTCTCTCTCTCCCACACTCTCTCACTCTCTCCTTCTCTGCCCCTCTCTCTTTCTCCCTATCACTCTTTTTCTCTCTCCCTATCTCCCCCTCTCTCCCTCTCTCCCTATCTCCCCCTCTCCCACTCCTTCTCTCCCTCCCTCTTTATCACTCTCCCTCTCTCTCTCTCTTTTTCTCATTCTCTCTCCCTCCCTCTCCTCTCTTTCTAGCCCTCTCTCTCTCCCTTCTCTCTCACTCCCTCTCTCTCCCCTTCTCTCTCTCTCCCCTCATTCTCTCTCTCCCCTTCTCTCTCCCTTCTTTCTCTCTATCTTTCTATCTCTCTAACCCATTATTCCTCTATCACTCTCTCTCTCCCACACACTCTCTCTCCCTTCACTCTCTCTATCTCACTCTCCCTCCCTCTCTCTCTCTCTCTCGCTATCCCCCACTCTTTCTGTCTCCTTGCCCTCTTTCTCCCTCTCCCTCTCTCTCTTCCTATCTCCCTCTCTTTTTCTCCCTCTCTCTCTCTATCTCTCACTCTCCCTCTCTCTCTCTCTCTCTCTTTCTCTCTCTCTCCCTCTCTCTCTTTTCCCCCTCTCTCTCCCGCTCTCCCTCTACCTTTTTCCCTATCGTACTCTCCCACTCTCTTTCTCGCTCTCTCTCGATCTCACTCTCGCTCTCTCATCCTCTCTCTCTATCTCTTTCTCTCATTCTCTCTCTCTTTCTCCCTCTCTCTATCTCTCTCTCACTCTCTCTCTCCCTCTCTCTCCTTCTATCTTCGTCTCTCTCTCCCGCTCTCCCTCTATCACCGTCTCTCCCTTTATCTCCCTCTCTCTCTCCGTCTCTCTCCCTCTCGCTCTCACTCTTCCGCTGTCTCGCTCTTTCCCACTTTCTCTCTCTCTATCTCCCCCTCTCTCTCTTAATCTCTCTCTCTCTCTCTCACTCTCTCATCATTTCACTCTCTCTCTCATCATTTCACTCTCTCTCCTGTCTCTCTCTTTCTATCTCCCTCTCTCTCTCTCTCTCTCACTCTATCATTATCTCTCACCCTATCTCCCTCTCTCTCTCTCTTTCTCTAGCTCCCTCTCTCTCTCTCCCCCTCGCTCTCTCTCACACTCCTCCTTTAGGATTTCGGTTTTTCTTAAATTAAAATTCTGGACCCTTAAAACATTCTAGTAAGACATATTTATAGCATTTACAAAAGTTTCCTAAAATCCTAAAACTCAAGAATAGGAAACTAACCTAATTATATTTTAAAAAATAATTAAGAATAGACTATATTAAGCTAAATAAAATTAATGGACTCTAAGTAATGTCAAATTTTGTTCAGCCCAAGAGGTAATTCAACCCATCTCTCTCGGTCTCTCTTTTTCTCTCGCTCTCCCTCCCTCTCTCTCTCTTTCTCTCCACCCCCTATCTCTCATTCTCTCTCCACCCCCTCTCTCTTTATCTCTCCACCCCCTCTCTCTCTCCTCTATCCCTCTCCCCATCACTCTCCTTGTCTCTCTATACCTCCTTTTCTCTCCCTCTCTCTCTCTCTCCCTCTCTCTCTCTCTCTCTCTCACTCTCTTTCTCCCTCTCCCTCTCACTATCTCCCTCAGGGTCCCTCTATCACCGTCTCTCCCTCTCTCTTGCTCTCTCTCTTTCTCTCTCTTTCTCTAGCCTTCTCTCTCTCACTCTATCAATGTCTCTCGCTCTATCTCCCTCCCTCTCTCTCTCTCTCTTTCTCTAGCTCCCTCTCTCTCTTTCTCTCTCTCACTCTCTCTTTCTCCCTCCCGCTTTCTCTCTCTCTCATGCTCTCTCTCTCTTTTTTTTTCTCTCTCTCTCTATCTTTCTATCTCTCCCCCCCCTCTCTCTCTCTCGCTCTTTCTCTCTTGCACTCTCTCCCCCACTCTCACACTCGCTATCTCTCTCTATCTCTCCATCTTTCTCTCTCTTATCTTCTCTATCCCTCTAACTCTTCACTCTTCCTTTCCGTCTCTCACTCTTTGTCACTCCTTCTGTCTCTTTATCTCTCTGACTCTCTCTATCTCCCACTGGCATGCCCTCCTCTCTCTCACTGGCATGCCCTCTCTCTCTCTCCCTCTCCCCTTTCTCTCTCACTCACTCGCTCTCTCTCTCGCCCTCTCTCTCCCGCTATCTCGCTCTCTCTCTCGCCCTCTCTCTCCCGCTATCTCGCTCTCTCTCTCCCTTTTTCTTCCTCTCTCTCTCTCTCCCTCTCCCCTTTCTCTCTCACTCACTCTCTCTCTCTCGTCCATTCACTCCCGCTCTCCCTTTTTCTCCCTCTCTCTCCCTCTCTCTGTCGCTCTCTCTCTATCTCTCTCTATCTCCCTCTCTCTCCCTCTTTCCCCTTCTATCTCGATCTCTCTCTCTTTCCCCCTCTCTCTTCCTCTGTCACAGTCTATCCTTCTCTCCCCCTCTATCTCCCTCTCTCTCTCCCTCTCTCTCTCTCGCTATTCCTCTCCCTTTCTTTCTTCCCACTTTCTCTCTCTTTCTCTGTCTTTCTCTCTTTCTCTCTCTCAATACTCCCCAAGTCCTCTCTCTTTCTCTCTCCATCTCTCTCACTATATCATTGTCTCTCTCGCTCTATCTCCCTCTCTCTCGGTCTCTCCCTCCCTCTCTTCCTCTCCCACACTCCCACTCTCTCTTTCTCTCTCCACCCCCTCTCTCTCCTCTATCCCTCTCTCTCTCCTTCTCTCTCAACCTCCCTTTCTCTCCCTATCTCTCTCCCTCGGTCTCTCTGTCTCTCTCTCACTCATCATTTCACTCTCTCTCACTATCTCCCTCTCTCTCCGTCTCTCTCTTCGCTCTCCCTCTCTGTCCCGCCTCTCTCTCTCCCCTCTCTCTCCCCCTCTCTCCTTGTCTCTCTCCTTCTCTCTCCCTCTCTCTCCCTTACTCTCTCTTTGTCTCTTTTTGTCTCTCTCTCTCTCACTCTCCTCCACTTTCTCTGTCTCCTTGCTCTCCCTCTCTCCCTCTCCCTCTCTCTCTGTGTCTCTCCCTATCTCCCTCTCCTTCTTTCCCTCCCTCTCTGTGTCTGTCTCTCTTAATCTCCCCCGCTCTCTCTCTCTCTTTCTCTCTCCCTTTCTATCTCTCGCCCTCTCTCTCTCTCCCTCCCTCTCTCCTCTTTCTCTCTCCCTCCCTCTCTCTCCTCTTTCTCTCTCTCGCTCTCCCTCTAACTCTCTCTCTCCATCTTACTCTCCCATTCTCTTTCTCGCTTTCTCTCGCTTTCACACTCTCTCTAGTCCACTCTCTATCTCCCTCCCTCATTCTCTCTCTCTATCTCTCTCTCCCTCTCTCTCCTTCTATCTTCCTCTCTCTCTCTCCTTTCTCTCCCTCTATCACCGTCTCTCCCTTTCTCTCCCTCTATCACCGTCTCCCCCTTTCTCTCCCTCTATCACCGTCTCTCCCTCTCTCTTTCTCACTATTCCTCTCTCTCTCCCACTCTCTCTTTCCCCCTTTCTCTCTCTCTGTCTCTCTCTCTTTCTCTCTCCATCTCCCTCTCTCCCTCTCTCTCCCCCACTATATCTCTTTCTCTCTATTTTCTCTCTCTCTCTCTCTCTCTCTCTCTCTATCTCTTTGTTGCTCTCTCTTTGTGTCGCTCTCTCTCTGTCCCCCCTCTTTCCCCTCTCTCTAGCTCTCTTTTGGGTGGCTATAAAAGGAAAGTTGCTGACTAAGGATAGAATGGAACATTGGTCCATGCCTACATCTATTAGTCCTTCATGTGTATTTTGTCTGGATGGGTGTGAGTCAGCTGAGCACCTTTTGTGGGACGTAAATCCACAACATCAATTTGGGATCTCTTCTAGCTAAATGTGGTTTGAGCAGCCCCGACTCCAACTGGTGTCAATGGATCTGTTGGCTCCTATTTAAGACGAAAGGTAAGTCCCTTGTTAGCTCCATTCTGAAGCTTCTTTTTACAACCTTTATCTACCATATTTGGAGGGAGAGGAACCTCAGAATCTTCAAGGGTAAATCAAGGATATTGCTGTTTTGATCAAGGTTATCTCGGGCTCCATTAGGGATAGGCTTTGGTTACTTAGGGGTGTACATGCCTCAAAGTCGAACCTGTCTCTCCAAGCTGCTTGGGATCTCAACCTATTGAATTTTGAGCCTCTCCTTAAGGGTTGAATATATTAATATGTTTCTTTGTATTGTTTCTTTGTATTGAATAGTTTGGTTTTATATTGTAATGGGTTGAGATTTAGTTGACTTATTTTATTTATCGGGTTTAGAGTTGTTTTCGATATAGCTAGCTAGGCTTACCTCTTTATTGGCTTTGTGGCTTTGTATATCCTGGGGTATGCCCCTTGTAATTTTTGTATGTATTTTTCGGGTTAATAGATTTTTAGCTTACAAAAAAATGTGTATTGGGAGTCAAAAGTCAATTCGAGTAAGCCATGCTCAAAAGATCCAAGTTTAGCCAAGTTCATCTAGTTTGGCCTAAACACGTCACATTGGGTATTTTTGACTCCGTATGACACTAGAAGCACCTAAAAGTACTACAACACTCCAAATTATTATCCCAAACATAAACTAAGTATCAAAAGTCAGCTCGAGTGCATGCCGTGCCCAAACAATCCTAGTTTAGCCAAGTTCGTCTAGTTTGGCCCTAAACAAGCCTCATTGGGTCTTTTTGACTACATATGGCACTAGAAGCATCTAAAACGACCAAAACACTCCAAATTCTTATCCCAAACTTGTATTGGGTGTCATAGTCAGTTCGAGTGCATTCCATGATCAAAAGATCCAAGTTTAGTCAAGTTCATCTAGTTTGGCTATAAACACGTCCTGTTGGACCTTTTTGACTCCGTATGGCACTAGAAGAACCTAAAAAAACCACACCACTCCAAATTCTTATCCCAAACGAGTATTGGATGTCAAAATTTAGTTCAAGTGCAAGTCAGTTCCAAAAGATCCAAGTTTAACCAAGTTCATCTCGTTTCAGTCCAAACACAACCCATTAGGTATTTTAGACTCCGTATGGCACTAGAAGCACCTAAAATGACCACAACACTCCAAATTCTTATCCCAAACAAGTATTGGGTGTCAAAAGTCAGTTCGACTACATGTCATGCCGAAAAGTCCAAATCAAGTTCATAGTTTGGCTCCAAACACATCCCATTGGGTCTTTTTGGCTCCGTATGGCACTAGAAGCATCTAAAATGACCACAACACTCCAAATTCTTATCCCAAACAAGTATCGGGTGTCAAAAGTCAGCTCGACTGCATGTCATGCCGAAAAGTCCAAGTTTAGTCAAGTTCATCTAGTTTGGCTCCAAACACGTCCCATTGGATCTTTTTGACTCTGTATGGCACTAGAAGCCTCTAAAATTACCACAACACTCCAAATTATTATCCCAAACGTGTATTGATGTCAAAAATCAGTTCGAGTACATGCCATGCCCAAACGATCCAAGTTTAGCCAAGTTCGTCAAGTTAGGCCCTAAACACGTCCCATTGGGTGTTTTTGACTCCGTGTGGCACTAAAAGCACCTAAAATGACCGTAACACTCCATCCTATCCCGAGTGTTTATTCGGTGTCAAAGTCAGTTCAAGTACATGTCGTGCCCAAAAGATCAAAATTTAGCTAAGTTCATCTCGTTTCGGCCTAAACACTGTCCTTTGAGTCTTTCGGCCTAAAATGACCACAACACTGTAATTTTTTTTTAAACATGCATTGTGCATCAAAAGACAGTTCAAGTACATGATATGCCCAAAAAATCCATGTTTAACGATGTTCTTCTAGTTTGGCCCTAAAAACATCCGATTAGGTCTTTTTGACTGTGTATGGCATTAGAAGCACCTAAAACCACCACAACACTCTAAATTTATATCTCAAACGTTTATAGAGTGTCAAAAGTCAGTTCAAGTACATATCATGCACAAAAGATCCAACTTTATTGAACTTCATCTGGTTTGGACCTAAAAATGTCCCATTACGTCTTTTTGACTGTGTATGGCACTAGAAGCACCTAAAACGATCACATCACTCCAAATTCTTATCCCAAATGTGTTAAGGATAAGCCTACACACCAAGTTCAAAGGATTGAACATCTTAAAGATGAGCATAATCAAGAAGGCAAAACCAATTGTTTGTTACTATTTCTTATCCATTTAGTATTTAATTATCCATTTATTATTTTTAATTATACTCCTTTCATAATATCAAAAAATCACCTAAAATATTATTAGATTAGGAGGAGCTAGTTCAAGAGGTTTCTAGTCCAATTAGCATGCCTCAAGGACCAATGACAAGGTCGCGGTCTAAGAAGCTTCAACAAGCTTTTAATCCACCATTTTCAAGGCTTAGTCAATTCAGCTAGTGAAGGTCTACAAGGACATCAAAGCTTTGGAAAAAGTGCAGCACGAGTCCAGTACAACTTGGTTCAAGTCAACGTTACAAATGGGTTGAATTAAGTATGTAATGGGCCATTTTCGTGTTACCTCTTGGGCTGAACGAAATTTGACTTTATTTAGAGTCCATTAGTTTTATTTAGCTTGATATAGTTTATTCTTAATTATTTTTTAAAATATAATTAGGTTAGTTTCCTATTCTTGAGTTTTATGATTTTAGGAAACCTTTGTAAAGGCAATAAATATGCCTTACTAGAATATTTCAAGGGGTCCAGAATTTTAATTTAAGAAAAACCAAAAGGTTGTTTTGCTTTTATCTTTGTGTTCTTGAGTAGATTACATGCTTTAAGAAACATTCAAGTAGATTCATCACCTTCTTGTGGAGTGTTTCGAAACTGGAATTCAGAAACAAGTTTTCTTTATCCTCAATTGTCAATATCACTATCCAACCTGGTCCTTCTCCCAAGCTCTCTAAATCAGCTTTGAAGAGGTTGAAAAAGAAGCGAACGGCTGAAGGCTTTTTCTTATTGGCTGATCAAGTTACTCAGGCTCCCCCTGAGAATGGTGACTCTCTCCCCCCCTTTTTATGATTAATTTAGCTTCTTGGAATATAAGAGGGCTTAATGGCCTTCTAAAGCAAGCTGAAGTTAGAAAACTTTGTAAAGACTTTAAATTATCTTTTTGTGCTTTAGTTGAGACTAAGATCAAGTGTAATAATTTTGCTGGACTTTCTAGATCTGTTTTTCCCAATTGGGCTACCTTTGCTAACCATTCTCCTACTAGCAAAGGTAGAATTGTTTTAGCTTGGGATCCCAAGATTTTGGATGTTCTTCTAATTGATGCCTTTGATCAAGCTATATTTTGTAAGCTAACCATTCTCCATGAAAAGACAGATTTCTTTGTCTCTGTGGTGTATGCAGCCAATGATGCTATCTCCAGGAAGCCTTTGTGGGAAAAACTTGGCTCTCATAAGACATTAAGTCAGGGGAAGCCTTGGCTAATTCTTGGTGACTTTAATGCTATTTTGAAGCCTATTGAGCATTGTGGTGGTGATTTCAAGTGGAATGATAGCTCAATTGACTTTGCTTCTTGTCTTGATCATTTGGAGGTTCTCGACCTCCCTTATAGTGGCTGTCAATTCACCTGGTGGAATGGTCAAGTTGGTGAGGGTAGCAAGATGCGCAAGCTCGATAGAGCCCTGGTTAACGGTGATTGGGCTATGTTGTTTCCTGCTACTTCTTGCCATTTTCACACCCCGGGTATCTCTGATCACTCTCCTATTATTATTCAGCTTAGGGCTAACTCAGCAAGACCTAAGCCTTCTTTTAAGTTCTTTGATTTTTGGATGGATTTCGAAGGCTTCTGGGCTGTTCTTAAGGATGCGTGGGAGATTGAGGTGTTTGGGACAGCCATGTTTTGTCTCTATAAGAAGCTTAAATCTGTTAAATTTGCTCTTAAGAAATTTAATGCCTCTTTTTGCTCAGATATTTCTAAAAGGGCTCTTATGGCTAGAGAAGCCCTCTCTAAAGTGCAAGCTGACCTTATTGCCTCTCCTAGTGTTGTCTCTCTTCAAGAGGAGGAGAAAATTAGATTAGCTGATTTCACTAAGCTCAGGAATGCAGAAGAAGATTTTCTGAGGCAAAAAAGCAGAGTTGATTGGCTTGCCTTGGGTGATCAGAATTCCTCTTTCTTTTTTCAGAAACTAAAGAAGAATAGAGTCAGATCAAGAATTAATCAGTTGGTTAATGAGGAGGGTGACCTTATTACTGATGACCAGGCTATCAAAGATCAAATCCTTTCTTATTATAGGAATCTTCTTGGGACTTCTCACATTGACCAGGAGGTGGATTGGAGTGTTCTCTCTCAGATTCTCCCTAATAAGCTCTCTCAAGCTCACTTAGCTATCCTCAACCACCCTTATACAGAGGAAGACGTTCACACAACTATCTTTAGTTTGGGGAGTAGTAAAGCCCCTGGTCCAGATGGCTTCTCTGCTGGTTTCTTCAAAAGATGTTGGCATGTTGTGGGCAAAGATGTTACTAAGGCTGTTTTGGAGTTTTTTAGCTCCCAATCTTTATTGAAACAGGTTAACTCTACTGCCATTACTCTTATTCCTAAGGTCCCCAATCCTTCAAAGGTTGGTGACTTTAGGCCTATATCTTGTTGTAATGTTGTTTACAAATGCATTTCTAAAATGCTTGCTGATAGACTTAAAAGAGTGCTCCCTGATCTTATTAGTAGCAACCAGACTGCTTTTGTGCCAGGGAGGAGAATCGCTGACAACATCCTCTTATCTCAAGAGCTGGTTAGAGGTTACCATAGGCCTTCTAATAGTCCCAGATGTGCTTTCAAGGTTGATATAAAAAAGGCTTATGATAGCTTGAATTGGGAGAGTATCGGGAGAATCTTTGACTGCTTGGGGTTTCCTGATCATTTCTCTAACTGTGTGATGGAGTGTATCTCCTCTCCTTCTTTCTCTATTGTGGTCAATGGGGAGTTGACTGGCTTCTTCTCTGGTGCTAAAGGGCTTAGACAGGGTGATCCTATCTCTCCCTATCTGTTTGTGTTGGTTATGGAGGTTCTTTCTGGTATTCTCAAGCATGCTTCTCATCAAGCGGACTTTGGCTATCACTGGAGGTGTAAGGAGCTTGGTATTGTTAACTTGTGCTTTGCTGATGATCTCTTTATCTTCTGTAAGGGTGATATTACTTCTGTTCATCTTATTATGGAGAGCTTAAACTTGTTTGAGGCCATGTCTGGTCTTCAACCTAATCTACAAAAAAGTCAGATTTTCATGTCTGGGGTCCATCCTTCCACTTCTCAAGCAATTCTGGACTTGTGCAATTTCAGCATTGGGGAGCTACCTATGAGATACTTGGGGGTTCCTTTGATTTCCTCAAAGCTTAGAAAAACAGATTGTATCACCCTAGTAGACCATATCACAGCTAGGGTGAAGTCTTGGGAGTCTAACTACCTTTCTTATGCTGGAAGATTACAGTTGGTTAAATCCGTGCTCTATGCTATCTTTCAATACTGGGCTGGCTTATTTATTCTTCCCAAGAAAATCTTAAATATGATTAAGGTGGTTATTAGGAATTACTTGTGGAACGCTTCAGCTGTAAAGCATTCTGGTGCTAAAGTGGCTTGGAGTGACTTGTGCCTTGATAAGTCCCAAGGAGGTTTGGGCCTTAGAGATCTCTCTCTAGCTAATGAAGTGGCTGTGGCTAAGCATTTCTGGTTCCTGGTCTCTTTGGATAAAGCTTCCCTTTGGAAGGATTGGTGCAAGTTTTTCTTGATCAAGAAGAGCTCTATCTTCTTGGTTAAGCTTGCCACTAATCCTTCTTGGAGTTGGAGGAAAATTCTGAAAATCAGAGACAAGTTTGCTGGGTATTGCAAAGCTCTTGTGGGAAATGGGGAGCAGATCTCTCTTCTATTGGACCCTTGGCACCCTTTGGGGGCTCTTTCTCAAAGGTTTGGTCCTAGGATTTATTTTGGTACAGGTTGGGATTGGACTACCAAGGTCAGCTCAGTGATCCAGAATGCAGCTTGGAACTGGCCTATTTCTAGCTCCCATGAGCTTATCACTATTAGAGAGATCCATCTTCCCCCTCCTAAAGAGTCCTCTTTGGACTCTTGGATTTGGACTCTTTCTCCCTCTGGTCTTTTCTCTGTGGGGCACACTTATAGGAAACTGGCTCCAGCAAGTGAAAAAGTGAGATGGGCTCCTCTTATTTGGTTTAAGAAGCATATTCCCAGATATAGCTTTATTACTTGGCTTGCTGTTCTTAATAGGCTTGCAACTGCGGATAGATTGGCTGCTTGGACCTCCTCTCCTGGGTTTTCCAATGTTAGTAGCTGTGTTCTTTGCTTGCATCCTTCAGAATCTTCTGAACACCTGTTTGCTTCTTGCCCTTATTCTAGCTTTATTTGGCAGAATTTGGTTGGTTTGTGTGGCTTGGTGTCTTCTCCTAGGAACTGGAATCAACTTATCTCCTGGCTCCTTGTGAAAGCTAGGAAAGGTTACTTCTTGAGCCTTATGTTGAAGCTTATGTTCAGCTCGTTTGTCTATCATATCTGGAGAGAGAGAAATAATCGAGTCTTTGAGGGCAAAATGAGGGACAAGAAAGTGGTCTTGGCTTGCATTAGAAATGCCATTAAAGGTAGATTTTTGAGTCTTAAAGGGTTTTCTGTGACTGAAGATAACAAAACCATTCAGCTTGCCTGGGGATTGAATGCCTCTATTTTTGACAATTAAGCTTGGTTCTTCTGTTTCTTTAGGATGTTATCACTTGTAATCTTCTGTTAGTGTTTGGGTGCCTCCAGCTTGTGTGTTGGCTGGTTCCTTTTTATTTGTGTCTTTTTCCTGGGGTATGCCCCTTGTATATTTGTTTGTTTCTTCTTCGGTTTATACAATTTTTTATTTTACCGAAAAAAAGTTCTTGATCATCTATCTAAAAAATCTGTTTTTCCAGCTTTTCTTAGGGGTTGTTGCCGAATTGATTATTTGGGTTGTCACGTTAATGCTTCGTGGGTTCCTATACATAATGGGGTTCTCAAGCTTATTCTTGAAGGTTCCGTATCATTTGGTATCAGAGCTTTGGCTCTAGATCAGGTTTCATCTCTTTAAAATTGTGTTTCTTTAATTCTGATTTCTTGCACTTTTCTTGTTCTTTTGAATTCAATTTTGGGTTTTTAGTTGTACTTTCCTAAGTTCTTTACTTTCCTAACTTCACTAATTTCCTAAAATTAGTTACATTCCTAACTTCAATACTTTTCTAAAATTAGATACTTTCCTAAATTCTTTACTTTCCTAAAATTTGTTAGTTTCCTAAATTCGTTACTTTCCTAAATTCATTACTTTCCTAAATTTGTTTCCTGTTCAACTTGTTTTGAAAAGTTCAGTTTTGAAATTCTACACATTACAAGCTATTTGAATTGTTTTAAAAGTGTGATTCACCTAAGAACATGAAAGAATAAGCTAGAGTGATGTGAGGAAAACCATGAGTGAATTTTTTGTTTGTTTTTGAGTTAAACACGAGTGACCCCCATCTTTTGAGTGTAAACACGTGAGGGAGTGTTTACACGTTTTAATCGAAATATAGAGGCCATGAGGGATGCATTAGAGCATATGGATACAAGGTTGCAGCCGGTTGAAAAAGCAACGCCAAATCACAACGAGAGGCGACAAGGGGGCAGAAACCGAATATCTCAAGTTGATGACTTGGAAGATGAATATTTTGATTATAATGAGGATGATGATGATACGACTGTTGGAAAAGTCATGCCTAGAGGAGGAAGAGAAGGCCGCGGTTTTGGTCGAGGTAGAGGGAGCATTGAAGAACCGATTAGGGGTGATGTGTTGGTTACAAGACACGCTCTTAACACCCAATTGAAGGAGGATTGTCATGAGGAGCAGCGAGAGAATTTGTTCCATACAAGGTGTCATGTTAAAGGCAATGCATGTAGTGTGATTATCGATGATGGTGGGAGTTGCACTAATGTGATGAGTACAATCTTGATTAAGTGATTGGGGTTGTCTACTACACTACACCCATGACCATACAAGCTTAAGTGGCTTAATGATTATGGTGAGGTCAAGGTGAATAGGAAAATCTACTATCTCATTTTCAATTGTTAAATATCATGATGAGGTGTTGTGTGATGTGGTTCCTATGAATGTTGGAGATATTTTTCTTGGTAGGCCGTGGTAATTTGATAGGAGAGCTATGCATGATGGGTACCTCAATAGGTATTCATTCACTAAGGATGGGTGGAAAACCATACTAACACTTCTTTCCTCAAAACAAGTGTATGAAGACCAATGTAAAATGGAAAGGATGAGAGTGGAGGCTGAAAAAAAAAGAGAGCAAGAAAAGTGCTTTAGAGAGTGAAAACAAAATGAGGGACAAGAAAGTGGTATTGGCTTGCATTAGAAATGTCATTAAAGGTAGATTTTTGAGTCTTAAAGGGTTTTCAGAGACTGAAGATAACAAAACCATTCAGCTTGCCTGGGGATTGAATGCCTCTATCTTTGACAATTAAGCTTGGTTCTTCTGTTTCTTTAGGATGTTATCACTTGTAATCTTCTGTTAGTGTTTGGGTGCCTCCAGCTTGTGTGTTGGCTGGTTCCTTTTTATTTGTGTCTTTTTCCTGGGGTATGCCCCTTGTATATTTGTTTGTTTCTTCTTCGGTTTATACAATTTTTTATTTTACCGAAAAAAAGAGTGAAAACAAAAAGAGTGAAAAGAAAGAGGGAAAAGAAAAAGGAGAGAAAAGTGCAAAGAATGTGAGTTTAGTAGCCAAGGCAAGTTAGGTTAGACATGCATTGTACTCCAATTGGCCTATATTTGTACTCTTGTACAAAGGGGCTTATTTTGTAACTAATGAACTAAACCCCTATTTGCCTAGTGTGTTTGTTGATATTTTGCAGGAATTTGAAGACATGTTTCCTGAGGAGATGCCTAGTGGTTTACCACCAATTAGAGGCATATAACATCAAATTGACTTCATTCCTGGAGCTGGCATACCCAATAGGCCAGCATATAGAACAAATCCAAGTGAGACAAAGGAGATCCAAAAACAAGTTGAGGGAGAGTCTAAGTCCTTGCTCGGTTCCTGTTATTCTTGTGCCAAAAAAGGATAGAACATGGAGGATGTGTGTGGACTGTCGAGCCATCAATAAAATGACTGTAATATAGTCACCCTATTCCTCGGTTAGATGACATGCTTGATGAATTATATGGTTCTTGTTTGTTCACTAAGCTAGACTTGAAATCTGGTTATTATCAAATTCCAATGAATGTTGGAGATGAATGGAAAATAGCATTTAAGACAAAGTATGTGTTGTATTAGTGGCTTGTTATGCCATTTGGTCTTACCAATGCACCTAGCACATTCATGAGATTGATGAACCATGTGTTGCATGAGTACTTGGGAAAGTTTGTTGTTGTTTACTTTGATGATATTCTCATTTACTCTAAGTGCTTAGATGATCATATCATGCATGTGCCTCAAGTACTAGAAATACTTCGGCAAGAAAAGTTGTATGCTAACCTTAAGAAGTGTAGTTTTTGAATGGAAAAGGTTAATTTTCTTGGTTTTGTAGTGTCTAGTCAAGGTATTGAGGTTGATGAAGACAAGGTAAGAGCCATTAAGGAATGGCCAAGACCTAAGAATTTTTTTTTCTGTAAATTAAAAAATTGTATAAACCGAAGAAGAAACATACAAATATACAAGGGGCATGCCCCAGGAAAAAGAAACAAAAAAAGGAACCAGCCAACACACAAGCTGGAGGCACCCAAACACTAACAGAAGATTACAAGAGATAACAGCCTAAAGAAATAGAAGAACCAAGCTTAATTGTAAAAAATAGAGGCATTCAATCCCCAGGCAAGCTGAATGGTTTTGTTATCTTCAGTCACAGAAAATCCTTTAAGACTCAAAAATCTACCTTTAATGGCATTTCTAATGCAAGCCAAGACCACTTTCTTGTCCCTCATTTTGCCCTCAAAGACTCGATTATTTCTCTCTCTCCAGATATGGTAGACAAACGAACTGAACATAAGCTTCAACATAAGGCCCTAGAAGTAGCCTTTCTTAACTTTCACAAGGAGCCAGGAGATAAGTTGATTACAGTTCCTAGGAGTAGACACCAAGCCACACAAACCAACCAAATTCTGCCAAATAAAGCTAGAATAAGGGCAAGAAACAAACAGGTGTTCAGAAGATTCTGAAGGATGCAAGCAAAGTACACAACTACTAACATTGGAAGACCCAGGAGAGGAGGTCCAAGCAGCCAGTCTATTCGCAGTTGCAAGCCTATTAAGAACAGCAAGCCAAGTAATAAAGCTATATCTGGGAATATGCTTCTTAAACCAAATAAGAGGAGCCTATCTCACTTTATCACCAGCTGGAGCCAGTTTCCTATAAGTGTGCCCCACAGAGAAAAGACCAGAGTGAGAAAGAGTCCAAATCCAAGAGTCCAAAGAGGACTCTTTAGGAGGGGGAAGATGGACCTCTCTAATTGTGATAAGCTTATGGGAGTTAGAAATAGGCCAGTTCCAAGCTGCATTCTAGATCACTGAGCTGACCTTGGTAGTCCAATCCCAACCAGTACCAAAATGAATCCTAAGTCCAAACCTTTGAGAAAGAGCCCCCAAAGGGTGTCAAGGGTCCAATAGAAGAGAGATCTGCTCACCATTTCCCACAAAGAGCTTTGCAATACCCAGCAAACTTGTCTCTGATTTTCAGAATTTTCCTCCAACTCCAATAAGGATTAGTGGCAAGCTTAACCAAGAAGATAGAGCTCTTCTTGATCAAGAAAAACTTGCACCAATCCTTCCAAAGGGAAGCTTTATCCAAAGAGACCAGGAACCAGAAATGCTTAGCCACAACTACTTCTTTAGCTAGAGAGAGATCTCTAAGGTCCAAACCTCCTTGGGACTTATCAAGGCACAAGTCACTCCAAGCCACTTTAGCACCAGAATGCTTTACAACTGATGCGTTCCACAAGTAATTCCTAATAACCACCTGAATCATATTTAAGATCTTCTTGGGAAGAATAAATAAGCCAGTCCAGTATTGAAAAATAGCATAGAGACGGATTTAACCAACTGTAATCTTTCAGCATAAGAAAGGTAGTTAGACTCCGAAGGCTTCACCCTAGCTGTGATATGGTCTACTAGGGTGATACAATCTGTTTTTCTAAGCTTTGAGGAAATCAAAGGAACCCCCAAGTATCTCATAGGAAGCTCCCCAATGCTGAAATTGCACAAGTCGAGAATTGCTTGAGAAGTGGATGGATGGACCCCGGACATGAAAATCTGACTTTTTTGTATATTAGGTTGAAGGCCAGACATGGCCTCAAACAAGTTTAGGCTCTCCATAATAAGTTGAACAGAAGTAATATCACCCTTACAGAAGATAAAGAGATCATCAGCAAAGCACAAGTTAACAATACCAAGCTCCTTACCTCCAGTGATAGCCAAAGTCCGCTTTATGAGAAGCATGCTTGAGAATACCAGATAGAACCTCCATAACCAACACAAACAGATAGGGAGAGATATGATCACCTTGTCTAAGCCCTTTTAGCTCCAGAGAAGTAGCCAATCAACTCACCATTGACCACAATAGAGAAAGAAGGAGAGGAGATACACTCCATCACACAATTAGAGAAATGATCAGGAAACCCCAAACAGTCAAAGATTCTCTCGATACTCTCCTAATTCAAGCTATCATAAGCCTTTTTGATATCAACCTTGAAAGCACATCTGGGACTATTAGAAGGCCTATGGTAACCTCTAACCAGCTCTTGAGATAAGAGGATGTTGTCAGCAATTCTCCTCCCTGGCACAAAAGCAGTCTGGTTGCTACTAATAAGATCAGGGAGCACTCTTTTAAGTCTATCAACAAGCATTTTAGAAATGAATTTATAAACAACATTACAACAAGATATAGGCCTATAGTCACCAACCTTAGAAGGATTGGGGACCTTAGGTATAAGAGCAATGGCAATAGAGTTAACCTGTTTCAATAATGATTGGGAGCTAAAAACTCCAAAACAGCCTTAGTAACATCTTTGCCCACAATATGCCAACATCTTTTGAAGAAACCAGCAGAGAAGCCATCTGGACCAGGGGCTTTACTACTCCCCAAACTAAACATAGTTGTGTGAACGTCTTCCTCTGTATAAGGGTGGTTAAGGATAGCTAAGTGAGCTTGAGAGAGCTTATTAGGGAGAATCTAAGAGAGAACACTCCAATCCACCTCATGATCAATGTGAGAAGTCCCAAGAAGATTCCCATAATAAGAAAGAATTTGATCTTTGATAGTCTGGTCATCAGTAATAAGGCCACCCTCCTCATTAACCAACTGATTAATTCTGGATCTGACTCTATTCTTCTTTAGTTTCTGAAAAAAGAAAGAGGAATTCTAATCACCCAAGGCAAGCCAATCAACTCTGCTTTCCTGCATTCCTGAGCTTAGTGAAATCAGCTAATCTAATTTTCTCCTCCTCTTGAAGAGAGACAACACTAGGAGAGGCAATAAGGTCAGCTTGCACTTTAGAGAGGGCTTCTCTAGCCATAAGAGCCCTTTTAGAAATATCTGAGCAAAAAGAGGCATTAAATTTCTTAAGAGCAAATTTAACAGATTTAAGCTTCTTATAGAGACAAAACATGGCTGTCCCAAACACCTCAATCTCCCACGCATCCTTAAGAGCAGCCTAGAAGCCTTCAAAATCCATCCAAAAATCAAAGAACTTAAAAGAAGGCTTAGGTCTAGCTGAGTTGGCCCTAAGCTGAATAATAATAGGAGAGTGATCAGAGATACCCGGGGTGTGAAAATGGCAAGAAGTAGCAGTAAACAACATAGCCCAATCACCGTTAACCAGGGCTCTATCGAGCTTGCGCATCTTGCTACCCTCACCAACTTGACCATTCCACCAGGTGAATTGACAGCCACTATAAGGGAGGTCGAGAACCCCCAAATGATCAAGACAAGAAGCAAAGTCAATTGAGCTATCATTCCACTTGAAATCACCACCACAATGCTCAATAGGCTTCAAAATAGCATTAAAGTCACCAAGAATTAGCCAAGGCTTCCCCTGACTTAATGTCTTATGAGAGCCAAGCTTTTCCCACAAAGGCTTCCTGGGGATAGCATCATTGGCTGCATACACCACAGAGACAAAAAAATCTTTCTTTTCATGGAGAATGGTTAGCTTACAAAACATAGCTTGATCAAAGGCATCAATTAGAAGAACATCCAAAATCTTGGGATCCCAAGCTAAAACAATTCTACATTTGCTAGTAGGACAATGGTTAGCAAAGGTAGCCCAATTGGGAAAAACAGATCTAGAAAGTCCAGTAAAATTATTACACTTGATCTTAGTCTCAACTAAAGAACAAAAATATAATTTAATGTCTTTACAAAGTTTCCTAACTTCAGCTTGCTTTAGAAGGCCATTAAGCCCTCTTATATTCCAAGAAGCTAAATTAATCATAAAAAGGGGGAGAGAGAGTCACCATTCTCAGGGGGAGCCTGAGTAACTGATCAGCCAATAAGAAAGAGCCTTCAGCCTTTCGCTTCTTTTTCAACCTCTTCAAAGATGATTTAGAGAGCTTGGGAGAAGGACCAGGTTGGATAGTGATATTGACAATTGAGGAAGCTTTGGGGGGAGCCAAACTCAATGTAGAGTCAGAAGAGGCTTGAGGCTCATTTTTATCCTCACAAGGCTCAATGAGACCCTTACCCTTCCTTTTGCTAACCACCTGAGTCCATTCATTGTCTTGGTCTTCCACATGGATGGTATTAAGAGGAAAGGGAGGAGAGATTTCACCCTTTGGCTCCTCATAAACCATAAGCTCCCTATTATCTTGGGGAGAAGAACCTTTGCTAGCGGTTTCTTCCTCACTAGCTAGATTATTCTTAGGGGCCACTTTGGCATCACAATCATGACCAAAGAGGCAACATTTAGCACATCTCTTAGGTAGACACTCATACTCCACCTCCACCACCACTGGATCCCATCCGTCAAGGCCAAGGTCAATGGTGAAAAACTTAATCAAATCAGAGGTGCCAAGGTCCATCTTCTAAGACTGAGTTTCTATCCTCCACAGAGCCAAATTTGAAATAGAAAAGGCCTCTGGCAGCCGAGACCTTCTGAATTCCTCTTTTAGCCCAAAGTTGCAAAGCAATTTTCTTAACTAAGTGTAATGGAGCTGCCCTTCCAACAAAGTAGCCAACAAGGCAGCCTTCCCACCTAGAAAAATTCTCTTTAGTAATATAATCAGGAAGCTTAACTGTGACATTACCATTTTTCGTAAAGGAAGAGCTCACATAACCTAAGCTTAGCTTCTTTTTCAGGTTACCTTTAACCTTTTCAGCCCATGAACCAGCCGGTTTCTCATGAGCAACACTCTTATTAGCTAAAAGGTCACTCTATTCTCATGCAGCTTTTTAGAAGAAGAAGTTGGGGAAGGAGGAGGAGAGCTCACCTTCTGTTTTCCATTAGAATCTGGTTTAGGAGAGAGAGAGATTTCTCCATGCTCAAACCCACAACCATGGCAGCCCTTGACATCTTTGGTAGAAGTCAAATCCACCTTGTCACTCACAATCAATGCTGAGGTTGAGCTAAGGGAGGAGAGAGGATCTGCCACCAGCTTTGGAACTCCACCTACGTTCACATCATTGTCATAGAAATGAGAAATATCTTATTTCTCTTTCCCTTCAATCAAAACACCATCTACTTTCTCTTTTCCCCAAGCTTACCACATCACACCCAAAGGGGCTGTCCACGTCATGATGGGAGAGAGGAGCCTTATCTAATAAAGAATTACCTTTTTGAGTGTCCTTTCCTTTATTTGAAAGGATAGTCGTAGATTGTTGACCAAGTTGAAGCTTGGGAGCTGGAGCCTCACTCTTCCCCAAGCTGACCACATCACACCCACTTGCCAAAAAGGAGCTGTCACCTCTCCCTTTTGATATGTTTGGCAGCTGCTTTTCCTCTTCTCCAAGCAAGATGATTTGAGACAAGCTTGATTTGTCTTCTATCAAAGGACACTCATCATTACCTTTGACAGAGAGGTAATGAGTATCATCTTCAACCTTTGGAGCTCTAGGCAAGCTGGTTGATCTCCGAGCACCACCTCTAGCTCCTCCTCTTATGCTACTTCTCTTTAGACTTGAACGAAGTTGGTCTGAAAGAGTCAGCTCAAGTAAATTGCTCCGATTGTGATCAGAAGAAATAAAATTATCTCTAAGCTTTGAATGATCAGAAATAATCTCTTTTGCAACTAATAAACTCGAAGCTTCCTTGGACTGAGCTTCTAACTTCCCAGGCTAAGATAAACAAATAAAGCTATCTTTAATTCAAATTCAAATTTGAATTTCATTGGAATTTTAATTTGAAATTTGAATTTGAATTTACATTTCTTTTCAACAGCTATTTATCTTTAAAAAATGGACAAAAGGAAAAAAAGAAAAAAAGAAAAGAAAGAAGATTGTTGGAGATAGAACACTGCTTTGTTTTCCTTGCTTCTCATTCATCAATCGAGTATTTTAGAAAACTCTTTCACGTCTTTTGCTTCCTTTTGAAGTTTTCTTATTTTCTTGGCTCCTTAATGCTTATTTCTTTTCTTTCTATTCCCATTTTTGCTTCAACTAAGTTTTTAAATTCTGATTTTTGAGATTTGTCACCATATAACAGATTGCTCCTTAAGATTTGTTGATTTTTTATCCTGTTAAGAACATAAAAGGGGCTGGCTTGAGTGGTAAAAGACAAGAGTGGTGATATCATCTTGAGAAAAAGCCAAAATAGAGTGAAACACGAGCGAAACGAGTGCTAATAATCTGATTTGAGTGTAAACACGTGAGGGAGTGTGTGAGGAACAACAATCCTTTTATTTTTCAGATCGTTAACATGAGTAGCGGCGGAGAACAAAAAATGATCAACATGAAGATGTTTATGAAGTCATTTAATGATCAATTTAAGTTGCTGAATGCGAGATTTGGTTGTTTGCAAATCTGCTGGTTCAAGATCCAATACAAGACGTTTTGTAGAGGAAGAGGAGGAAGAATATTCTGATGGTGGGAGTACTAGTTCAAGGAGGAGAAAGAGTAACAGTGAAAGGACGGATAGCAATCGGGGAATCATTAAAATGACAATCCTTACGTTCATTGGGAACAATGATCCAGAGTTGTATTTGGAGTGGGAAAGAAAAGTTGAACATGTGTTTGACTATCATAATTATTCAGAAGATAATAAAGTCAAATTGGCAGCCATGGAGTTTGATGATTATGCGAGTATTTGGTGGCATCGATTAGTTCTAATAAAAAAAAGGAATGGAGAGTGAACTATTCGCACTTGGGAGGAGATGAAAGTGGTTATGCGGAAGAGGTTTATACCTAACGACTACTATAAGGATTTGCCAAGAAAATTGCAGAGGCTGTCTCAAGGCTGCAAGAGTGTGGATGAGAGAAAAGAAAATAAGAGAAAAGAAATCGAGAGAAAAGAAAATGAGAGAAAATAGATCGAGAGAAAAGGAAATGAGCGAAAAGAAATTGAGAGAAAAGAAATTGAGGGAAAAGAAAAAGAGAGCATTTTAGCCATAGTTAGAGCGAGAGAGAAAAAAATCAATTTCTATAAAAAATAAGTGAGAATTATGAAGATATCTTTCTCGAGGAAAAGGTAGAGGTGATAAGAGATTGGCCTACTACACCTAAGAATGCAAATGTGAATCTTCAAACATGGCAACAATACTTGTGGCCGAGGGAATTCATCATTGATTTTGATCATGAGAGCTTGAAGTTCTTAAAATCCCAAGGTAAGCTTAACAAAAGACACACTAAGTGGCTGGTGTTCATCGAAATGTTTCCGTACATAATCAAATACAAACATGGGAAGGAAAACGTTGTGGCTGATGCATTGTCTAGGAGGTACACCTTACTTACTTCTTTGAAAACTAAATTGCTTCGTCTTGCATTGCTTAAATATTTGTATGCTACTGATTTAGATTTTAGCCAAGCATGGATTTCATGTGATAAGTGTGCATTTGGTGATTCTTATAGGCATGAAGAATTTCTATTGAAGAAAGATAAGTTATGTCTGTCTATTAGTTCTATTCGTGAGTTACTTGTTAGGGAAACTCATGGGGGCGGTTTTCAGCATTTTGGTGTGCTTAAGATTCTAGGTTTACTATGTGAGAATTTGTATTGGCCTAATATGAACCATGATGTGCAATGTGTGTGTGATAAGTGCATTACATGTAGACAAGTAAAATCTAAAGTTAAACTGCATGACATAAACAAACCCTTTACCCATGCCTAGCCAACCTTAGATTGATATTTCTATGGATTTTGTTTTAGGATTGCCAAGGTCTCAAAGTGGTAAGGATAGCATATTTGTTGTTGTTGATAGGTTTAGTAAAATGGCTCATTTCGTTGCATGTTCTAAAACCAATGATGCAACACATATTGCTGACTTGTTCTTTAAAGAAGTTGTCCGATTACAGGGTTTGCCTAAAACAATTGTTAGTGATAGAGATGTTAAGTTCTTAAGTCATTTTTGGCGCACTTTGTGGAGCAAATTAGGAACTCTACTATTACACATCCTTAAATGGATGGACAAATTGAAGTAGGTAATTGGACACTCACTACTTTGTTGCATGCTATCCTACAAAAGAACATAAAACAATGGAAAAAGTGTTTGCCAAACATTGAGTTTGCATATAACAGATCTGTTCCTTCTATTACTTCATTTTCACCTTTTGAAGTTGTTTAAGGTTTTAACCCTTTAACTCCGGTGGATATTTTGCCTTTGCCTACTAATGAGCATACTAATCTAGAAGGTAAGAAAATGGCAGATTTTGTGAAAGATTTGCATGCCAAGGTTCATGCTAACATTGAGAGGAAGAATGAACAATATGCTAAGCAAGCAATAAGGGGCGTTTACACGTTGTTTTTCAACCTGGAGATTGGGTTTGGGTGCATGTGCGTAAGGAGAGGTTTCCTGCACAAAGGAAGTCAAAATTGTAGCCTAGCGGAGATGGACCTTTTCAAGTCTTGGAACGAATCAATGATAATGTTAGTGCAACTTTTAATGTGGCTGATTTGTCGTTGTTTGATGTAGGCGATTTTGTGGGCGTGACATGTTCTTGAACTGACTTTTGACACCCAATACGCATTTGTGATAAGAATTTGGAATTTTGTGGTCGTTTTGGCATGGCATGTACTCGAATTGATTTTTGACACCCGATACATATTTGAGATAAGAGTTTGGAGTGTTGTGGTCATTTTCAGTGCTTCTAGTGTAATACGGAGTCAAAACGACCCAATGAGACGTGTTTAAGCCAAACTAGATGAATTTTGCTAAATTTCACTCTTTTGGGCATGGCATGAACTCGAAATGACTTTTGACACCCAATACACGCTTTAGGATTAGAATTTAGAGTGTTTTGGTCCTTTTAGGTGCTTCTTATGCCATACGGAGTCAAAAAACCTCAATGGGAAGTGTTTAGGCCAAAAAGATGAACTTGGTAAACTTGGATCTTTTGGGCATGAAATGCATTTGAACTGACTTTTGAATGCAACGCACATTTGGGATAAGAATTTGGAGTGTTTTGGTCATTTTAGGTACTTCTAATGCCATACGGAGTCAAAAAGTCCCAATGGGACGTGTTTAGGCCAAAACAAGATGAACTTGGTTAGACTTGGATCTTTTGGGCATGACATGCACCGGAACTGACTTTTGACACCCAATAGACATTGAGGATAAGAATTTGGAGTGATTTGGTCATTTTAGGTACTTCTAATGCCATATGGAGTCAAAAAGTCCCAACAGGACCTGTTTAGGCCAAAACTAGATGAACTTGGTTAGACTTGGATCTTTTGGGCATGACATGCACCCGAACTGACTTTTGACACCCAATACACATTCGCGTTAAGAATTTGGATTGTTGTGGTCATTTTAGGTGCTTCTAGGGCGATACGGAGTCAAAATGCCTTAATGGGACGTGTTTAGGCTCAAACTAGATGAACTTGGCTAAACTTGGATCTTTAAGGCATGGCACACACTTGAACTGACTTTTGAATGCAACGCATGTTTGGGATAAGAATTTGGAGTGTTTTGGTCATTTTAGGTTCTTCTAATGCCATACGGAGTCAAAAAGTCTCAATGTGATGTGTTTAGGCCCAAACTAGATGAGTTTGGCTAAACTTGGCTCTTTTGTGCGTGGGATGTACTCAAACTAACTTTTGACACCCAATACACGTTTGGGATAATAATTTTGAGTGTTGTGGTTGTTTTAGGTGTTCTAGTGCCATGGTTTGGGCCTTAGAGATCTCTCTTTGGCTAATGAAGTGGTTGTTGCTAAGCATTTTTGGTTCTGGTCTCTTTAGTTAAAGCTTCTCTTTGGAAGGACCGGTACAAAGTTTTCTTGATCAAGAAGAGCTCTATTTTCTTAGTTAAGCTTACCTCTAATCCTTCTTTGAGTTGGAGGAAGATTCTGAAAGTTAGAGACAAGTTTACTGGGTTTTGTAAAGCTCAGGTGGGAAATGGTGAGCATCTCTCTCTTCTCATGGACCCTTGGCACCCTTTGGGGGCATTTTCTCAAAAGTTTGGGTCTAGGATTCAGTCTGGCACTGGCTGGGATTGGTCTACCAAGGTGAGCTCTGTTATTACCAATGGTGCTAAGAACTGGCCCTCTTCTAACACCCATGAGCTTATTACTATTAGGGAGGTTTCTCTTACTCCCCCTAGGGAGCACTTTATTGACTCTTGGATTTGGTCTCCTTCTCCTACTGATCTTTTCTCTATGGGACATACTTATAGGGCCCTTGCTCCAGCTTGTGGGAAAGTGAGATTTGCTCCTCTTATTTGGTTTAAGAAACATATCCTGAGATTTAGCTTCATTGCTTAGCTTGCTATCCTTAATAGGTTAGCTACTGGTGATAGACTTGCTATTTGGTTACCTTCTTCTGCTACTCATAATACTTCTTGTGTCTTTTGCATGGAGCCTTTAGAAACTTCAGAGCATTTGTTTGTTACTTGCCCCTTCTCCAAGCACATTTGGCAGGTTATGTGTGGTTGGTGTGGTTTGACTTCTTCTCCTAGAAATTGGTCCCAATGGATTTCTTGGCTTCTTGTGAAAACAAGGGGAGGTGAGCTTGTGGGGCATGTTTTGAGGCTTTCCTTTTGTTCCTTTATCTACCATGTGTGGAGAGAGAGGAACTCTAGAGTGTTTGAAGGAAAAATAAGAGATAATAAAGCAGTTCTGACTAATATTGCTAGTGCTATTAAGGGCAGGCTTTGGAGCTTGAAAGGTTTTACTGATTCTCCTCATAACAAATCTATTCAACGAGCATGGGGGTTTACTTCTACTATATTTGACACTTAAGCTTCTTTGTGTAATTTTGTAGCCTAGTGGGCTTCACTTCACTAGGTTTCTTGGGTTTCTATCTTTTTATTGCCCTATGGTTTCGCTTTTTACTCTTGTAATATCCTGGGGTATGCCCCTTGTATATTTGTAAGTTTTTAGTTCAGTTTATAATTTTTTTAATTTACCGAAAAAAAGTGTTCTAGTGCCATACAGAGTCAAAAAGTTTCAATAGGACGTGTTTAGGGCAAACTAGATGAACTTGGCTAAACTTTAATCTTTTGGGCATGACATGCACTAGAACTAACTGTTGACAACCAATACACATTTATGATAAGAATATGGAGTGTAATGACCATTTTAGGTGCTTCAAATGCCATTCGGTGTCAAAAAGACCTAAGGGGATGTGTTTTTAGGCCAAATAGAATGTGGAGTGTTGTGGTCATTTTAGGTACTTGTAGTGTCATACAGAGTCAAAAACACTCAATGGTGCGTGTTTAGGCCCAAACTAGATGAACTTTGCCAAACTTGGCTCTTCCAGGCATGGTATGAACTTGAACTGAGTTTGGACAACCAATACACGTTTGGGATAAGAATTTGGAATGTCGTGGTCCTTTTAGGTGCTTCTACTGTCATATGGAGTCAAAAAGTCCAAATGAGACGTTTTGGGCCAAAACTAGATGAACTTAGCTAAACTTGGCTCTTTTGGGCATGAAATGTACTCGAACTGACTTTTGACACCCAAAACACTTTTGGGATCAGAATTTAGCGTGTTGATGTTGTTTTAGGTGCTTCTAGTGCCATAAAGAGTAAAAAAGACCCAATTGTACGTGTTTAGGGCCAAACTAGATGAACTTGTCTAAACATGGATATTTTGGGCATGCCATGCACTCGAACTGGCTTTTAACAACCAATACACGTTTGGGATATAAGAATTTGGAATGTGTTGGTCGTTTAGGGGCTTCTAGTGCCATACAAATTCAAAAAGACTCAACGAGACGTGTTCAGGGCCAAACAAGATGAGGTTGACTAAACATGGTTATTTTGGGCATGGCATACTCGAACGGACTTTTGACGCTGAATACACGTTTGGGATAATAATTTGGATTGTTGCGGTCATTTTAGGTGCTGAATAATAATTTGGACTTTTGACGCCGAATACACGCTGAATACACGTTTGGGATAAACTCTCCCCTCTCTCTAGAATTCTCATTTTTGTTTTAGCCTCTCCCTCCCTTAGGGGAGGCCACGACCTCTAACAATGGTTAATGATGAGTACATTAAGCATGCTGCAGAAGTTGGTAAGCAAGTTTCAGGTGGTGTTAAGAAAGATTCAGCTAGTGGGCAAGCTAAGCTTGGAGTGTCTTTCAATGGCCATGCTGTTTTGAATCATACGGTTACTAAGGGAGCTAGGGAAGCTAAAACCCATGTTATTGGTTTTAATGCTCTTAAGCAAGGTTCTAATACGAAGAAATTTGGACCAGAGAGTGGTTTTGATGAGCCTGGGAAGTTAGAAGCTCAGTCCAAGGAAGCTTCGAGTTTATTAGTTGCAAAAGAGATTATTTCTGAGCATTCAAAGCTTAGAGACAATTTTATTTCTTCTGATCACAATCAGAGCAATCTACTTGAGCTGACTCTTTCAGACCAACTTCGTTCAAGTCTAAAGAGAAGTAGCATAAGAGGAGGAGCTAGAGGTGGTGCTCGGAGATCAACCAGCTTGCCTAGAGCTCCAAAGGTTGAAGATGATACTCATTACCTCTCTGTCAAAGGTAATGATGAGTGTCCTTTGATAGAAGACAAATCAAGCTTGTCTCAAATCATCTTGCTTGGAGAAGAGGAAAAGCAGCTGCCAAACATATCAAAAGGGAGAGGTGACAGCTCCTTTTTGGCAAGTGGGTGTGATGTGGTCAGCTTGGGGAAGAGTGAGGCTCTAGCTCCCAAGCTTCAACTTGGTCAACAATCTACTACTATCCTTTCAAATAAAGGAAAGGACACTCAAAAAGGTAATT